>JAAOMT010000602.1:747921-1223633 GCA_016748015.1 Geosiphon pyriformis | reverse complement strand
AGTAAAGTGCTAGTTTTAGAAAGTATATGGATTTGGGTTTAGTTAATTCTCTGGTTGGAAGTTTATATGTAAAGACTCCCACTTGGAAGAATTCAAAAAATGTGAAAAAAACCATTAATTATATTTTTATTTCACATAGTTTGGCAAATACACTGATAAGTGAGAAGATAGTAAGCATAAAGAAATTTTTTAACACTAATTACAGTACTGTTTAGATCACAATTGGTCTTGAGGATATCTTGAATCCAATTCTAAGGACCACTTATGTTCAGACCAATAAGAATAGGTAGAAGTTCAACTTCAAAAATTCAGATAGCATTAAATAAAAACAGTTTAGGATTTTAATTTGTAATAATAGAACCTTATTCATTGATAAGTTTTTTAATTTTATTTGCTTTTTGGACCTAAATAGCATGTAGAGTGTTGTTCATAAAGTTGTTTGTCTTTTGGCCAATAAAGTTTTTTCAAAGTCTTGGTTCAAAAGTTATAATAGTGTTTTTACTAAGAAATCTTCTTATTTTCACAAGTTGAAACTTTTGACATCAAAGCTAGTTAAGGCTTTTTGTCTGGTTTTTAACAATAAGTTTACTTTGTTGCTTAATACATGAGACAAATTTATTACTGTAAATGCTTCTATAGTAAAGTTTCTTTTTCTTTTGGGTTTATATTTTGATACTATTAGATCTGCTTTGGTTAAAATTAGAAAATCATACTGTTTTTTTAAGATATTATAATTGAAACATACTGAAAAATCTTGAATTAGGTTAGTAATTAACAACAGAATAAATAGTTTTGAGATAAACAAGAGTCATATTATTAGAAGTGTGTTGGAATATTTTTTTTGCAAAGTGGTTTTAGACCATCTGATTGTTAATAACAAACTGATTTTGAAATCTGATTTGGTTAAGTCCAAAGTAGATGTGATTATGAAAGGATAGACTAAGAAATATAATGGAGTATGTTTTTGATGATGCCTTCTTAAATATGATGTGTCTAATTAGTTTTGGTGAATTGTTTAATGTAATTTTTGGTTTATCTAATAGCAAAGCTGCCAGTCTTTTTAGTATCTTCAATAAGCTCTGAAAACATTATGACAGATTTATTTTGAATGCATTTTTGGTGTTTTTAAATTTATGCTTAACTTGTAAATTGGTACTTAGTTTCTGGAAGGAAGCTTGAATTTTGATGATCTTCAAACCATATAAGTAGAAAGGCATTTTTACAAATACTTAATCCATTGTTTTAATTAAAACTGTTTGTAAAATTCTTTCCAAGATTTTTTCTAACAGAATTTTTTTGGCTTGTAGCACTTTTGATGTTCTCTGTGAGAATAATTTTTCAGTTTTGAAGAGTATGACAACACAATTTTCTATTTTTGCCATTGATTTAGTAATTGAGGATGCTTTGGAAAAGAACTGTAAACTTTGATTGGTTTTGCAGCACATGCAAAAGACTTATAACTTAGTTGAATAAAAGCATCTTAAAAAAATTTAATTAAAATAAAAATGTGTAGCAAATTCATTAGATTTTTTGGTGGTATTTACAATGGCTGTGTTAACAGGATTATGACCAACTTTGGATTTTCTGGTGATTATTAAGTGCATAATGGTTTGGACCAGAGAAAAGTGTTCTTATTTCTCTTATAGTGCATATTTTATGATCTTTTTTTGTGTAAAATCAAGAGACAAAAAAGTGTGTATAAGTATAAATTGATTTTTTATTTTGTCACCAAATCTGGTTGTGTAGAATTTTGAACTGGTTTGTTAATTTTTTTTGCTGCTAAGGCTTTTATTAATAATACAATTTGAGTTGGTAGCAGTCAAACTATTATCTAACACATTTTAGATATTGCTAGCAAGTTTTTTCAGATTAATAATATCTTCATTAATAATAACAAAATGGTAACCATTTCTATCAATTGCAAAGTGAGAAGTCTTTTTTTGTTTATTAGTGGTTTGTCTATTTTTATCACCAAAAAAAGAGAATCTTATTATTATTTGGATATCTTTTTATCTACTAAAGAGTTGTCAAAACCTAACTTGGCTAAAGCACATTTTAATATTCAGTTTTTTTCTAATCTAGTTCTGAAAAAAGCCATCTCAAATAAGTAGTTTTCATATTTGGTGTCAGTAATTCTTCATTCTATTGTTAACTATAGAATGCAATTCAGCTTTATTCTGATTAGTGTATATAAGAAGTGGGATGTTTTGATTTGTAAGGACTTGAAATCAAAATTTGGTCTATTTTTTGACTTTCTTAGTAATGTAATTCACCACTTTTCTTTGTATGATTTAAAGACTTTTAAACAAATTCAGATTAAAAACAAACTGGCTTTCATTGTGTGTTTTACAAACTCTGTTGATGTTTTGGATTATCTTTTTTTACACAGGTCTTACAATTTGCAAGTTCTGTGTTGGTGTCTATTTTATTTTTTGAGCTTTCTAACTTGTATTAAGATCAGTTTTTTTAATAATTTTTTGACAGATGTAGTTTGTTTTTTCTTTGAATATGATTTATCTTTAGGTAATCCCTTAAACAATTCTTTCCATTTTTTAAGTGGAACTTTTATGTCTTTTATTCTTGGTAATTCTAAGTTTTTTAAATTTTTTTTTTCACTTTGGCAATATAGCATTGCTTTTGTAAAACAACTTTGTGGTCATAATAGTACTATTTTTAATTAGAAGACCTTTAAGCAATAGAAAAAATTGGATCTTTGTGGCCTTATTTTTAAATGGTTTGAGCTTTCTATTAAGTTTTTTAGTGGTGTGATGTCTTTTTCTGCTTGTTTCTTATGTTGAGTGGTTTTGAGTTTTCAAATATTCTTGAATTTTATAAGTTTGGATTAGTTCAAAGTTGTTTGTTAAATATTGATGCTGATAGTCTATTTGTTTACATGAATGGATTTCTGAAAAACATGAGGACATCTGGCATAAAGACTGAAGCTGCAGTTTTTTTTGAAAATGTTGGCTTGGGTTTGGATGTTGGAGTTTCTGGTCTAATGTTTTCAACTTTTATGAAGTTGTATGCTATTGTATTGGCTCTTAAGTGTGTTCTTTCTTATAGCTCAGTTTAATTTTTTATGGATAGTCAAGCCACTTTAAATGTGTACAAATTAAAGTTGAGTTTAGTGTGTTTAGATTTTCGAAATAAATGCTGGGTTGAATGTCAGCACATTATAAATATTATTCAAAACAAGAATTTGAATGTTAGTTGGCATAAAGTAAAAGATTACTTGGAGGTTCTGAATAATAAATGCATTGATGTACTTGCTAATGTTGTATCTTTTTCTAATTGGCATTTTTTCTCTTATTTGAAGGAATATTTTATAAGACTGGTAATAATGTTGTTTCTGATAATTCTAGATATTTTATTTGTAATATCTTTTGGTCTATATATTGTATACATTAGAAGATTGGCTTTGGCTCTAAGATCTTGACAGATAGTTTGGTCTTAAATGTTAATTGGCTAAGTTCATTTTTGGTGTGGCACTCTGATTCTCACATGTTTGCTGATTTTATTAGTAAACTGACTGCTGATATTCATACTTATTTTATGAAGACTTTGCACTATTGGCTACCTATGGCTATTTAAAAATGTCAATATAACAAGCACTATCCTAGCATATTGTGTATGTTTTGTGACAATATTAAGGTTTTAAACTATGTTTTTTTTTGTATATTTAACAATTCTGTTTACTGTTAACTGTTGAACACTTTTGTGACTGCTTAGAGTGTACTGTCTGGTTTTTTTTGTTTTTTTTCTTGTATAATTCAGTTGTTATTTTTCTGTGCTTCGAATGTTGCAATATATATAGCTCTTTGCAAGGGTTTTGTTTTTAGTGATTGGCTTTAGAAGACTGTGTCTATTTTTAGAGATTTCAAAGTTGCAAGTTTGAAGATTATGAACTTTGTGTGTGATTTTTGTCTTGCTTTTAGAGATAAGATTTGGTTAATTTGTACTATATACTATGTCTTTATAAAAAAGAATGGTCTAATACCACTAAATAGTTTAGTATCTGTTTTGGTTTTTGAAATGTCTTCAGCACTTTTTGCTGATATAGTTAAATTGCTTGGTACTAAGATATTTGGTATTGGTTTTAGATTATATAAGTCTTGTTTGTTTGTTTTGAACATTAAGGACACTGTTTTGGTATATATAGATGCTTAATGTTGTTCTGATTAGCTTGAATGGCTGATTATGTGTAAATATTGTATGATTCACACCTAATTTAGATTACTTATATTATGTATTTTACTAGGCAGTATTTGGACTTCACTTGTAAAATATAATAATAAAAAAATTAATAAATTTTAAAATATAAAACTAAAAATAATAAAAATATAAGTATTTTAAATAATAAAATTAATAAAAAATATTTGTTTAAATAATAGCTTTTTAAAAATATTAAACTTTTAATATTAAATTAAAAACAAATAATATTACTAAATTAATAAATAAATTTATTAAAAATAATTGTATATTAATTATTTATATATATAATATTTTTTAAAATAGAGTTTTTTTATAAATTTAATATAATTTAATTTTAACTGACTTAAATAATTAATTATATATAAATAATAAATATAATTTTAACTTTATTTTTAAATTTTTTTGTTGCTATTTTTGAATTAAAATACTTATATTCGAAAATTTTTTCTGGTTAATTATAGTTTTTTTGCTATAATTTTAGATATATTAGCAAAATATTAATATTAAAAAAAGTTTAATATTTTTATAACTTAAAATTTTAGTTTTTTTAATTTTAATAATTTAAATTTTTAGAAAAAAAAAGAGTAAAATTTAATTTATAAAATATTAATTATATAATAAATTAAATTATAATTTTGTATAAAGTTTTTAATAATTAAATATTTATAACTAATTTTTAATAAAAATATTTTAATAAAATGTAATTTAATTATAATTTAATATATACAAAAAACTTTTTTCTTGTTAATTTTCTGGTTATAACAAGAGCTAATATATACCAAAAAAATTATTTTCTCTACTCTGTTTTTCTTTTAGTTTTGTAGCTATTTTTTTTAATACACTTTTGTTTATGACTATAGAATTAATAAACTTTTTTGCTAATGAATTGGTATCTGGTTTAGCTGAATTAGAGACCCAGTCTGGCATTAAAAATAAGTATTTGAAAAGTACACACTTATATAGAGTATTCTATAAAAACCAAAAAATTTTGTTATTGTTAACAATATAGTTAAATTATTTATTAACTTTTTAAGTTTTACAAATTTAAAAACTAATAGTATTAAGTCTATAAAATCTTAGAACAATAAAGTAAACAGTAAGACAAGCAGTATTAGCAGAATTTCAAACTTGAAAATATAAAAAACATAGTTGTAAAAAAAACCAACTATACTAATTTAAATGCTTTAGAGATTAACAATATAATGAATAATATTATACTTAGAAAAATATGTACCAAAATATATGTTTTAAACAACCAGTTAAAAAAAATTTTCTTTAATAACTTAAGTAATAATAATGACAATATTTTTAATACTATCAGATTTTAAGTTTTCTGGCACCAAATATTTGTCAATTATTGAGTTATATGTCTTAAAAAAAAAGAATTTTAAGCCAGTTAAATTTTTTGTACTAAATATTGAGCTATCTGCTGTTTTTGACAAAACTAATAATAATAAATTAATTGCAATAAAAATTTTTTTTATTGTATTAATGATTTTAGAAGAGCTTCCACTTTCTCAAAATTTCCAAAAATAATTAAATTATCTTTTACATCAGAATTAAGTTTAAAAAAAACTAAAAAAATGGCTATTAGTAAGAAAATTTTAGTCTATGATAATATTAGAAAAGTAAATAACTGTACAGATTAGAAGGTAATTATTAAAAAAATTTCTGTTGATTTTTTAAAATTGGTTGTAAAATCTAGAGTTCTAATGTTCAGTTCAGTTTGGTTTAAATTTAATCAAACTATTAAATCAAACTAAACTCAAACAAAAGATTTGGCAAAATTTCAAACTCAAACTTAAATTAGACTTAAAATTACTAAACTTAAACTGAATCTAAACACATATAACAAGTTTGGTTTAAATTTAGTTTGAAGTTTATAAACATGTTCAAGTTTGACTATTAAAAAAATTATTATTTTTTATTAGATTTAATGAGTATAGTCCAATCATTATTTAGGAACATATAATATATACATATTATAAACTAAATACAATTTAGATACTTGCTATATGTAACTAGCCATTTAAACAAATTAAGACTATACTACAAACTAGCCACCACTATTATATTATCTTTCAAACCCAAAAAAAATAAACATTTAAATTATATACTAAAGTATATATCTCTATTTTTTTCTATATTAAGCAATATAACTAATCTGTTATTCAATTTGCTTATACTGCTAAAGTCATAAGAAATTACACTATTATTGACAATTATTACATTTTTTTTTTCATATTAGCTTTGTATTAAGCTTTATAATACTATATTTCAAATCTATAAGTCAAAGCTAAGTCTTTTACAAATATTATTATCTATAAATCTACTAACCCAGAATTGCCAAACATATTTAAAGCCTTATTACACCAACTTTTAGACATAAAGTCTTTTGTTAGAGTAGAATATAAGTTGATATTCTGTATACAAAAAAACAAATCCTGAAAGATTACAGAAAAAAAAGCAACAATATTTGATAATAATACTTAATATATTCCAAACTTGAACAAAATTCTATTGTAAGCATTATTGTTATAAAGATATTTAAATGTATAATGTTACTTATAGAAAAGTACAAAAAAAAAAGTAAAAAAAATAGACCAATAAAAGAATAGTACTTAACAAATAAGCATAATATTAGTAAATTATGACATATTGCTTAACAATATGTATATTGTTAATAAATTATAGCATACTGTTTAGTAATAAGCACATTGTTAGAAAATTATAACATACTGCTTAACAATGAGCATATTGTTAGAGAAAATAAGACACATTATTCAAGAAAATGAGAGATCTTATATAATAAAAAAAATATATATATAGTGAAAACATTAAAAACAAAAAAAACAGAATTGATACCAACAATTAGTTAGAACCTATTAATTACTCAATATCTCTCTTTTTAAAAAGTAGTTTTCTATAACTTGAAGTAAAATTAAATCACATATCAATAAAATATTAATTATTACTTGAATCTATATTATTATTACTTAATTAAAAATATTAATCACTTTCACTTTATTAATATTTCATGTAAATAGAATTTAATATTTAATTACATTAAACCAATAGCTTTTGATTATGTTTATTAATAGAGTACTAATTTTTTATTTTTTTTTATTTTTTTATTTTCTTTTGTTTGTTTTCTTGTTGTTTACTAATTAATTAAAAAAATTAAGTACTAAATATTTGATGTCAAGAATAATCTGGTAAAAGACCCAGAAATAAGGATAGAAATTTAAGAATAGCTTACTAAAAAAGCACAACTATTAGAATAAACCAGCCATTATATTGAAGAAAAAAATTCATAGAAGAAACCATCAATTAAATCTTTATCCATTATACAAAAAACTTAACCAAAACCTTTAGACTCCAAAACCTTCAAACTTCAAAATCTTTAGACTCTAAAATCTTCAGATATTATTAACATTATTAACTCTTTAGCACTAAGTTACAAATTTGTTATTTGTTTTAATACTCTAAATAATTATTTATAATATTTGGTGCTCCTTATAAAATATAATTCAACAAAAAACCAGTACCAACATCAATTATTTGGAAAAGTGGCAGATCAAAAAATTATAGAAGAAAATTATTTAAGATTTGCAAAATTTTTATTTTAATACTAATAAATTTATCTTAGACTAACAAGTAATTATTGGCCAGCAGAATCAGCTTTTAATTTCTATATCAACAAAAAAATTAAATTCCACTTGGGAAATTAAGAAAATTTAAAAGTCACTGTTACTAGTAAAATTTTAACTATTAATTAGCATAAAACTACTCTTATAATTCCTATTATTAATTAACATATATTAATATTGTTTCAAATTACTACTTATTATTTAATCAAATTATTAAATATTACTATTTAATTAATAACTTGATTTATATCATAGAAATTAAGATAATCAAATTACATAATACTCTAAACCACTTAATATTTAAGAATTTGCTGAAATTTGTAAAAATTTGTTAAAATAATAAATAAATTCACCAAAATAGTTAATAGTTTATTAAAATAACTTGTAGTTTGCTAAAATGTATCTTTAATTTATTAAAATCATAGCAAAAAAAAAAGTTCAAATTTATAAACTAATACTATAACAAGTTGTATAAAAGAAGAACTTCTCTTTTTAAGAAAATGTATCTTATTTTACCTTAGATATATTAACTAAAATCAATTATTTCTTATATGTCTTTACAAAATTAAATAAAAATTAAATATTCAAAAACCCAAATCTTTAATTATTATACTTAAAATTCCCAAAACTCAACTAATATTTTTGAAATTAATTAGCTACCAATTTCAGTAAACTGTTGTTACTTATAGAAAAAAGTATAAGAGAAATAGTAGAAAAAACAAATAAGAAAAATAGACTAATAAAAGAATAATATTGAGTATATAAGTACATTGCTAGTAAATTATGGCATATTGCTTAGCAATATAAGCATTGCTTAAAAAATTATAGCATATTGCTCATGAATATATAAGATTTTATAAAACATCAATTATGTATATATAGCAAGAGTATTAGAAACAGAAAAAAAAAACACACAGCTAGAATTTCTGGTTAAAAAAAACACAATTAAAAGCAGTTCAACATCTATATAACATATTAATAAATTATTAATTATTACTTAAATCTATGTTATTATTGTTTGATTAAAAAATATTAATTATCTCTGTTTTATTAACACTTTATGTTAATAAGATTTAACACTTAATCATACTAAAACAATAGCTCTTGATTATAGTTATTGACAAGATACTAATTTCTTCTTTTTTTTTATTTTTTTATTTTTTTTTATTTTTTATTTTTATTTTGTTTTATTGATTTACTAACTGATTAAAAAGATTAAAGTGCAAAATACTAACATTAAGGAAAAAACTGATTAAAAACCCAGGAATAAAAACAGACACTTAGAATTAAGAAATAGCTTATCAGAAAACAGGCCATTAAGTTAAAAAAAAAATTGATAAAATAAAATATTCCAAAAAGCTATGGATAATAATACATACCAACTTAAAAGTCAAGAAAAAAACTAAAAACATTACAACAGGATATTAATATTAAATCTCTGTCTATTATACAAAAGATTCAACCAAAATCTTTAGATATTACCAACCATATTATTTATTAAGTACCAAGTTACAGGTTTGTTATTTGTATTAACATCCTAAATAATCACCTGTAATATTTGATGTTTCTTGTGAGATATAATTCAGCAAAAAACCAGTACCAACAACAACTATTTAAAACAATGGCAAAATCAGAAAAATTAGAGACAAACTACTTGGGATTTGTGAAAGCTTTATTCTGATACTATCAAACTTACTTAGGATTAACAAATAACTATTTGCCAGCAAAATCAACTTTTAACTTCTACATTAATAAAAAGATTAAATTTTATCTAGAAGACCAAAAAGATCCAGAAGCAGCACTCACCAATTTTTATAGTAAATTACTTCAGAACATCATGCTTTTACAAAATTAATTGTTCACTCCAATAATTATAGAAATTAATAGAAAAATTAAGAAACACACCAAACAGAAATTTCCTATTATCTTTGCAAACAACAACAAAAAAAAATTACAAATACCAGCAGGAATACCAAAAAACATATAACTACTTACTTAGAAAAAATCAAAAATAGTTTTATTTATTTACTCATCATATAATCATATACAAGAAAATATTATTAACATAATATTAGCAGGTGTATCCATATTAACTGCAAAAACACCATTAGCAAGAATCATATTTCAAAGCCAACAAAAAAAAGCTGACTTATTAAGAACTTATGATAATTACTTCAAAAAATTTAAATTGTAATTACTAACATTATCAAGATTTCGATTATTGTCATCTTAACTCAATTTCAGAACCACTAGTCTTTAAAAAATAACCAACTCTGAGAAAAAGAAAAACAAAAATCAAGAATTTAATTATCAAAATCTGATCTTAAAAAACCCAGGAATTTAAACTCTGATTGTTTTAACTCAGCAAAACCCAAATAATTCAAATCCAGCTCCTATTGTTCTTCAAAACTTATCTCCAATAATCATAATTAATCTATTACCAGTTGTTCTGATTGCTGAACAACAACAACAGTCACAACAATTACTTCAACTACAACCATCACAACAACTGTTACCAATGGCATATGCACTAATTACCAAATTAGAAAAATTCAATGGTAAAGAAAACAACACTCAAATTTGGTTAAATAATGTTGCAAAAATTATTACCACCAATAATTAAGATAATACTAAAGCTCTCCAAACCATCTTATATTTTCTTTAGGATACTATCAACTCATAATATTAAAGCTTGATCCAAAAGCCTCAAAATTTTAATAATTTCAAAACTGAATTTTTGAGATACTTTAGTAATAATAACAGCATTAATTGTCTTACAACTGTTTTCACTACCATCAAACAAGAAAAAACTGAAGTCATTATCATGTATCTAGAATGTTTCTATAGAAATCTGCACCAAATACAAGCAATTGATACAAATTACTTTATAGTGCCACAGATTTTAAACCAGTTTATCTGTTGTTTATACAGTAGCATTGTTACAGATAATTATTTGGGGTCTTAAATCAAATAACAAATCCATAATTTGGTGCTTGGTTGGTATTCTGGTGTTGATATCTAAAGGTGTGGTTTATTTGAAGATTTTGTTGTGGAGTTTTTTGTATAATGGACAGAGATTTAATTGATGGTTTTATCTGTAGCTTCTCAAAACCACAGTTTCATCAAATTTCTTTCTCAGCGTGATGGCCGGTAATCCTCCTGGTAAGTTATCCTCAAATCTATGAGTGTTCTACTCTTGTTTCATGGGTCTTTTACCAGTCCTTATGATGTCTGTAACTTAGCACTTAATCCTTAATCAATTTAGTAAAACCAAAGAAATAACAAAAGAAATAAAAAAAAATAAAAAAAAATAAAGAATAAATAAAAGCAATTACAAGTTAGTATCCCATCAATAGCCATAATCAAGAGCTATTGTTTCAGCATGGTTAAGTATCAATTATTATCAACATAAAATGTTTATAGTGAGAAGTGGATTGAGATAGTGAATAATTATTTATTGATATTTGTGAATTGGAAGGTTGCTTAAATCAAATCTAAACTAAGAGGTCTGTTTTTTCTACTTCTAATGCTCCTACTATATATACATAATTTGGGTTTTATGAGATTGCTTACATTTTTGAGCAATGTGCTATAATTTCTCAAGCAATGTGCTCACATGCTAACTACTACTCTCCTATTGGTCTACTATTTTTCTATATCTGTTTTTTTTTTTATAAGTAGCATTATTTCCTCCTTTTTTAATATTGAGCTCCATCGAAATCTTTGTTTTGAATTAATTTTAATACTTCTTTTTTAAGTATTGTTTGTTCAACTCTGTTTCTTATGTCTTCTACTTGTGTTTTGTTTATTTTTCCCTATTGGTTAATAGTTATAATTTCCATGTCAGTGTGTAACAATATTTTTGGATAGTTCTGAAATATGTTGTATAGTTGGTACATTGTTTTAACATGTAGTGTTAAATTTGTTTTCTTTTCAATAAATTCTTCAATTTGTTGTATTATGTTTTGGTTGAATATTCTCTTAGATTTGTTAATATACAATTCCTAAATATTCAACTTTTGACCTAACCAGTAGTAACAATATGATATTAGAAGTTGTTCTGTTCATTGCTTCCAATTTTCTTTTGTAAGCTCTTCTGTTGGTGCCATAATAAGTATTTTCCCAACACTTTTTCTATTAAGTTCTCTGTTCAGTTTTTATCATTCTTTGGTGGCTGCTGGTATAGTGTATTCTTTGTCTTTCTTTGGGTGTTTTAATAGCAAATTATTTGGTTGTTAATAACAATTTTTCTGTCTAACTGTTGTTCACTTAAGGCCTAAAACAATTGTTGAGCTATAGTGTGAATATAATCTGGTATTTCCATTTTTTTTCTTGGTTGCTTTTGTCACATGTACTGTGTTTTTATATACTCTTTTAGTTGTTTAATTTGACGTGCTTGGTTCAATAACTATGATTGGTTCCAGATCTTGTGGAATCTTATTTGGTTGAACTAGTATTCTTTGTACTCCCAGTTGTAAAATGTTATTAGTGGATGATAATGCTATCTGGTAATATGGTTTCAGTCAATTCTTATGTGCTGCTTTGGCTAAGATTTTGTTGTTCCATCTTAATTTATAAGCTCCATTTCCAAGAATTTCTTCTATGTGAAATGGTCCGTCTTATTTAGAGTTGAATTTTTCACTCCATTGTTTTTCCACTTTGGTATGATGTAATAGTATTTTGTCTCCAATCTTGAATTCAACTGGTTTATTTGGTAGTTGGTTATTGTGTCATTTTTTTTGCTTTTCTTGTGACTTTTGGATGTTATCAGCTGCTTTTTGTCATCTGTTTTCTAGTGTTTCTATTAAGTTATATGTTCTTCTCAACAATGTTTCTTGGAAATTATCTTCTGTTATTGGTTTAGTTAAATATGTATTGACCTCTATCTCAACTGGTAATGTTGCTGTTCTACTATATACCAATTCAAATGGTGTTGCTTGTGTGGTATCTTGCTTTATTGTTCGATAAGCAAATTATACTAATGGTATAAACAAATTCCATTTATCCTGGTTTTTTTGGCTAATTTTGGCTATTACTTTACACAGTGTTCTGTTGAATCTTTCAACTAACCCATTTGTTTGTGGATGGTATGGTAATAGTAGTGGTCTTTTTATTCCAAATCTTTGGCTTAATTCTGCTAATGTTCTATTCACAAAGTGAGTTCTTTGATCTGATAATAATTTTTTTGGACATCCATGTTGACAGATCAGATTTTGATGAACAAATTTGGCAATGGATTCTGCATCTGCTCTTTGAATGGCTTTTGTTTCTGGCCATTTAGTGAGATAGTCCATGGCTACTACAATATATCTGTTGTCTCTGCTGGTGATTATTAATGGTCTGACTAAGTCAATTCCAATACAATCGAATAGTTGTTTCACTTTGATTGGTCTTAATGATTCACTGGGTTTTGTTCCTCTTCTTCTTTGATAAGCATCACAATTTTAAATATATTAGATAATATCTGGATATATTGATAGCCAATAATATCTCTTTCTGATTTTTTCTATGGTCACTTCTTTATGAAAATGTCTTGCTGTTGGGTCTGAGTGCATGTTGAATAATATTGTCTCTTTCTCTGGTTCTGTGATTACTCTAGTTGGTTGATCTGAATTTCTTCTGTTCTTCCGGTAAAGTATATTTTGATGGTTGATAAAATTTTTTGATTGTTGTTTTATGTTCCTTTGTTCTTTTAGAGATAATTTCTCCTTAAACAATTGAGTATTTATATAATATTAAAGTTGTTGGTATTTTTGTATATTCATCTTTTGTTATATTTTTGGTTGAAATGGTTTTAGATTTGTCTTATTTGTGACAGTTCGTCAGCATTTTTATTGTCTTTTCCCTTTTTATAATATATTGTATAATTAAATAGTGAAAGTTCTATTTTCTATCTGACATGGCGATTGTCTGCAAATTTTTGTTTCTGGATTGAAGTCAATCCTTTGTGATCAGTGTATACTTCAAACTTTTGACCCAAGTATTCCTTCTATTTGATGACAGCCCAATAGATAGCTAAGTGTTCTAGTGCTGAAGTTTCATAGTTTTTCTTAGCTGGACTTAAGCTTTTACTGGCATAAGCTACTGGATGTTCTCTTCTATCTGATTTTTTCTGTAATAGTACTGCTCCCAATACTTAATCTGATGCATCAGTAGTGATTATAAATGGTTTGCTGTGATCTGAATACATCAATACTGGAGCTTGGATAAGCTTTCTTCTTAATGTGTCAAATGCTTCTTGTTGAGCTTTGGTTCATTTATACTTCACATTTTTGGTCTGTAAATGGTGAAGTGGCTGAGCCAGTTTTGAAAAGTCTTTGATAAAATGGCAATAATAGCCTGCAAAACCTAAAAATGCTCTTAGTTCTGTCAAGTTGGTTGGTATTGAAAAGTTCTTAACTACTTCAATCTTGTCTGGATTTGTTTTGATTCCATCTTTGCTCACTACATGTCCCAAAAACTTGAATTCAGTTTTTCCAAAGAAATATTTAGTTGCATTTAGTTTTAATTCTGCTCTTCTTAATCTTTTGAACACTTATTAAAAATGATGCAGATGATCATCAAATGTTTTTGAGAACACATTGGTATTATCCAAGTATACGACTACTGATTTCCATAATAATCCAGTATAGACAATTTCCATGAGCCATTAAAATGTTGCTGGAGCATTTATCAAGCCAAATGGCATGACTTCAAACTCAAAATTTCCTTCTTTTGTGGTAAACACTGTTTTTTCTTTGTCAGCTGGATTCATGGCTACTTGCCAGTAATCACTATCTAAATCTAGTGTTGAAAACTATTTATTTCCTCCAAAAGCATTGAATAGTTCTTGGATTTTTGGAGTTGGATAGCTATCACTTTTTGTTACTCTATTCAGTTTTTAGTAGTCTACATAAAAACGGATTTTCCCATTTTTCTTACAGACCAGTACCACTGGTAATGACCATAGACTCATTGATGGCTGAATTAGCCCATTGTCAAGCATTCAGTTAATTTCTTGACAAATGATCTCATGGCTAGCTGGTGGTACTCTGTATGCTCTTTGTTTAATTGGCATTGCATCTTTAGTCTTGATTTGATGCTGGATGATGTTGGTGCGGCCAAATTCATTTTCATTAGCAAAGATGTCATTGAAATTGCTGAGTAATATCTTTAGTTGCATCTGTTAGAGTGGGTCTAAATTTCTCATGTTTATCTGTTCCAATTAATCTGGTTGTAGCAAATAACATTTATTTCGTTCATAGATGATTTGTGATGTAATGTCCACATATCCACAAAGCTGTGGAAAATCTGGAATGTGATTTGGTGGTTGATCCTCAACTTCAGTAGTTAAATATCCAATGATAGTTCACTTTGGTATTTCAATGACACTTTCCATTGTGTTGTATATGAGAATTTTGATGTTTTTGGGGCTTTTGGCTGATATGAAGAGATTAATGAGTCCAATCTCTCCTGATTCGCAAATGGTTGCTTCTGCTTCAAACAACTGAGCTTGATTTTTTACTTTTTTTTTTATGGGTAACATATACTGGTCATATGATGGAATAGAAATTGATTGACAGTTTGAGATAATTTCTCTTTTGTCAATAACTTTTTCTTCTGTCATATTAACTGGTATATCTATTCTACCTGTTGATTTAAATTCTTGTATTCCTCTAGCTGTGATCCCTAATTCTTCTCTGTTTCCCACTGACACTAACTGAGCTATTTTCACCAGAGGTAGGAATATTGTCTGTGCTATCTTTTCATTTAAATCTATGATATATGTTTTTTCTGAATTATTTTGTAGCATAGCAATGATATTTCCTATGTATTTTGCATCAATTATTTTTCCTCTAATGTTGATCCCCTTTTTTATTAAACTACTCTTGGATGCTAGTTGAATCATTATTGTTGCTGGAATTTCCAGTGCTATTTTCAGATCAATGCAAGTGTGCAAATGTAGTTCCAATTTGATGAAATCTTTTCTCGGATATCTCAGATCAAACTCTGTATCAGTATTATGTGTGCATTCTGGCATGATACCTTTACTATTATTGCTGAACCATTTAAGTTTCTGTTTTTTGGTGAAGTTAGAAAGTGCAATATATGTTTTGGGGTTTGAATCGAAGTTTA
Source organism: Geosiphon pyriformis (assembly GCA_016748015.1). NCBI lineage: Eukaryota > Fungi > Glomeromycota > Glomeromycetes > Archaeosporales > Geosiphonaceae > Geosiphon > Geosiphon pyriformis. The sequence continues at coordinate 1,207,656 of JAAOMT010000602.1, read as the reverse complement.
AATCATTGTTAGTTTCATTGTCATACTGAGTGGAGCTGGAATCATTGTTTTCATCATCGTTATTGTCAGAGTTTAAATTGGGATTGAAAGTTGATTCTGATTCTGATGCACAGCTGCTGATTGGTTCATCTTCTTCTGGAATCATGTAGATCATGTGTGGTGGTGGATTGTAAATAAAATCACACTCATTACAATATTGAAAATTGCATAGGATTAAGCAATATTGATATAATTGAGTGTTCAACTGCTCTAAACACTACTTCTGTTCTTCTCTAATGGGTGCTAAATGCTGATAATATTCATGAAATTTTTTTGGGTTATCTTCAATATTGCCAAAGACATCAAAGGTTTGAACATATTTAGGTTCAGGAAGAGATAGAGAATTGTTTTTGATTTTTAGGAGTTTGCTGGTTGTCATGCCTTCTGCTTTTGCATACCTTATTCTCCAAAGTTCATGTTTGTTGTGGAGATATCTTTCCAATTGTCACAATGCTCATTTCCAAGCATCATTGATTGGTGTGCTCTTGCATACTCAGTTGTTGATTAGGATTGTATACTGGCATATTTCATCGCATGTTCCTCCTTGTCCAGGAATGTCATTCCACATTCTTTCATTTAGGAAAGTTTCTCTACAAGTTAAGCATGGTTCATTGTCCCATTTTTCAACTTGTTTTGGTCTTCCAAAATGTTCAATAACATATGGATGGCAATAGAATTTGGTTGCCGAAATATATTCCTAATTGTCACCACAACAAGTGCCCATTGATGACAATTTTTTGCCACAATCGACGCATACCAGTTTTGGGCAGCAATAAGTGAATTGTTGGGGTGTAGTATAGAAATTATAAGTGGTGGTGCTGTCAGGTTTTGGTTCTTCTTTCTTTCTTTTTCCTTTTTCTTTTTTATTTTCTTTCTACTCCCAATTTATTAGTTTTTTCTGGTCGTTGTTAGTTTTCCAGGCTTAATCGGGATTTCAGGTAAGTTCTTTTTTCTGCTTTTTTTTATTGTTGTTGTTCTAAGAGAGTATTGGCAGCAACTCATTGTGGTCTTCATCAGCCCAAAACACTTGATAGGCTTCTTAGGTAGGTTTCTTCTCTTCTTTCTCAAACTTGATAAGAGGTACTGGCATGTTGGTGGTTTTAAAATGGCCACACATGGCTGGTATCTGTGTGTGTTAACCATTCTGGCTGAGTTGGAGCTCTTGCGTGTTTTAATCAAGTGTCATGTTGGTTTTGGACAGCCAGTCATTGCCAATAAGTGCTTGATATTGAATGGCTTCCATAATTAATACTTTGATTGGCATAATGATGCCATTGACTTCTATAGGGAAGTTATCAATCTCACCAATTGGAGTTTTGGTTGCTCCATCAGCTGTGATGATTCATGTGCTGGCAGTTTGATCAACTTGGCAATCTAATTGGGCCATGAGTTGTCTTGTAATGATGCTGCCCACTGATCTACTGTCTAAGATTAGTTTGATTAAGTGGCCATTAACTTTGGCATCAGTGTACATAATAGTAATAGGTTTTTCTTTAAGAGTGGCTTTACTAAATAATGGCGTGGCTGAAAGTTCTTCAAGTTCAAATGGAAAAATAGCATCCAGTGATTTGTTCTCATTAATAGTAGCTGGTGGAATATTGCTGGTAAGTATTGCTTGTTAATTGGTTTTTGGATTATTGGTTTGGGCATTTTCTGGAGTAACCAGGAGACTTAAATAGTTCTGGGAACTTGGGTTTTGAGTATACCCAGTTTCTGAACTCCGCTGTCATAATCTGGATGGCTGGTTGGATAAACTGGGAATCAGTTGGTAAACAACTATTGCTGATCTTCAGTTTTGGGTGATTTTTAATCTAGGGTTTTCTGATGTTATTTGAGCTGGATTTGATGGCAGTATTTGAACTATAGGTGTCTGATAAATTATTTGTGGCTACAATGGTTGATATATTATTAGTGTTTGCCATTGATAAATTGGAGGTTGATATATAGATGGTTGATATATTAGTTGTTACGTTATTGGCAGATAAGTCAGTTGATATAGTGCTGGGTTGTGTTGGTAACTTGGAATTGGGAACTGGTGATTAGGATTTTGATATTGATTTCCTAATCATTGGTTATCTATTCTTGACCTACAGTCAATCTTTAAATGTTCTTGTTTACCACAGTAGTGACAAACACACATTTTCTGCTGCTACTGTTGATTGGTTAAGGAGGATGAACACGACTGATTCTGGAAATAATTTGCGTTTTCTTGAATATAGCATTGTTGTGGAGATTGATAAATTGTGCAATTGTTAGCTAAGTACTTTTCAAGCTTCTGGTTAATAAAATCACTGAATTGTTTCAATTTGAAATCCAATTTAGATGATCTATTTATCACTAAATTTACAGCTTGGACATGGTTAGCTTCGAGTTCAGCTGCCTCAAAATCTCTGGCATTAGTAACTGTGGCTTGAAAGTCTGTTGGATGCATTGGACATATGTGTTGGAGGATATTACTGTCCAGACCTCTAATAAATCAGTTCAGAATTTGTGGTGCTGTAAAATAGTCAGCCTGGATTGCTTGAATTTGGTGCAAATTTCTATAGAAGTGTTCTAAATAAGTAGTAACTGCTTTATTTTTCCCTTGTTTAATAGTGGTGAAAGTGTTTGTTAGCTGATTAATACTATTATTATTGCTGAAGTATTGTAGGAATGCAAGCTTGAATGCATTAAAATCCTGGAATTTGTTAGCCAAGCTTTGATACCATAAATTGACAGTATTCTGAAGAAAATAGGCAATGGCCTGCATGGCTCTGATGTCATTTCAACTGTTGGCTGTAATGGCTTTTTCCATATCATTTAGTCACACTTGGGCATTGTCCTCTTTGCCGGTAAATTTTTTAAGTTTAGCGATAGGAGCATATGCTATTGGTGCTACAATTTGTTGTTGTGGCAGTTGAAATGGCTGTTGTGATTGTTAAGGTGGTTGAAGTGATTGCTGTTGAATCAGTTCAATAATTGGTTCAATTGGTGGTTGATCAATAACAATTATTAGAGGTAAGTTTTGCTGATTAATTGTTTTAGGGTTTCAATTGTCCTAATTGTGCTGCATTTAAAAATTCAGAGTTTCAACTTCCAGATTTTCAGTAATTGGGTTTTGGTAAGTAAATTTTTGATCTTTAGATTCTTTTTCTTCTTCTCTCTCTTCTGATTCCATTATCTTCCAGGGATTCATGTTTCCAAAATCTGGTTAAGGTAACAGTGATCAGAATTCTAATAGCATTGGCAATCATAATTTAAATTCTTCAAAATAATTGCCATAAGTTCCTAGTAATTCTGCTTTCTTTTGTTTACTTTGAAATAGTAGTCATCCAAATGTCAATGTTGCATGTGATGTGGACACACCTATTGATGAGATGTTGATGGCACTTCCTGGGGTGTAATGGTATGATAGATTTGTTGGTGATTTAACTCTGGTTTTCTTCCAAATAAGTAGTTGTATTTGTTTTGGTGTCACTGCTGGTGTTTATAGTCTTCCCTTTCTTTTGTCTGCATAGATAATTGGGAATTGTTGTTGTGTATACCTTTAAATGGTTTGATTTATTTGCCTAATAATTGGTACAAAACTGTAGTTTCTTGGTAAGCTGGTATGTTAAAATAATTCTGTATAGAAATTTTCCCTTGCAGATTCAATGTTAACTGTTCTTCCTAAGCAGTCTGTAATTTTATTGTTAATGTAGAAGTTAAAGACGGATTCTACTGGGAAGTGATTATTGTTTAGTCCTAATTGTTGGCTGTATTGTTGGAACAAGAATTTTGTGAATTCTAAATGGTTTGTTCTTATGTTTTCTGATTCTGCCATTTTTGGATGATTGTTGTTGGTGCTAGTTCTCTGTAGAATTATACCTCACAGAGAGTACCAAATGTTACAGATGATTATTTGGGATCTCAAATCAAATAACAAATCCGTAACTTAATGCTTGGTTGGTATTCTAGTGTTGATATCTGAAAGTATGGTTTATCTGAAGATTTTGTTGTGGAGTTTTTTGTATAATGGACAAAAATTTAATTGATGGTTTTATCCATAGCTTTCCAAAACCACAGTTTTATCAAATTTCTTTTTCAGTGTGGTGGCTGGTAATCCTTCTGGTAAGCTATTCTCAAATCTATGAGTGTTCTACCCTTGTTTCACAGGTCTTTTACCAGTCCCTATAATGTCTGTAACTCAGCGCTTAATCCTTAATCAATTTAGTAAAACCAAAGAAATAACAAAAAAAATAAAAAAAAATAAAAGAAAATAAAGAATAAACAAAAGCAATTGCAAGTTAGTATCCCATTAATAGCCATGATCAAGAGCTATTGTTTCAGTAGGGTTAAGTATCAATTATTATTAACATGAAGTATTAATAGTGGAGAATGAATTTTGAGATAGAAAATAATTATTTATTGATATTTGTGAGTTAAAAGGTCGCTTAAATTAAATCTAAACTAAAAGGTCTCTAACTAAAAAATTCTAATAATTATGACTTGCAAGTCTAATTAACTCTAAGAGTTCTACTGACTCTGAAAGTCTTCTTGCCTTTTTTTCTAGCTTCTAATATTACTACTATATATACATAAATTTTATTATATGAAATTCCTTGAATTCTTTAATTCTCTAGCTAGAAATTCTGAAATTTCAGAAATCCTGCAATTCCTTTAAGAGGAATTCTGGAATTCTGGAATCCTGCAATTCCTTATATGAGAATTCTAAAATTCTTGGAATCCTGCAATTTCTCTAAGAAGAATCCTGAAATTTCATTTTTACTATGTTTATTCTAATTGGCTAATTTATGTACTAATATTTAATTCCTATATTCTATGAGTAATACCAGCCCCAAATTATTTATTAGCTCCAATCAAATTAAAGTCAGCTGTAAAACTTATCTCAAAATAGAAGCCAAAAACTGAAAACTATTTAAATTCACCAAAATTGGCAATTGACAATAGTAATACACTAATCAATCCTCAGTTTAGCAGCCCAGTAATTTGGATCTCAACAGCAAAATTCAAGAATTAACTATGCCCAATGCTATTTAAGTCTCTTGTTATCTTCAGAAATTATCATATCCAATCTATTGAAACCCAATTAACTTCAACTATTTCTCAACAATATTCCACTAGCAACAATCATTAAAAACAAATTACTTACTGCCATTTTTTTTTTTGAACTCAAGGAAACAGTCAAAACATCTCTATTCAGTAGAGCTGTTTTGGAAGTGAAACTAATTACTGTAATATACACCAACATAAAAGTTGATAGCCAACTTATCAAATTTATTTTTGATAGCAAGTTAGTAGACAGCATCATCACACAATAATTCATGGACCAATTAAGTTACTGAGTTGATTGAGCTGCCAACAAAAGAATAATCACTGCTAATGAAACAACAAAAACTTTAATTAGTGAAATCAATAACTTTTTATTTAAAGTCAATAACATTAAGGTACTAATCAAGATATTGGTAATAGAAGCCATCTAGTACCAAGCTTTTATTGGTAATAACTGACTGTCTAAAATCAACATAATGCTTAATTAGAACACCCAGAAATTACAACTAAGCCAAAATAGCCAAAACATTTGAGTACTAGCCACTTGTAATTATTTCAAAACCACTATCAACAAGTAACCACTAATCAAGTTTAAAGAAAAAAAAAAAGCCTACCTAAGAAATGTATTAGGTATTATGGGCCAAAGAGGACTACAACAAACTGCCACCAATTTCAGACTAGAAAAAAAAAACAAAAAAAAACCTAAAACAACTATTTCTATTTATATTCTATATACTATTTCTTATGCTAATTTACAGTATTGTCAGTCAAAGATAGTTTGTATTAATTGTGGCAAAAAATTGTCATTAATGAGTACATGCTATAATAAAAAATGGTCCATGGCAATAAAATACTACTGTTGTTCATGTGTTTTTGAACATTTTGGATAATGTTACAAATGATTATTTGGGGTTTCAAAACAAATAACAAATCTGTAACTTGGTGCTTGATTGATATTTTGGCATTAGTATCTGAAAGTTTTGTTGATCTGAAGGTTTTGTTGTAGAGATCTTTGTATAATAGACAGAGATTCAATTGTTGTTTCCATAGCCTTTCAGAATTGCAATTCTATCAAATTTTTTTCTTAGCATAATGGCTGGTGTTACAGATGATTATTTGGGGTCTCAAATCAAATCTGTAACTTGGTGCTCAATATCTTGACAATACTGATGTTATTGGCATGTTGGTTGTATTTGAAGGTTTTTAAAGTGGAGTCTTTTGTATAATGAACAGAGATTTAATAACAATGTAGTTGGTTGGTGAGTTGTGTTCCCAATTTCTGTCTTCAACTTGGTGGCCAGTTTATTCTGACATTCATGCCCTTCTGGTAAGCTATCTGTTAATATATATCTAATTTTACCCTTATTTCTGGGTCTTTTACCAGGCTATCCGTGATGTTAATTACTCAGCGCTTTAATTCTTAATTGGTTAATATTCAACAAGAAAAATCAAAAAAAGAAATAAATAAAAGAAAATAAAGAAATGAGCCAAGGCGATACACAAGTTAGTATCTTGTCAATAGCCATGATCAAGAGCTATTGTTCCAGTATAGTTAAGTATTAATTACTATCAACATGAAGTGTTGATAGTGAAGAATGGATTTGAATAGTAGATAATTTATTTATTTAATATTTGTAGATAGAAGATTTCTAACTAGAGATTCTGCTCTTTTTACTTCTAATGCTACTGTTATATATACATAATTGATGTTCTACAAGATTGCTCACATTTTTGAACAATGTGCTATGATTTCTTGAGCAATGCTTACATTGCTGAACAATGTGCCCTAATTTTCTAACATTGCTCCATATTTTTGAGCAATGTACTATGCTTTCTGACATTGCTCCATATTGCTGAGCAATGTGCCATAATTTCTGATATTGCTCCACATTGCTGAGCAATATGCTCACATGCTAGATACTATTTTCTTATTGGTCTACTATTTTCTATATCTGTTTTTCTTTTTATGAGTAATATTATCTTCTCCTTTTAATATTGAGCTCCATTGAAATTTTTGTTTTGAATTAATTCTAATACTTTTTTTTCAAGTATTGTTTGTTTGACTCTGTTTTTCACGTCTTTTACTTGTGTATTGTTTATTCTTCTCCATTGGTTAATGGTTATGGTTTCTATTTCAGAATATAACAGTATTTCTGGATAGTTCTGAAATATGTTGTGTAGTCAGTATATTGTTTTAACATGTAGTATTGAATTTGTTTTCTTTCCAATAAATTCTTCAATTTGTTGTATTATGTCTTGGTTGAATATTCTCTTGGATTTGTCTATATACAACTCCTGAATATTTAACTTTCAACCTAACTGGTAGTAACAGTATAATATTAAAAGTTGTTCTGTTTATTGCTTTCAATTCTCTTTTGTAAGCTCTTCTGTTGGTGCCATAATAGGTATTTTCTCAAAAGTGTTTTTTACTTTTTCTATTATGTTATTTGACCAGTTTTTATCATTTTTTAGTAACCGCTAATATGATGTATTCTTTGTTTTTCTTTTGGTGTTTCAATAGCAAATTGTTTGGTTGTTAACAATAATTTCCATGTCTAAAGATTGTTGACTTAAGGCCTGGAATAATTGTTGAGCTATGATGTAAATATGATCTGGTATTTCTATTTTTCTTGATTGTCTTTGTCACATATACTGTGTCTTTATATATTCTTTTATTGTTTGATTTTACATGTTTGATCCAATGATTATGATTGGTTCCAGATCTCGTAGAATCTCATTTGGTTGAACCAGTATTCATTGTACTCCTAATTGTGGAATGTTATTGGTAGATAATGATGCTATTTGGTGATATGGTTTCAGTCAATCACCATGTGCTGCTTTGGCTAAGATTTTGTTGTCCTATCTTAGTTTATAAGCTTTATTTTCAAGAATTTCTTTTATGTGAAATGGTCCATTCCATTTGGGATCAAATTTTCCATTCCATTGTTTTTCTGCTTTGGTATGATGTAGAAATACTTTGTCTCCAATCTTGAATTTAACTGGTTTATCTGGTAATTGGTTATCGTGTCATTCTTTTTTCTTTTTTTGAGACTTTTGAATGTTATCAGCTGCTTTTCGTTATCTGTTTTCTAGTGTTTTCATTAGGTTATATGTTTTTCTCAACAATATTTCTTGGAAATTAGCTTCTGTTATTGGTTCTGTTGGATATGTGCTGACCTTTCTTTCAACTGATAATGTTGCTATCCTACCATATACCAATTCAAATGGTGTTGCTTGTGTAGTATCTTGTCTCATTGTTCAATAAGCAAATAATACTGATGGTATAAACAAATCTCATTCATCTTAGTTTTATTGACTAATTTTGGTGATTGCTTTACACAGTGTTCTGTTAAACCTTTCAACTAGTCCATTTGTTTGTGGATAATATAGTGATAATAATGGTCTTTTTATCTCAAATCTTTGACTTAATTCTGTTAATTTTTTATTCACAAAATAAATTCCTTGATCTGATAGTAGTTCTTTTAAACATCCGTGTTGACATATCAAATTTTGATGAATGAATTTGGCAACAGATTCTGCATTTGCTCTTTGAATGGCTTTTGCTTCTGGCCATTTTGTGAGATAGTTCATGGCTACTGTGATATATCTGTTGCCTCTGCTGGTGATTGTTAATGGTCCGACTAAGTCAATTCCAATGCGATTGAATGGTTGTCCTACTTTGATTGGTCTTAATGGTTCACTTGGTCTTGTTCTACCTCTTCTCTGACAAGCATCACAATTCTGAACATATTAGATGATATTTGGATACATTGATGGCCAATAATATTTCTTTCTGATTCTTTCCATGGTTGCTTCTTTATGAAAATGTCCTGCTGTTGGGTCTGAGTGCATGTTGAATAATATTGTCTCTTTTTCTGGTTCTGTGATTACTCTAATTGGTTGATCTGGATTTCTTCTGTTTTTTCAGTAAAGTATATTTTGATGGTTGATAAAATTTTTTGATTGTTGTTTTATGTTTCTTTGTTCTTTTTGAGATAATTTCTTCTTAAACAATTGAGTATTTATATAATATTGAAGTTGTTGGTATTTTTGTATATTCATTTTTTGTTATATTTTTGGTTGAAATGGTTTTAAATTTGTCTCATTTGTGACAATTTGTCAGCATTTTTATTGTCTTTTCCCTTTTTATAATATACTGTATAATTAAATGGTGAAAGTTCTATTTTCCATCTGATATAGTAATTGTCTGCAAATTTTTGTTTCTGGATTGAAGTCAATCCTTTGTGATCAGTGTATACTTCAAACTTTTGACTCAAGTATTCTTTTTATTTAATGACAGCCCAATAGATAGCTAAGTGTTCTAGTGCTGGAGTTCCATAGTTTTTCTCAGCTGGACTTAAGCTTCTACTGGCATAAGCTATTGAATGTTCTCTTCCATCTGATTTTTTCTGTGATAGTACTGCTCCCAATGCTTGACCTAATGCATCAGTGGTAATTATGAATGGTTTGCTGTGATCTAAATACATCAATACTGGAGCTTGAATAAGCTTTCTTCTTAATGTGTTAAACACTTCTTGTTGAGTTTCGGTCTATTTATACTTCACATTCTTAGTCTGTAGATGGTGAAGTGGCTGAGCCAGTTTTGAAAAGTCTTTGATAAAATGGCAATAATAGCCTGCAAAACTTAAAAATGCTCTTAGTTCTGTCAAGTTGGTTGGTACTGAAAAGTTCTTAACTACTTCAATCTTGTCTGGATTTGTTTTAATTCCATCTTTGCTCACTACATGTTCCAAAAACTTGGCTTTCTTGCCAGGTTTTTTGTCAAAGGTTCTTCTAAGGATATCATAGTAAGGCCAGCAGATTAGCTTGCTATTTATCATAATTCTTTTTTTGTCAGCTTTAACATTGTCCAATGGCTTGCCATTGCTGGTAAAGATGATATAGATGAGTTTAGCAGTTTCTTCTGGTTCTTCTTGATTTTCATTGTTACTTTCATCATCATCTGATTCATCTGATTGTTCTTTTTCTTGGTTCTTTTTGGTTGCTGGAGAAGTTGTCCAATGACAGCATTTAATCACAATGGGTTTTTCACTATATCTGATAGTTAGTTCGCAAAGTTCATAGTCAAGTAGTGCTTTGGCTTTCTTAAGCCACTCATTACTAACAATGATGGTATACTCTTTTGCTTCAAATACTTCCATATCTGTTTCAATGCTAATACCATTAATGTGAACAGAAATAGCTTTGGCTATGCCCAGACCTTTTTTCTTGTTACTATGTACGTTGGTCATTGGTCTTGTAAAAGACTCATCAATCTTTCTGCCAATTGCTTCAAGAAAGTATTTGGCAATTACACTAACAGATGATCCACTGTTTAAGATCAGATCAATAAAGTATCCAGCCACTTGGGCTTTACAAATCAGAAGAGTGATGTTGTTGTTATCAGCAAGTCCAGCTTGGCGAGGGTGTTTGTTGGTTTTTGATGTCTTCTTCTTTAGTATTAAGAATTTGCGAAGATCTTTTCTGAACTGTGGATGGGTTATTAGTTGGCCAAATGTAATGTGAGCTGAAGTTTCTATGAAATCTTTAACAACAAAATAGGGTCCAGATTTTTGTACAATTTCTGAGAGTTCCAACTTTGGAAGCTTTTTAAAAACTTTGGCTTTTGGTGGCTCATTGTTATTAGCAGTTGATTTGGATGCTTTATTTGGGTCCAGAACAAAATTAACTTTGGCTTTTTTCTTCTTTCTTGTTAATTCAAAGGTGTTAATTGCTAGTTTATCCATATCATGGTTATTATCAGTTAGATTAAAAACATAAAAGAGATTTTCTTCTGGTTGGCTTGCACTCTCATCTTTTGGAAGTGTGCCTATTAGTTTAAAGACTAATAAACAATAGCTTCAATTAAGGGATCCTCTTTAAAGAAATTAATGTTGGCATGATTGAGTCTTTGATTGAGAACATTATTATTGTTAAGTCTGTTATTCTGGGTGTCATTATTTTTAGAAGCTGGAGGGAGCAATGGAAGATTGTTACAGTCTCTGGAAAAGTGTCCAGTTAATCCACAATGATAACACACAGGTGAATCATGATTTTGTTGTCTTTAATATAGTGGTTGTTGGGGCTGATTAAAACGAGGTTCAAATCTGGGTTTTTGGAATTGCTGGTTGTCTCTGACTGCTTGGGCTAATGGTTCTAATAGCCAAACAAGGTTAGCAGTAAGTCTGTCTATTAATTGTTCATTGGAATCTTGAGTATGAGTGGCAAAAAAAGTAGCAGCCATTTGTGGAGCTGGAACCATGACAGAAGCAGAAGCAAAAACTGAAAGAGTAGATTCTAAGTGCATTTTTTGGTTGTTTTCTATTCTCTGGGCAAATTCAATGACCATATCTATTGTGAGATTATCTTTCAGGGCCAGGAGAGACCAAAGAGCATATGAGAGATTAGTTCTTAATCTTTTTGTGAAGGAATGAATCTTTTGCTCTTCTGTCTAATTTCTATTAGAGTCTACATGTTTAATTAGTTTTCTAATGGCTTTAGCATATTCAGTTACTATTTTTTCTGGGCCTTGGGTTTTTTTTTCCAATTCTATGTACTATTTGGATATTAAGATAGGAGTTCTAAATTTTGTTTCAAACCGGGTAGTGAAAAAAGTGTTATTTTCTTCAGTATTTGCTGGTATCCATCTAATGATTCTTTGTTGAGTATTGGCATTGGTTTTTTGTGAAAACCAAGTAGCAAGAGAGCCTTGAAGGTAGCCACCAATGATTTGGAACTTGTATTTATTATTATATTGATTTGCTGTAGCAGCTCTCTTAAAATTATTTAGCTATTCAATTAGATCTTGGGCATCACCTCTGAATAATAGTAATGGGGTGTTGTTTCTTTGCCCTAAAGCAGTCTGTATACCTTGAAGGGCAATCAGAATGTTTTGTTGTAGAGGGTTTTGAGTCATTGGTTCAGGTGTAACTATTTGTGTGAAATGTTTTGATTTACTTGAAAAAAGATCAAAAACGGGAGTAGTTTGATAGCTTTCTTCTTCTGTTTCAAGAGAAGTTTCAGTTGATTGATGAGCAGCAATCTAAATGTGGATTTGATGATTCAGATATTCAAAATCAGGGGGCTGTTGTTCAAAGGTTGTTGAGTATAAAAGTTGATTAATGCTGTTGTTTTTTTCTTCAAAGTTGTCTTTAAGATAAGCTTGGTCAAAGTAATAGGTTGTATAGGCTGTGTAGATTTCAGCTGAATGCTTGTTTAAGAACCAATTCCAAAAGTCTTGGAATTGTCTGCTAGATTGTTCTTCAATGGAGAAGCAAATCAAGCAGGAGGGCAAAGGATTGAATTCAATAAAGTCTAGATCGTTTTTATTGTGTGCTTTAAAGTATTCTTCTGATTGTTGTGGCAGATATGAATAATCACCCATACAATAGAAAACAAAGTGGATTTTGACAATCTCATAAAGAGTACCACTTTTATGTTACAGGTTGGAGTAACAAACTAATGGATAACAAGAAAGAACAGAATTGTAGGGTGATGAAAATAATCAAAGGGAATTCAACTTTAAAGAGCAAATTGAATAAGTATGGATTCAATGTGCAAGATTAGTCTTATAAAATATCTCAGTTGCTATACTTTTCAAAAGATAACTGGAAAATCTAAAGGTAGAGGGATAGTCTATACTGTCAACAAATAATCATGCCTGATATAATTCTATGCCTTATATTAGCACTCTTAGAATTCAATATTAAGTATTAGATTTACTTTTTAGTCACGTTTTATTCAATAATCTTCAAATGCTGCAATTATATGTTTTAGGAAAAGGATAGGAAATAACCAACAAGTGATCTTTTATCTCAAAATGTTTGGATACTTAAAAGTAAGAAAAGAGAAATTAGTGATAAGAAAATGATTGAGATGAAAGTTGTTATTTTATTTATTTAATTTTTTTGATTTCTACATGCTTTTTTACAGCTAAGAGATTCATTACTTATATAGCTATCAAAAGTGATTAATGATCACTTTCTAAAAATAAAGTGGCTAATTTATATGACATCAGTGGCTAATATATGTAATAATTAATAAGAAGTATAAGTTTCAACTATAACAATATGATATTTGTTCATATAAGTGCATAGTATTGTCTAGATTAGTCTAAATAACTAGTCATATATAGTAAATACATGAATCATATTTAGCTAGAGTCCATAGTTTTGATTCTGTATACTAGATAGTGATTGGACTGCACTCGTTAAAAAAAAAAAAAAAAAATAGCTAATTATATAAAAAACATATAAATTATAATTATTTATAAGATTATTGAATTTTATGTTATAGTTAATAATTAAGTTAGATTTTATTAAAGCATAATAAAAAATTAATTATATTTTTTAAAAACAAAATTTTTTTTTAGTTTTAATTAATCTACTTAAATTTTTAAAATTAAATAATTTTTAAAATTAATCAGTAAAATTTATGTATAAAAACATAATTTTTATTTTTAAAATCAATAATAATTAATTAAAATTTAATATATTAAATAATTTAGCTATATATAAATCAAAATTAAGTTTAATAAATATGTTATTATTGTTATTATTTAAATTAAAAATAAATTATTGTTTATAATTAAATATTATAACTAATATAAATATAACAAAAATTAGTATAAATATTAAAAAAGTAAGTAAAGTCAATATCTTATTTTTTATAAAAAAACAGACTTTAAAATAAATGTATTATTTTAAAATCACCAAAAAAAACTGTAATTTAAAAAAATGAATAACAATAATTTAAAAAAAAATTGGATTTTTGATTATTTAAGCAATAATAATAATAAAAAATAAATTATTAATTAATTATTAAAAATCTTAGTTTTTTGTTTTAATAATAATTATTCATTTATTAAATAAAAATATAATTATATTAAAACTGGTTTTAATTAGTCATTTGAAAAAATTTTAAATAAAAAAAAACTTTTATTCAAAGCTAAAAAAATATTATATTAACAATTAAAAATTGTTTTGTGTTTTTAATATTTAAGAAAAAAACATTGTTTAGCTGTTTTACTTTTAAAAAAGCTTTTTAAATATAAAATTAACAAAAACAATAAAAGAAAGAAAGATTGCTTTTTTTTACTTTTTGTTCTGAATATGGTCATAAAAATACAAAAAAAAAGTTGTAATTTTATATTATTTGTAATAGTTTTTATAATATATTCTAAAATACAATAAAATATTAAAATGTTAATAATACTAAATTATTCATTTAATAATTTTAGAAAACAATATTAAAAGTTTTTGTTTTAAATCATATAATAATTATTTGTTACATCCTATTATTTAAAACGATTGTTTTTATCTGTGTACTATTGTCTGTTGATCTAAGATGACATATTTAAATTGATTTGCTTGGTTCTTAATGACATAAGCAACCGTCATTTTAAGAAATTATTTATATCACGCCACATCAGAAGACCTTTCACAAGAATCTTTTACGCAGTTAATTATGTCATTTTTCCATCATGTTATTTTATATGTAAAACGATCACTCTTCCGGCCTAAATTATCCTTTAAAACGAGGAACCACTCTTTGCTACAAATCTCTTTCTGTAAACAAGTTGGTTTAAAAAAATGTCTCAAGTTAGTGCAGAAGAACCTCAAAAGTTACCTAAAACTAAAAATAGTAAAATCTTCAAACACTTCAACTCTGGTCAACAGCCTTTGATCGGAAAGAAAGATACCAGTGGGTCATTATTCTTGCCCAAGTTTTCTCGAAGTTCTCATTCAGAAATAAAAAAAGAAAGCCACCATCTTGGCCTCTTTCGGTCAAAAAGTGATCCAAATCAATTAATTGACTCAAGTACTTCACCCAAAGACCCTTCTGAAATACCTACCTGTGATTTAATACTTGATTTAGGGTAAGTAACATGAAAAGTGTCAAGATTTTTCTCACTCTGCTTTTAGTGAGCATTGATCTCGTTTTTTTCGTATTGATATTCCTCTCTCAATTTTAAAGCACTTTTTTTTCGTTTTTGATGACGTATTTGCACGGAATCGAATTTTTCTTGCATCAACAGGAAACTGCATAAGGGGCCCGAACTTCGCAATGAAGTCCTTTCCTTGATTCATTTATTACTTCCGGGATGGGGTGATATTACAGATCAATCCCAAATACATCTTGAATCCATTAGTGGCGCTTTGACGAACCGAGTTTTTATTGTGACAGCCACCTCCTACAATGACCCATTACGTGTAGTGCGAAAAGTACTCTTGCGTGTATATGGGATAGGAGTTGAGCAACTTCTTGCCCGTGAAAAGGAATTGGAATTCCTGCGGATGTTGTCCTCAATCAGGATTGGTCCATTGCTATTAGGAATTTTTCAAAATGGCCGATTTGAGCAGTATTTAGATTCTAAAACTTTAACACACGACGATATACGAAATTTGGAAACTTCTCGTCATATTGCTCAACGGATGGTCAGGCTTCATCATATTGTGGAAGATTTTCCGGCTCCAAGCGATGTTGTTCCCGAACTTTGGGTGGATATTCATAAATGGTATCCTTTAGCAATCAAGGTCATTTCTTCTGAAAAATTCCAAAATGATCCTTTGCGCGCCAAGAGGTTGAAAGATTTTGACGTGGTAAAATTAAAAGGAGAAATTGATGAATTGAAAAAAGAGATCCTCGCCTTAGACACCCCACTGGTTTTCGCACATAATGACGTAAATACCTTCCCATCAATCTTTGTGTGCCATTGTTTTTTTTTGTTAATATAAACTAACTCGTAATGTTTAATACTTCTTGAAGACGCAATATGGGAATATTTTAAGGCTAAACGATGGTAGCGAAGAATTAGTCGTCGTCGATTTTGAATATGCGGGTTACAATTATAAATGGTTTGACATTGCAAACCATTTTTGTGAATGGGGATTTAATTACCATTCAAGTCAGCCCCACCTCTTCCATCCCGAGTGGTATCCGACCAAAGCAGAGCAGATCAATTTTCTAAAGTCATATGTTGAGGCAGAGAAAAAGCTTAGTCGTGCATCGGACAATCACTCCATAAACTATAATCTTGAATCTAGGCGTGTAGAATGTGAAGTATTTGTTCTTGCAAGTCATGTAATGTGGGGACTTTGGGGATTGGTACAAGCTGGCCAGAGCCAAATCCCCTTCGACTATTTTGAGTATGGTATGCAAAGGTTGGAACAATTCAGAAAATTGAAGCGAATGGTGTCAAAGGATATTTAACCGCTTTAGTGAACTATTCTAAATTATAATACAATAGGTTTTCAACTACCAATTTATTCCCAGTCTTATTATCCGTTATTTATTTTTAACAGCGATATAGCATTTGTTCGGACAAAGTTTCATACATTTTCAACTTCGAAATGGGGTAAATAGTCAGATAAATTTGTTAAAAGTCGCTTCCTGTAATATAGCAATAAAAACATCATTTTGAAATGCTCAAAAATCAAAATTCGAATGGAAATTGGAGTTTTCTTTCCACTTTTTTATTACAGAAATTTCACGAGCGTTATTAGTCAAATTTAATTCATTTTATTATTATTTTAGCATTTAATACTTCAATATTTGATTATACTCAATTTAATTATTATTATTATGCACACATTTAATAAAATAATACAAGAAAATAATTTTTTCTTTATGAAAACAAAATTTCTAATAATAAATAATAATAATAGATGTGTAATTAGACTTGTAAACCCTTATAATTTCTACCCTTTTATTGATTTTTAGGTTCAAAATTTAACTTATGCCCGGTACTCCATATAGTTGGAATACTCGGGTATAGGATCAAAATTTGTACCTAAAAATTAAGGTTTACAAGTCACCCGGGTACTAAAACGGATATTGGAAATTCTCGGATACATCAGTCACCAACTTACGTTAATCCAGGAGACAATATCGGAAAAGCGGCAATTCTGGATCAGTTTTTAAGGTTTTTATAAAGTTTTCCAAAACTAAAAATAATGAAAGAAGTTGAAACCATCTTGGCGCTTTCCATGGTCTCCGAAAACTTTATTCTTGATACACTTCCCAAGGATCAAATGATTCAAAACTTAAAGTTCCAATTTATCCATTTTTGATAAACCATCATTTGTATGAAGAAACAACTTTTATTGAGGGAGAATTTAGGTTAAAATTTGGATTAAACTATCCAATAGCAACGAATCAGGCAAACTGCTTTTCTCAAATTCCCCTCCAATTAGCTTTCGAGATTCTAAAAGTGAGTTCAATTAAAGTTGATGCAATTCTTTGTTCATAGTCAAAGACAAATTGCGAAGGTTTGATAAACCCAAATGTAAACCCTAACTTTCTAAATTTGAGATTTAGCTAAATTTTTAAAGTTCTGTGATTGCAGAGATGTTACAAGAAAAACAAATCTATAATTTGAACTTTAAATTAATGAACATAAATCTTTTTCGGACTGTGAGAAACAATGGATCCAGAGGGTTGAATTACAATATTAAAAAGGTAAACTATTTTAACAATGCAAATTTGAATAAAAAAGGAAGTGATTATTTGCTTGAATAAATGTTTAAAGTGCCAAAGACGCTAATTAATTTATAATCAATAATATGATATAATTTAACATTTGGAAGTTCTTAACTATTGTGATGTGTATTGTAATTCTAATAATTAAAACCGCAAAAAACACATTGTTTCCAACTCGGACATGAAATGTGTATTTAGATTTATGTTGCATTACATAATTACATTTCAGGGTTACTGCATTAATGAATGGTTACCAATTCCCAGGATTCTTTTAAAAGGGAGATAATACTAATTGTGGATACAATTATATTCTTGACTAATATTGGAAACACCATGATAATTTATTTGTCCGATATTAAACACAAAACTCGGAACTTTTATTTAAAATAAATTTTTTTTTTTTATGGAAGAAATTTTCATTTTGTAATTATTTATATGAATCATAAGTCTGCCCTCCCTTCGATGTCCTTGATAAGAATTCTTCCCTCAAAAAAAGCTAAATCATAAACCTTAATATCAGAAAAAAAAATTTGAGATTTTCAATGATCGCCGATTAACTCAAAGTTCCCCTCAAATCTATTATCTGCATGTGGATCTCAAAAAATATTCTTTACTATAATATTTATAAATAGGGAGATTTCTTTTTTTTCTCTAGAAAAACCTCAAAATATCAAAAATCTGTCACTCCCTAAATTTCATCACCTAAACGTTGCAAGAATTTAACACGAAAAAAGTTTTTTCCTTCCTACCATAAAAATCATGCTACAAACCACGAACGAGCTTGCTCGAAAGGCCGCAAGATTCTCTTCACGGAATCCAATTGAAATGATTGTATGTTGTCTAATAATCGCTTCATTCTCATATGCTGCCCTGTTCCGTTCGATCCTAGAGTCCAACTTATTCGTGGATCCTACACCGATAATGGAACCCACAAAAATGATAGCTCGACCAGATTCTGACCAATTTTTTACCCTCACAAAACACGACTCGCTTCCCAAAGCCAACCACATACAGCTTAAGATGATTGTTTTATTAAATCCCGCTGAACAGTCTATAAAAAAATCACGACCATTATTCAGTCAAAAAATATTAAAGACAGTGCTTAATTTTCAAAGTCTTATTGAGAACGAACTATTAATAAACGACGGTGCAAACAAATTGAAATTTAATGATCATTTGTGCCATAAAGTAGAAGATGGCAATACAACTTGTTTTACCAGAACCTCCTTGGCATTCTATGATCATGAATCGGAGAAATTACGCATTAATCAAATGATTTCTGAGCCTCTAGACATTTTGAATGTTGAAGAGCTTCTAAAAACAACCGACTTAAACAAATTCAATATTGATGACGCCTCCCTGATTCTTACATATGCGTTAAATGTCAATGGTCCATTCCGTGTACATTGGTCGAATATATGGGAAAAAAAAATTGCCGCTCTCAATTACAATGAATTGGTATCAACGGGTAGAAGGCATCAATCTTATTCGGAGAAAGGATCTCTTGGCTCTTTAGCTTTAGCAGCTGGTACTCTTCTCTTGAAAGTTCAGGATTTAATACATGTAAATTTTTTTGATTTATAGTTGGGTTTCATCATTTCTCAGACAAAGAAATATTTATATTGTATCGATAAATTTTTTAGAAGGCAGAAACTCTGGACATTTTGGTCATTCTGGCTGGCTACATCTTAATGCTTCTTACTTTCCTCGCCTTATTTCTAAATATGCGTAAAATTGGTTCTCGATTCATTCTTGGTATGATTTTATAACAAATTATTTCATTTAATGCTTTTTTGAATATATATATATTGGCATTAACCTGAATCTCCTTCAATTAATATTAGCAATTTGCGTAATAGCAAACGGATTTTTTGCCTTCATGTGCGCGATATTAACTGTCAATTTATTCAATGTGAACGTGAATCCTATACTCTTAAGGTAATTTATATCACTCAACAACTCTTTTTAAGCCGAATTCTTGATTTTTGAACCCAATAATATTCCCACATATAGTGAAGCCATCCCGTTCTTGGTCATCACTATTGGGTTCGAAAAGCCAGTTAGCCTCACGAGGGCTGTAATCCAGGCATCCAAATCCAAATCAGATCCAATGACTTCTGCAGAGGCAAGGTCCCCTGCTTCCATCCCTTATAATGTTCGTGATAATGTGCTTGCAGGTGTTAGCAAATCGGCAAATTCCATTGTTCGTGCCTACTTGATCGAAACCGCTATCCTTATTTTTGGTGTAGCTTCTGGCGTTACAGCTTTACAAGAGTTTTGTTTTTTGGCCGCTTTCATCTTGTTATACGATTGCCTTTTCCTATACACATTCTATACTGCTATGTTGACATTGAAACTCGAGGTAAATTCCAGATCTCATTTCTTTTTCTAAGATTTGAATTGAATTATTAATGATTGAATCTTACAAATTAATAATAGTTGACTCGGATACGTCAAGCAAACACAAAAAAAACCTCTGTAGAAAAGGATGAAGAACTCAAAAGCAGCCCCGCAAACATTCGTCAAAATATAATTAAAGCATTTCGTGATAACACCATTATTACTGATGAGAAAAAAAAATACGACAATCCAATGATTGCGCGCTTAAAATTATTAATCATAATCGGTTTCGTCATAATGCACATAATGAATTATTGCACAACATTACACAATAACGACGAGCCAAAAGCACTAAAAGACTTGGATGTCAAGAAAGACCAGCTAGCCCTTAATGACTCCACAATATCCCCAATACTTGATGAACTTCTCATACAACATAGACAAAGCTCTCGGGCTCATTTACCTTTGATTATTGATGTGGCTCCTCCGCTAATATTTAGCATAACGTCTGGTTATAGCCCTGTAACCCAAGCTCTTTATAAGAGCTTGGACTCAGCCATGGACTTTTGGTCTTACTTCGTACAGGATCCAGTCTTATCCAAGTGGATATCACTTGGCCTATCCCTTTCAATTTTTTTAAACGTTTATTTATTAAACTCTTACAAACAGCCCAAGATTGTGCACGATATTGTCAACCGAGTTTCAATCACTTCACCCAAAGCTCTTTTGAAACCAAAAACCAAAAAGGATTCAGTTATTGCTCAAACTGAAGAGGATGCTTCGTCTGCTGCCCCCTCCCAGAATAACGCAAAATCTTTGGAGGCTAAAACCCATTTTGAGGAATTTGCTATCACATCTAAGCTTCCTTCAGCTTCTTTAAATGCTGGAATAAAGGTTTTGGAACTTCGCTCTGAAGAAGAGTGTCTCGCAATACTTGAAACACCAGGTCAAGGCGCCGTCAATTTGAGCGATGATGAGATACTGATGCTGGCTACAAATGGGAAAATCGCTCAATACGCTCTCGAAAAAGTTTTAGGAAATTTTGAAAGGGCTGTTAAAATAAGACGAGCATTGATTTCTCGAGCATCTGCCACAAAATCTCTAGAAAATTCACTTTTGCCTTTGAAAAACTACGATTACGGGAAAGTAATGGGTGCCTGTTGTGAAAATGTCATTGGCTATATGCCTATTCCTATTGGGGTGGCAGGCCCCATGAACATTGATGGAGAAAGTATCCACATACCTATGGCTACAACTGAGGGTTGTCTTGTGGCATCTACCTCGCGTGGCTGTAAGGCAATTAATGCTGGTGGTGGCGCGATTACAATAGTAACAAAGGATAGAATGACTCGTGGTCCATGTGTAGAATTTCCAAACATTACGCGAGCTGGTGCAGCCCAAAAATGGCTAGAAAATGAAGGTTATGAAATAATAAAGACATCTTTTAATTCTACCTCACGATTTGCTCGTCTACAAGGGATCAAAACCGCACTTGCTGGTAAATTGCTTTTCATTCGGTTTGCCACATTTACCGGCGATGCTATGGGGATGAATATGATTTCGAAAGGATGTGAAAAAGCACTATCTGTAGTGTCGGAACATTTCCCTGACATGCAAATCATTTCGCTTTCTGGAAATTACTGCGTCGCTAAAGGTACAAAAATCACGCTCAGTAACGGCATGGCGATACCCATCGAGTCTATTAAAGGTCGTGAAAACGATATCCAGGGGCAAAGCGTGATGTCTTGGACCGAACGCGTCAAAGCCCCAATTGTCAAGATATTTGATGTTGGTGCCGACGGCACGGATATTATTGAGGTTCAGGATTTTAATGATGACACGGAAAAAGCTGCTTTGACGAAGTTGGGTCGCCCTTACGAAGTTGCTGATGACAAAGAAATCCAGCCCAACAATGAAGTTATTCGTTTCTGGGATAATGGCACTAAAAAGTGTGTCGAGTTGATTCTAGAAGATGGCCGCAACTTGGTTGCGACTCCTAATCACCGAGTGCTCGCCGTTGCTCCAGGTAAGACGGTCAAAGACGCTGATTATGTCAATATTGAGGATCTCATTTCAGAAACAATCCTCGAAGACGGCGAGATTGTCCCCGGCCATCGCGTTGTATGTTCGGCCATCACAAACACGGCAGATCCGGCATCTGACAGTCACGAAATGCAACTTGAGGCTGCTTTTAGTTTTGGTGAATATACTATGACCAATGAGCGTGAGAAGATACTTGCTCTCGCGACGATAGCAGGACATCACTTCGGTAATGGACATATCTCTCAAAATAATCAACCGGTCCATCAACTTGGGCATCATCTTGATGTAGATCACATTTTTGCTGACGCCCAGATCTTGGATCCTGGATTGAAACGTGATGTTATCTATTCCAAAACCACCCAGGGAAATTCGTGGAAGGTGGCTCTCTCGCGAAATATTGGACGACATCTGCTTCTTGCAGGACTTCCAAAAGAGCGCAAAACTACTCAGCTTCCCACATGGGTTTCTGATGCTAATACCCCTAAGATAGTTGTACGACGCTTCCTTGCAGCTTTTTGTGGTGCCAATGGCAGTGTGCCCTCCTTTAACACAAGCCACAGCAGTTGTCTTATACCTGAACATTTTATTCTTGCTCGTATTTCTACACGATTGGAGGGCCGAAGGGAGACGATTGCAGCGGATAATCTAAGGCGCCAAGCGCTTAGGAAAACTCTTGATGAATTAAAAACTGCCTTTTACCGCCTGGGGGTTCCAATAACATTAAAAGAAATGCATAAGGCAGAGTGCTATTCAGATCAAAGGAAGATAGACAAAACTTATCAAACAAGCCCGGCAAAGAGATTTGACAATACTAGCTTCAAGGAGGTTTACTTTTTAGTCGAAATTAATATTCCGGCAAGTTCGGTCTCCAAATTCATAGATAATGTGGGAGTCTTGTACTCCAACGAAAATCTATCACGTTGGACAGTTTGGCTTGCTTATTTTAACGCTGAGGTAGAAAAGAACCATCTGGTCTCCCCTGCTAAGTTCGATACATTTCTGAAGAAATGTGGATACGTTTGGGACACTTTCAGTGACGAGAATCAATTCTCGTTCACATTGGGTGTTACAAAGGTGAAAACCCTTGCCATAGACTTAATTGACAGCGGAGTGGAGTCTGAAGAGGAATTCAGTTTCGAGAATGTCTCGGCTAATAATAAATATGAAAATGGCCTGCGGGAAGTTTATGATCTCTCTGTTTCAACCACAGAAAACTATGTCGCCAACGGGATCGTTGTTCATAATGTAAGAAATCTTTTAAAACCATTACTTTATAACGTTTCTTGATATGTTAATTTAAGATGCAAAATTAATGTAGTGCACGGACAAGAAACCCGCTGCTATCAATTGGATTGAAGGGCGAGGGAAGTCTGTCGTCGCTGAATGTATCATTCCTGGATCTGTTGTGGAAAAAGTTCTAAAGACTAGTGTTGAAGCACTTGTAGAATTGAATATTTCAAAAAATCTAATTGGATCCGCAATGGCTGGCTCAATCGGCGGTTTCAACGCACACGCCGCCAATATATTGACTGCAATATATATTGCAACTGGTCAAGATCCAGCGCAAAATGTAGAAAGTTCTAATTGCATTACTTTGATGAAATCGTAAGTTGTAAACTCATTTATTTTCTTGCTTAACTATAATGTCATCGAGTTTGATCAAATTCATCTTTCCCATTTAACAGAGTAAACAATCGTCAAGACTTGCATCTTAGCTGCACAATGCCCTCCATTGAAATAGGCACGATTGGTGGTGGAACAGTTCTACCACCTCAAGCGGCGATGTTGGATATGCTTGGAGTGCGGGGTCCTCACCCCACCACCCCAGGGGCTAATGCTCAAAAGCTTGCGCGCATCGTTTGTGCTGCTGTAATGGCTGGTGAACTTAGTCTTTGTGCAGCTCTTGCGGCTGGTCATTTAGTAAAGTCACATATGCAACATAATCGGGCTGCGCCCTCTCAACAGCATCATGTCCATCAGCATAATCAGTTTCACAATGCTAGAAAACCGATTCTTAGGCGGGGACGCTCTATTATAACACAGACTTCCACACCCCCATCTTCACCAATCGAATTACCCCTAATTGTTGGATCGTGTCAAAACTCATAAATACAAAATCCTCATAGATTAATTGTAAATAGTCATTGTTCAACAACCTCCCATCAAATCTACTTTATTATTACTCATTTTATAATGCAAATGTTAGACTAATTCAATTTTGGTAGCTCTTAAAATTGCTTTGGTTTTTCTCCTGTATATAATTGTTCATTATTCAAAAGTATTTTATTTTTAATTCTGATGGATGTTCAAGTTACGATTATAATCCTAATGTTAAATAACATCTTTCAAAAATTCATTTTTGATTGCTTCCTTTTAATCACAAATAATAAAAGGGAAACCTACTCTTTAATAATTTATTCACATTTTTATACATTTTAAATATAATATACATCCCAAACGAACGTTGTCCAAGTCGACCAAAAGTTACTGAGAGGCTTTTTTGTCTCCCTTGTTCCAATTCTTTGGTGCGACACTCTTGGTAGCACCTTCGGGAGTCTAAAAATAATATTAATATTTGATTTTAAATAGGCCAGCGTAATAGTTTAATCTTTGTAGACAATACTAACCACGTATGCAGCCGTAATGCCACCATCAACCTTAAACTCGGTCCCTGTTATGTAGCTCGACTCGTCTGAGGCAAGGAAGAGAGCCGCTTGAGCGATTTCAATTGGTTCACCTAAGAATTCGCAATTTCCCATGAATCTTTCTGAAACGAAGTTAATATACCATAAGCTTTCTCTAACTGCTTACCAAACCGTCCGATAGGAACATGTACTAATCTTCTTTGTTTCTTATCATCTGTATCGAGGAACTTTTGAAGCAATGGGGTATTTAGAGGTCCAGGTGAAAGTGCGTTGATGCGGATACCTTCACGCGCATGAGTGACGGCCAACTCACGGCTACATTTAAAAATGTCATAACAATTGAATCGTTTAGATATTAAAAGAAAGGAAAAATGATAATTAAAAGAGCGTTATACCTTAAAGCAATAACAGCCCCCTTTGATGCCGTATCTATAGTTTTACATGATGAAAATTGATTATTAAGAACTATTATGTTTTTTTAATTCGAGAAATTGAGATACAAAAAAAGAACTAACAAGCAATCTGAGGAGTAGCTGAACCCAAAGTTCCTACGAAGCTGGAAGTATTGATAATGCTACCACCCTTTCCACCACGATGAAATGCTTCAATAGCATATTTACAACCGTACCAGACACCTTTGAGATTAGTATTAAATGTAACGTCCCTTCAATGCATTGAAGATATCAAAGTGAATAATCATGTTTGAAAATAAGCATAAAGATTTAATTTGAAATTTGAAATGCCGGCCTTTTAAGGTCACATTTACCAAACTTTTTCATCTGTATTGAGGGCATTTTCATCATGCGGATGCATTATCCCCGCGTTATTGAAAATAATGTCGAGTTTTCCTATTTCCAATATGAAATAAGGTACATCACAAAAATGTAATTAGAAAATTGATAATTGATAAATGAAATCCAATTCAAAACCTCACCAAATTCTCTTAAGGCCGTCTCCACCAATTTTTTTACTTCTGCTTCTTTAGTGACATCAACTTGATATGCGAGAGCGCGTTTACTAAGATGCAACGGCCCGATGACGTCTTTTATTCTCTCAACAGCCCTCTCAGCAGCTTTAAGGTCTATGTCAGCAGCAATAACTCGAGCACCTTCCTTGGCGAAAAGGACAGCAGACTCGAACCCGACCCCGCTATTAAAAATAAGCCGAATTTAATGTTTGAATAATCATTTTCTCTCATATTTATCTTCTTAATGTTAAAAAGGTACCCGACGTTTTAAGCGGTCTAGTTCAATTATTTACCTGCCAGCACCAGTAATAATAGCAACTTTATCCTCGATACGTCTCCTAAGATCCTTAATAGCTTCTTTAACTGCAGTTGCCATAATTTACTTGTTTATGGAAAGAAAAATCACAAAAGGGTAGAAGAAAGTGTTGGTTTGCTGGGAAAGGTTTCGTTTACTCATTTTATAATTGTGGCTAAGGCAATGTAAATCCTAAATCTCGGCTTTAGAATATTCTGGACAAATGGTTTCGATGCAATCTCTCGTGAAATTTAACGCGTTTGTAATGCTATGCGCTGTATGGAGATACGCTGGCGCATATCATCAATTCCTGCTTGAGCAAGTTTATATAAAGTAAGGCGTAAAATTGTTTTAGCCACTACTCGACCTTAGAACAGAATGATTGTTGAAATTCAAGGAACTTAAAAATGTCATTGCAACCATTACTCCTTAGGAGTAGTTGGAAATTTTTAAACTCCTTTTTTCATGTTGACTTTTAGGGTTTTCGGGAATGGTACTGCTAAAAAATCAAGTGAGACCTCATAGTAGAGTGAAAGTATTTTTTCTGCTCAAGATATAAGTAAAAAGTAGTTATATAATAAATTAATTTATTTGAAGCCAATAAGTTGAACCAGTCAAGCTTTAGCAGTTATTCATATAAAATTAAATTGAGAGTTCTAAATCGTGTCTGAACTTCATATTAAAGCAAAACTCACACGAACTGCTTTTGAATTTATTACAAATTATTTTCTAATGATCATAATCTGAAGAGCAAGTGGTTCCCATTATTTCTAAAGAGAACACACAGTTATGTAAATGTGATGAAAAATGTTTTTACTTTTTGCCTCTGGGATAAAGTTCTTTTAAATTGCAGATGAGCGTTGGATATGGGTTATTATAAAGTAGGTTCATCAATCTCCTCAAATAATACAACCTTAACGAAATTCCCATATCCAACAGCAACGCCTTCCTCCCCAACTTTAACCACTTGTCGTATAAACGCAAATGGCAATAGTTCGTTCATCTGATCCTCATCATCAAGACCCAATGTTAATTCATTATTTATACTATTGGTTACATTTTTGGGATACACACGATGCAACATGCTGGCCCGCCTCAGCATTTTCTGTCGATAGTCATAAACCTGCCCAATAACTTGCCCTTGTGTCTCCTCTTCATCATGAATATGAGCTTCATTGGAGTGTTCAGGATGTTGATTATAAGGATTTTCCTTGTAGTTTGGTGAAATCGACGTTGTTCCAACCGTTGGGACGGTAGATGATGGGAACTTTGCTACTATGCTGGCCTTGGAAAAATTCCTATTTTCATTGAGAACTCGCCGTCTTTGCGGTACGAAGCCGCGTAAGTCTGTGGATTTCTTTTTCTCACGTCGCCTAAGAGTTTCTTTCCGTCTTTGCTCTTCCTCAATCTTTAAGTCACTTTCATCAACTAATGGTATTGTCGTTACTAATAATTCCATTACCTCTTGATCAGTATCGAAACTATTGCGCTGCTTGTCAGGGATATTATCGAAACGTTTGGGATTATTAAGGTCTAGTAACCAAACCTCCCATTCACCTTCAACACTATGGGTTCCGTTACGTGTTGAGGTTGCCTGCGATTTATACTTTATTGAATTTATTTTATCCTTTTTTGTTTGTCGAACACCCACCACATTATCCCTCATGAATACTATCGCTGAACCACCTGGCTGAGTGACTCGACCATAAAATTTAGGCCGATATGACACCACGCCATTCCATTTGACAACATTCTTCCCTGGAAAATCATTTATCACGCCACTAATTCCTTTATCCGAATTGAAGACTCGATATTGATGGGAGAAATCATATCCTAAATTGTCTCTCGTAGTTCCAAATTCAGAAATTTCCTTAGCAAAGTTATGTCTCGTCGCAAGCGAAGCAGGTCTCGAAATTTGCAAAGCCATGCAGCTACAATCCATGACATTTCGATCCAATTTCCAAACATGTACTTTCTCATCAAGTGAGCCAGTAACTATCCAAAAACCATCTCCTGCTTCGGTATTTCCACAAGGGCAACTTTTTTGCTCTAAAGGATGGATAATAATGTTTGTGATTAATTCATTGTGAGAAGTTTCTTCATATTCCTCAAAGTCCTCGTCATATAAATCTTCATCAGAATCAGAAGGGGTTTCTAGAATGCTGCTTTTGAGATATGCTTGTCGTAGTCGTAATTGCTTCCGTAGAAGTTTCTCGTTTTTTAATATTAAATTTTCTTGAATGCGTTCTTTTTCGCGTTTCTGCTTCCATAAAGCACCTGGACTTAATGTCATGAGATGTCCTCCAGTCACATAATCGTATACTCTAACTTCACCATCAGCTGCACCGGTGACGACAATACCATAAGGATTTTTTTTGATCTCTACTACCTTGGCAGCAATGCATGTGATAGCATTGCCATCTCGTCCAACAAGAGTGTATACAGCTTTCCAAGAACTTTTTCGCGCTTCGGCTGAATCTTTATCCTTAATTATACATTCCTTTTCCCCTTCTATGATTCTACGAACCCAACAACGCACCGTGCCATCCCGTGCACCTGAATACATTCGCAGATCATTTCGACTGTTATCTGTAGACTCGTTATCTAAAACACATAAGACACTAATCCCAGACTTTTGATTTGTGGCAATTGTGTTTGAAATTTGGCCAGATTTAAGGTCCCACTCACGAATATATCCATTGCGGTATGCCGCGATCAACATGGCAGATCTCGAGTCTTCCAAGAACCCTTCTTTTTTGTTGACCGATGAGTTTGAGCGTGCAACAAATTGTAAACAAGTGACACGTTCTTTTGGAGAATGGCCTGTCATTACTGATATAACGGACTCAACATCATCCACGGTATCTTTTAGGATATGGCTTGCTTGACCAGAGTTAATATCCCAAACACGGACTACACCATCTTCAAACCCTGCGGCAGCAAGTTCAACTTTTTCGCTAGCACAAAGAGCTCTTACTGGCCAGGAAATGCAATTTTTCATTCCTCCGGTCGTACCACATTTACAAGTCGAGCATCGACGCATATATCTCTCCAACTTCCTTAATGGGGTACCAAGTCTTCCGTCCCAGGAGGTAATGTGTTTATCAGTTGCGGTAGAAATGACCAGACCCTTCGAGTTGGCACACAAAAGGTCAATATCTGCTGAGTGACGACCACGTAAGGTAATCACTCTAGGGGAAAAAGAAGCTAAAGAATTTGATGATTTTTTTGGTAATTTTATAATAGGAGCCCTTGAATCGCGGCCCTTCCTATTGTATCGATCTGGTGATAAGAGGAAATGCAATAAGAAAGATATTCCTAATGCTATTCCAACAGCGGGTGCCGCTACAAATTTAATAAACCAAGCAGTTGATTTGATGGAAATAATGACGTAGCGTTTCCATTTTTCAAATTTATTATGTGGCTGAAGATCAAATTGTCCTGAAACAGTATCGCGACTTTCAAATTCATCCTTTTCTTTCTCTCTAATAATAGTTACTAGTTTTGCCGGACGAATTTCAAAATAGCGGGGCTCTTTGCTAGGGTTTACTGTTTCCCAAAAAGGATCTGCAGTTGATGCAGTTTCGGCCATCCAGAACGTGTTGTTGACCAGTTGTTCTGCAATGACTGCTTTTCGGGGATTGAAACTAGCCATAATGGAAGTTGTGATTTTTATATCAACCGCTGCCGGATAGAAGTTACTAAGGACACCCATAACTATAAGGATCTGGGTAAGTATTCAGTAAAATAACCAAAATGAGGCAAGTAATAAAGGGATTTTTAAATTTCAAATTATTGATTTACCGCTAGAAAGCTAAAAATCCTTCTTGCCGTAAAAGTAATAGGTTTCGGCAAAACACCAGGCTTCCCATTGGTTGTACTAAGACCAGTCGACAATTTTTTATTGCTATGATTGGTAACAAGAGGCCTCCGATTATACAAATCAGAAATCTAAGACAAATAATAACAACAACAATAATTTATTCGAATTGTGAAGTATGAAAAATTTTATAATGTAGAATCAAAAATTTTACCTCCAGCCTTCGAAGATCAATGGAGAGTGTGGTAATAAAGAAAGTCATTTGTAGAATGTAATCGATAATTACAGCTATGGAGAGAAAAAGAGAAAAATCTTGCACCGAAACAATATTCGTTGCGGAAAAGAGCAAAAAACAGAGGATCTCCAAACCAAGGTAGTTGGTAATGGAAAGCCCCACATTGCTCAAACCAATTGCGACTCTTTCCTTGACCTCAAGTTCCATGGTTGTTGAGGTCACCGCATTTGTCAAAATAATGCAGTTTTCAGCACTGATGATCATCGGAATAAATGGCAAAATCTCCCTGGAAAAAAATGTCCTTAGAAATTTTTATTTTTATTTTTAAAATTCTTTTCAAATTTACTTACCAAGGAAACAGAGTAAAAGTGACTCCAAAAAGAGAACAAATACTAACAGAACTTATTAAAGATGCAATCATTTGGGCAACTGCAGAAAATCCAAGGCCAAACTTTGACTTGACCACATTTAATCTTCCAATCGAGAAAGATATGTACAGAAACCAGCATAGAGATACAAGAGCTAATAAGCTATATTCAGCTGTAATCCCATACTGGGAATTATTAAACTGATGGATCATAAATATAATAATTTAAGTTAAGTGTGGAAGTTCGATAGTAAAAACAAAGAATAACGTAAACTTACATAGTATAATAAATGTTCCAATTCACCATGATTTACAATATTGACGGCTTCAACCTGAGAGCCTCCAATATGGCCCATGTCTTGATTCTGCATCACTTTTTGCCATAAAAGTTCCCATATTTCAACGGTCATACCCTCAGGCCAATTGCTCATGTCTTCCAAGAAATATGTTAGAATAATTGATTCTGCGCCAATTATTCTACCAGTCTTTTGAGAATATTCTGGTTTTCCAAATACAGAATAAACGGGAATGGGGATATTAAATGAAGATTTTGGTTTTTCCTTTGCTAGAGTGTTGATGATGGCGCTATCTGACGCCAATTTTTCGTGATTGTTACTCCAAAATTCGAGGGGAGAATGAACCAAGCAGTTTTTATCAGAGAAGGGTTTGAAGCAAAAGTCGGAGAGTGAGTATTTATTAGGAGCGCTTGCTGATGGGTTTGCATTTGAGAGTGGGGTCAAAGGAGAAGTGGAAATTGGGGGGTAAACAATCTCGGTGGAAGCGATCCGCTCCTGTAATTGTAATGTCCAAAGCAGCAGATTCTTATCGAAGACACCTTTTCCTTGACCGATCCGATGCCCTCTATGTGTTGCAGTGGCATTTATCAGAATTTGCACGACGCGTACTGAAGGCCGAGTGCCATATTTTTGAACGAAAACCTCCTTACTTAGGGGTGAACGGGATGAAGGGGATTCCCAAAAATGAATTTGACCGCTATTTTTCGGCTTTAAATAATAGGTTTCAAAGGTGGGATGGAAGAGCGTAAAGACTAAAAAAAGGGCCAATATAATGAGGGTGACTTGATGGGAAGCGCAAAACTGTCCATGACAGTGAAAAATTTGTGCCGCGGCATTGCTTAGTCGCGACAGATTCTTCGCGAAATAAGAAAAAACGGGCATCACGTTCTTCAGCTGCCTATTAAACAAAGGTGACGAGAAAAAACGAAACTTATAAAGATTAAGTAAAAAGAAGGTTTTTCTCCAAAAAAGGAGAGGTTAATCGGGTCAAAATCGTGAAAAGAGCCCTTAGATTTATGTTTCTTCAAGGGAAATAGAGTTTTATAGTAAAACGCAGTGGAACTTTGAAATGCATTGGTGCAAAGTACAAAGAAAAAATCATGGGAGGAAGCATATACCTACCATTTTGAAGCTACCGGCGGATGTGCCGCAGATTTTTCCAACTTCCCCACGGGCGGACAGAACCTTTCTCATAAGAATGTATACAACCACGAGCTTAGTCCCTTTACCCGTTGGGAGTTTTGAATTGTAAATCAATTCCTCTTGAGAAGTCTATTTGGATGAATCAGGGTATATCAATATTGAAGTTTCTTTTCAGCAAAATATAGCCATTATCTTCAACCAAGGTGGTTTCAAATTTTCATGTTTCTAGATTAATTATTATTAAACTTGGATAATAGTGTTACAACAACCTTTCATCAAGAAGTGCTATTTAGATCCCGATTAATGTTAAGTCCGTATTTTGCTTGTACGTTTACAGAATTTTTCATGTGTCCAAGTTAGCATTTTACACGCTGTTTTGTTTTCTTTAACATTTTCATGTAATTAAAAATTGGTAATGTAATAATGTCAAATATGTTTATTAACTAAAGAACAATCTCTTTATGTATTTCCTGGATTAAACTTTCTTAGGTTTTATTTTATAAAGTCAATAGCATATGAAATAAACAAAATCTAAGTTAAAAATATGATTAATATTATCATTGTCAATTAAATTTTTCATACATTCATATAAATGTTTACCTTTTTAGTAATTTCTCTATTTTATTTGACCAATTATAATTATATTTTGAATATTTGTAATAAAAAATGGGGTTTTTTAAATTTTTATAATAAAAAGTTTTTTAATATATAATAATTATTGTTTATGTTTAAATACTTTAACAAAATGTGATTTTTTAATACTTAATCAAATTGTTATGCTGTAATATTAACTATATTATTACGGTTGAAACCCATAGTTTTTATTAGTTATCACATGTATTAACCACTGATGTTATATAATTAGCCACCCTATTTTTAGATAGTGATCGTTGACCTGGTCGTTGATCATTTTAGATAGCTATATAAGTGATGATTCCCTTAGCTGTAGAAAAACATGATCAAAGTAATGAAATAAAACAATATCAATTACTTCCTCTCATATCACTTATTTCTCTTTCTTTACCTTCAAGTATCTACTTTTTGGCATTCACATACCTTATCTTTTCCCCTTCTTGATTTGTATTTGTTAGAATTAGCCTAAGAAGCAATTGGCTTGCTCTTGTAATTCATTGAATAAAGACACGATTGAAAAGCACAATGATATCTGTTATTGATTCTAAGAATTGCTGAGTTGAGACATAGAATAATAGCAGCAATATTATCTTGTTGACAATTATGGACTATTTCTCTACCTTCAGATTTAAGAAAAGATTAGCGACTGTGATTTTTATGAGACTGATCACGCACATTGAATCCTTACTCATTCAATTCACTCTCTTATTGTAATTCCCTCTTTGTTTATTTCTATTACCATACAATACTGTTTTCCCTTGCTATTCATTAGCTTGTTACTCCAACCTGTAACATAAAAGTGGTGCTCTCTGTGAGGTTGTCAAAATTCACTTATTCTCTTATTGTATGGGTGATTACTCATATCTGCCACAGCAATCAGAAAAACACTTTGCAGCACACAACAAAAACAACCTAGATTTCATTGAACTTAATCTTCTGCCCTTTTGCTTGATCTGCTTCCCCCTTAAAGAACAATCCAGTAGACAATTCCAAAACTTTTGGAACTGGTTTCTGAACAAGCATTCAGCTGAAACCTATACAGCTTATACAACCTATTACTTTGACCAAGCTTATTTTGAAAACGACTTTGAAGAAAGAAACAACAGTATCAATCAGCTCTTATATTCTGCAACCTTTGAACAACAGCCCTCTGATTTCGAATATCTGAATCATCAAATCCACATTTGGATTGCTGCCCATCAAGCAACTGAAACTCCTTTTGAAACAGAAGAAGAAAGCTATCAAACTGCTCCTGTTTTTGACCTTTTATCAAGTGAATCAGACTCATCTACACAAACAGTTACCCCTGAACCAATGGCTAATGACCCCATGCAAGCAAACATTCTGACCACCCTCCAAGGTATACAAACTGCTCTAGGAAGAAGAAACAATACCCCATTATCACTATTTAGAGGTGATGCACAAGATCCAATTGAATGGTTGGATGATTTTGAGAGAACTACCACAGCCAACCAGTATAATGAAAAATACAAGTTCCAAATCATTGGTGGCTACCTCCAAGGCTCTCCTGCTATCTGGTTCTCACAAGAAACAGATGTCAATGCTCAACACAGAATAATCAGATGGACACCAATCAATGCTGGAGAAGAAAATACCTCTTTTACTACCCAATTTGAGGCCAAGTTCAGAACCCCAATATTAATATCCAAATGGTGCATGGAATTGGAAAGAAAAACCCAAGGCCCTGAAAAAGTAGTGACTGAATATGCCAAAGCTATTAGAAAGCTAATCAAACGTGTAGACTCTGGGAGAAACTGGACAGAAGAACAAAAGATTCATTCCTTCACAAAAGGATTGAGAACTGATTTATCTTATGCTCTTTGGCCTCTCTTGGCCCTGAAAGACAACCCTACAATAGACATGGCCATTGAACTTGCCCAAAGAATTGAAGATAACCAAAGGATGCACTTGGGATCCACATTACCAGTTTTTGCCCCTGCTCCTGTCATGGCTCCTGCCCCTCAAATGGCTGCTACTTTTTTTGCCACTCACACTCAAGATTCAAATGAACAGTTAATAGACAGTGTTACTGGAGATTTTTGGTCTTCTTTCTTGAATGTTGTTGATGCCTGTTTGCTGTGAATTCACGTTTCTAAGAAGTAGTTGGACCTCCAGTAACTGAATTTATCTTCAAATTATCTCTTATAATTTGAACTTGCTGGGCTTATGAGTGGAATGGCCAATTCCGTGCCAGTTGCTTTATG
This sequence comes from Geosiphon pyriformis, assembly GCA_016748015.1. NCBI lineage: Eukaryota > Fungi > Glomeromycota > Glomeromycetes > Archaeosporales > Geosiphonaceae > Geosiphon > Geosiphon pyriformis. Next base: position 1,173,097 of record JAAOMT010000602.1, on the reverse strand, counting down.
TAGTTACATTGTAGTAAACATCAACTCTTTCCCAGGAATTGCTCATCTGGAAGCTCACTAAAAATGTGTAGTTACTTTGCTGTGAAAGTCAACTCTTCTACAGAAATCTTGTCTGTAGGCTACCCTAATGATTGTAATAAGAAAAGAAAAGAAAAATAAAAGAAATGTAAAAGAAATAGGATTTTATCAAGGGAAATGTTTTTCTATCCAGGCCTGGAGTCACTAACAGTTTACTGAAATTGGTAGCTAATCAATTTCAAAACGTTAGTTGGGTTTTGAGGATTTTCCAAGTGCAATAATTTAAAGAATTTGGTTTTTTGAATTATTTGATATTTATTTCTTTTTGTGTGTATAGAAATAGTTCTAAGTGATAAATCTAAAGTAAGATACATTTTCTCAAAGAGAGAAGCTCTTCTTTTATATAACTTGTTGTAACACTATTCTATGAACTTGAACTTTGCTCTTTTCTACAATTTTGCTAAACTAAAGATACATTTTGGCGAACTACAAGTTATTTCTGCGAACTATTAGATATTTCAATGAACTATCAATTATTTCGGCAAATTTCTACAAATTTCAGTGAACTTTTTGAATGTTACATAGTTCGGGGTATTGCATGATTGATCATTGCAATTAGGTTACATTTGTGTTATGTACAAATTGGGTTATTAATTAAATGATAATTTCAGACATTTTGCTAATATACTAAGTGATAATTTGAAATGATAATATATGTTAATTAATGATAGGAATTATAAAGATAATTTCATGCTAAATAATATCTCTAATTTTGTCTGGTAACAACAGACTCACAACAAATCTTGCTCAGTTATTAGAACTCTTAGCCCAAGCAGTCAGAGAAAATCAACAAACACAAAGACCCAGATTTGAATTATGCTTCAATTAATCCCAGCAACCACCTTATCAAAGACAACAAAATCGTGGCCCACCTGTATGCTATCATTGTGGATTAACTGAACATTATTCAAGAGATTGTAACAATCTACTACTGCCTCTTCTAGCTTCCAAAAACAATGACAACCAAAACAACAGACCCAACAACAACAACAATGTCCCTAATCAAAGATCCAATCATACCAACATCAATTTCTTTGAAGAAGATCCCCTAGTTGAAGCCACTGTTTATCAGTCTTTAAACTGGTAGGCACACCTCCAAAGGGTGAGAGTGCAAGCCAACTAGAAGAAAACCTCTTTTACACTTTTAACTTAACTAATGATGACCATGACATGGATGAACTAGCAATCAACCCCTCTGAATCCACAAGAAAGAAGAAGAAAGCCAAAGTTGATTTTGTTCTGGACCCCAATAAAGCTTTTACATCAACTACTGACAACAATGAGCCCCCAAAAGCCAAAGTTTTCAAAAACCCTCCAAAGTTGGAACCCCCAGAAATAGTACAAAAATCCGGCCCCTATTCTGTTGTCAAAGACCTCATGGAAACCCCAGCACATATAATCTTTAGTCAATTGATGACTCATCTACAATTCAGAAAAGATCTTCGCAAATCTCTGATTCTAAAGAAAAAGACACCCAAAACCAACAATCGCCCTCACCAAGCTGAACTTGCTGACAATAGCAATGTCACTTCTCTAATTTGCAAAGCCCAAGTGGCTGGCTACTTCATCAATTTGATCCTAGACAGTGGATTATCTGTTAGTGTTATTGCTAAACACTTTTTTGAAGCAATTAACAGAAAAATTGATGAACTATTCACACAACCAATGACCAATGTGCATAGTGATAAGAAGAAAGGGCTTGGCATAGCCAAAGCTATTCCTGTCCACATCAATGGCATCAGCATTGAAACTGATATGAAAGTATCTGAAGTGAAAGAATACACCATTATTGTTGGCAATGAATGGCTCAAGAAAGCAAAAGCTTTGCTTGATTATAAACTCTGTGAACTAACCATCAGATGTGGTGAGAAACCCATTGTGGTTAAGTGTTGCCATTGGACAACTCTCCCAGTACCCAAGCAGAGCCCAGAAGAAAATGAATCAGACGAATCAGATAATGAAGAAAGTGAGGAAGAAGAAGAACAAAAAGAACAAAAAGAAACTGCTAAACTTGCCTATACCATCTTCACCAGCAATGGCAAACCACTAGATAATGTCAAGACAGATAAAGAAGGAATTATTGTCAATAGCAAGCTGATCTGCTGGCCTTATTATAACATGCTCAGAAGAACCTTTGACAAAAAGCCAGGCAAGAAAGCCAAATACAGTTATTGGTGGCATGGTCCTTGTGCCCGGTACTGGTGCGACAAACCATTGTATTCTCCTAGCAATAAATACATGTCCTGCCTGATCTATTACAAAGATTGGGAACCAATCAGCGTGATACCCTGAAAGGAAATAAAAGAAATTCAAAAGTTCTTTGAAAACGAACCACCTGAAATCCAATCACTGGTTGTAGAACAAAGAGAACCCTCTTCAGAAGAAAGAAAGATAGACATTGAAAACCTGCTGGCTAAAAACAGCCCAGTTATCTCAAAAGAAGGTGAACCTCCTGGACATACACATGTGATACAATACACCATCATCACCAGAGAAACTCGCCTCATCCATTTGAAGCCCTATCAATCCAACTGGCACAATGATGAGTTTATCAAAAAGAAAATAACTTGAATGAAAAACCTTGGATTCATACAGGAAACCAAAAGTGAATGGGCATTTTCAGTTGTAGTGGTATCCAAGAAAGGAGGAACCTTATGCTTTTGTGTTGACTATCGCCAATTAAATGCCATTACTAAAAGAGACATGTACCCACTTCCCAAGATTAATACAATGCTAAACCAATTCCATGGTGCTGCTTTCTTCTCAACTATTGACTTAACTGCTGAATTCTGGCAAGTAGAAATGGATCCAGAAAGCAGAAAGAAAACTGCCTTCATTACCAAGTATGGCACCTACAAATTTACAGTCATGTCTTTTGGTCTCACAAATGCTCCTCTCACCTTTCAACACTTAATGGACAAAGTATTTGAATCAGTAAAAGAAAACTTTGTTCTAGTCTACTTGGATGACATAATGGTATATTCAAAAACCTGGGATGAACATCTTAAACATTTGCAAAAGGTTTTTGACCTTCTTAAAAATGCTGGTCTCAAGATCAATCCAATCAAATCATTCTTTGGACGTCAATCTACTCAGTTCCTTGACCATCTTATTACAAAAGATGGAATCTTCCCTGATCCAGCCAAAATTGAAAAAGTTCAAAACATTAGACAACCAATAAATGTTCATGAACTATGCTCTTTTCTTGGTTTGGCCTCTTATTATCACAAGTTTGTCAAAAATTTCTCTAAAATTGCTGCTCCTTTCAATCAGCTACTTAGAAAAAACATTAATTATCACTGGAGCATTCATCAACAAAAAGCATTTGAAATTCTGAAGGAAAAACTGGTTACAGAACCCATCCTCATGCAACCTAATCTGGATCAACCTTTTTTCCTCTATACTGATGTATCTGGCTATGGACTTGGTGCTGTTCTTTCCCAGAAAGACAAAGATGGCAGAGAACATGCCGTAGCATATGTCAGTAGAACTCTTACACCAGCAGAAAGGAACTACTCAGTTACTAAGTAAGAATGCTTAGCAGTAGTTTGGGCTACCAGCTACTGGGACAAATATCTTAAGGGTGTGAAATTTTTGGTAATAACAGATTACCAAGCTTTGGTTTGGCTATGCAACAAAAGAAACCTGGAACATAAACGGATAATTCGCTGGATACTCTACTTGGATGAATTCGACTATGACATTCAACACTACAAAGGAGCTAATTATCAAAACACCGATGCTCTCTCCAGACTTACCATCCAGTGATAGTAAAACCCTCTCAAACCAAACCAACTTAATTATTTGTAACTCCCCCACAAACAAACACAATAATGGACTTGGACAACTACTCTGCCTTAATAGAATTTTTGGGTAAAGGACAATACCCACCAGACTATACTCAACAGCAAAGAGAACATTTGCGCAAACAATCAAATTTCTATTTAATTCGCCAGAACCAGTTATATAAAAGAAATAGAAAAGATTCTGACCGCCCCCAGAGAGTCATCAGATTTGAAGAAAGAGAAATTGTGATCTACAATATGCACACTGATCCATTAGCAGGACACTTTGGAAAAACAAAAACGATTCAAAAAACTTTAGCTTGTTATTATTGGTCTATCTTGGGAAAAGACATTGCTGAATACATCAAAACCTGTGATATCTGCCAAAGAAAAGGAAAACCCAATCGCAAGGAAGATATCTATCCAATATCTGTTGGTCAACCATTTGACAGAATTGGTATAGATGTTGTTGGATCTTTAACAGTAACTTCTAATGGCAACAGATATATTATTACAACTACCAACTATCTTACAAAGTGGGTAGAAGCAAGAGCCACCCCAGATCAAACAGCAGTCTCAATTGCCAATTTCATTTATAAAGATATTATCTGTTACTATGGCTGCTCCAAAGAACTTTTATCTGATAAAGGAAGAGCTTTTTTCAGTACACTGGTTGAAGAACTTTGCAGAAAAATGGGAATACGTCATAAACTCTCTTCCTCTTATCACCCCCAAACAAATGGCCTAGTAGAACATTTCAATAGAACACTATGTGAAACTCTAGCCAAAACCAGTGAAGAAACCAATCTATGAAACAAAGTATTGCCTTCAGCTTTATTCACCTACAGAACTGTAAATCATGACATAACAAGTTATGAACCCTTTTATCTGCTTTATGGACGAATGGCAACTCTACCAATAGAAATAGATATAGAAACAATACCTTTTAAAGAAATAACAATAGGAGATTACAAGAACATTTTGCAAAGAAGACTTGGTACCATTCTTGACTCATTGATAAAAGCATGGATAATTGCCTTTAAAAAGATAAAACAGTTCCAAGAGAAGCTCAAAAAGAAAAAGACCTATAAAACACTTTCTTTAAGTGTTGGTGACTTAGTTTTGGAATACCATTCAGACAGAAACAATGTCTATGGTGATAAATTCTCCAGCCACTGGAAAGAACCTTTTATAGTCAACAAAGTTTTGAACAATGGTTCATATATCCTACAAGATTAATATGAAACAATATTCAGTGATCACTCTGTTCATGGCATGCAACTCAAGAAATATTACAAACGACCTGATTGGTTACCTGTTGTGGTAATACCGACCCAAATGATCAACAAAAATCAGATATAAATAAATGCACTATTCCCAAAACAGAGGTATCTTTAATTGATATGAACAATTATTTCCTAGATCAAAACATTCAAAATGCTTTCTATACTCTCCATGAGTACTGAATTAAGAACTATCCAAATGCTACTCTGACTATCGGAAAACAAACCACCATAACAGACAACAGTGGAACTCACACTGTTATCAGACCAAAGAAAACAACTACCAGAAGGGAAAGAATTGGTGGCAAATTGGATAAATATCTGCTGGAAAGCATAACAGCAGTGATACTTTCACCTTCCAGCACAATTGGAAAAACGATACAAAAAATCTTGTCCATAGACAAAAACTTGTCATATGGAAGACAACTAGAACTCTATGGTCATCTTGATGAAATCATAGAAGACATGAAGCTCATGAAGAAAACAACTTCAGAAATACAAGTGGAAATTTTGGGCATTATACGATTAGATGTCCCAAGAGTTTTGATCATTGCTAAAAAAGCCAGAATTCTTATACAAAGATTTGGTCTCTTGGATACAAAACTTATTTCACCTTAAGTATTATATATCTTATCCACAAAAGACTTCAACAAACTAGTTAGTTTTGAGTTAGACAAAATTCTTCACATAGACTATCCTATAAATAGCTTGATTTTGCCGGAGCTCAATCTCTTTAGAGAAAATGATGTTATGATTGAAACCCATAGTTTTTATTAGTTATCACATGTATTAACCACTGATGTCATATAATTAGCCACCCTATTTTTAGATAGTGATCATTGACCTGATTAATGACCTAACTGTTGACCTGATCATTGACCTAATCATTAACCTGATCATTGTTACGGTTTAAGAATTTAGCAAAAAGAATCATAAAAATAATACAAACTATTCAATCATAATATAGTGCAGTAATAATCTTAGAAAGATAATGATTAACATAGTAGCAAATACCATCTCGCGATAGTGGCAAGCACCAGTTTACAATAGCAGCCAATACCAACTGGTAATAGCAGCAAACACCAAGCTGAAATATCAAAAAGAAAGTATTACAATGTGTTTTCTCATAGAACTACAAACATGTATATATACAGTAGTTTTAATATTGGGAAAAAAAATCAAGTAATAAAAATCATAACTTATCAAGCAATAGATCCAATTTTATCCAACAAACTTCACTTTAAATCATACTTCCAAATTAAATATCTCAAGAAACCTTTAAATCAAAAAGAAATGAAAAAAGAATATTTAAAACTGAATTATCACAACCCAAAGTATTAAGAAACTTACTTGTATTATTTATTGAATAAAACTATTATTCATCAACTGAATCTCTTGGAAGAATAATCTTTGATCAAGATTATTCATGTTGTTACTAATTGATAAAAGCTTTATTGTAAGAATTAGAAAAAACGCTAAAGACCATTAACATTCTGTGTTTCTAAATTAGAGAAACACATCAGGCAATTGCAAGAATAGCCTCAGAGAAGACCCCAGACAGTGGGTAGATTTCAGTTCAGCCTCTGAGAAGGAGTACATAAATACACACAACAATCAGGAATTGAAGAATAACTTACATCGCAACATTAAAAAAAAAGCCTTCAGTATAACAGTGACATTATCACACAAATAGAATTGAGGAACTCACGAAAGACTGATTGCAATTAAAATGGGATATCAGCAATTAAATATAACAAGAAAACCATCCCATAACATCATTGACCACTTTAGATAGCTATATAAGTGATGATTCCCTTAGCTGTAGAAAGACATGATCAAAGTAACGAAATAAAACAATATCAATTACTTCCTTTCATATCACTTATTTCCCTTTCCTTATCTTCAAGTATCTACTTGTTGGCATTCACATACCTTATCTTTTCCCCTTCTTGATTTGTATTTGTTAGAATTAGCCTGAGAAGCAATTGGCTTGCTCTTGTAATTTATTGAATAAAGAAATGATTAAAAAGCACAACAATACCTGTTATTGATTCTAAGAATTGCCAAGTTGAGACATAGAATAATAGCAGCAGTGTTATCTTGTTGACAATCACAGACTATTTCTTTACCTTCAGATTTAAGAAAAGATTAGCAACTGTTATTTTTATGAGACTGATTACACACATTGAATCCTTACTCATTCAATTTGCTCTCTTATTGTAATTCCCTCTTTGTTTATTTCTATCACCATACAATACTGTTCTCCCTTGCTATCCGTTAACTTGTTATTCCAACTCGTAACAATATATTTGAATTATGTATTTTTTATATATAATTGGCCAATTTAAGTTAAATTAAACTTATACTAAGCTTTTATATACAGAAAAAACAATCTTAAATTATTTATTTAACATATAATATAATTTAAAATTTTAATTTTAAAGACAAATTTACTTAATTATTTTAATTTTTTAAAATTAAACAATTTTTAAAAAGTATTAAACATTTAAAATTAATTTTTTTTATAATAAAACTCATTTTATTAAACATATTATTATTTAAAATACAATTTTTAAAAAAAAGTTGGTTTTATTAATTATAAAAAAAAATTCAAATTTTATTTTAACATTAAATTTGTTTTTAATATAAAACTTCTTTCTTTCTTACTTTTTAAATTCCTCAAAAAACAAAATTTTCAAAAAAAAAGTTTTTATTTTTTCTTGCTATTTCTTGTAAACATTTTTCAATCAAATAATTCTTTTGTGGTAAATCTGGCTGCTGCTTCTAACAGTATTATGTCTAAAAAAAAGTCACCTAAAGAGATTTTTTATGGTCCTGTTGAGAGTTTTTTTTTCCAAAAGAAAAAGATTTTAGTTGATAATATCAAGTATTCTAAAAACAAAAGAAATATTTTCTTAACCAAATTAAGTTCTAGTGATGGTATATATTTAAATATAAACAGTATATTTGGTAATAATAAAGATGATAATATTATATTTAGTGTTGACAATAGTTCTCTTTATAATTTGATGGCAAATACTCCTAAAGTTAAAAAAATTAATACTGATCTGGTTTGTAATTCCTTTCTTAGCTTAATCAATTATAGTATAGATAAAGATAATAGACTTTTTTTTTTCTTTTAAGATATTTTTCGACAAAAAATGAGTTGATCTGAAAATTATCAAAACTTAAGTTAAAGTGTTTATCAAAAAATCTTTTGTTCTTGATATTAATGTTAGTGTTGTAAAAAAGAAATTTGTTATGGCAAAAACTCAAGTTGTTAGAAAATTATTCTCATCAGTTAATGGTTTTGGGAGGACCACTACCTTCTTAAAATTTGAAAGGATCATCTAATCTATCTTTACTTTAGAGAAAATCATAAAAAGAGCCACTTTATTGGCCAGAAAAAAGAGAATTAACATAAATGCCAATATTAAAAAACAAGGAATTCATTCAAATTAAGCCATAATAATAATAAAAATTTTCATGGATATGCCAAAAAAAATGATTGTTACTGCTTTGTCTGAGTTTGGTAAAGCAGTATTAATTTAATTACAACTTATTAAACTGTAACAGAAAACTTTGGTGAAATTTGCTAAATTGAGTCAGGCAGATCAATTGGTAGCCAGGTAATTATTCTTAATTGGAAAAGATTCAGTGCATATAACCAAAATTGTGAAAAATTGTGATATCTAGATGTTAAGAAATTGATTTAGAGCACTTTTATTTACCTTGCTATAAAAACAACTGTTCACAATCTTGGAACTTTTTTAAAAGGAGCTAATAGAAAAATGTGCATTATAAATTGATTTTTGAAAACTGGCAATAAGATTTGCTGTGCTATAGTTGGCTTTGACTTTGATAAAAAATTGGAATCTGCTTTTTGCATAAAGCCAATTTTTGGCAGAGTAAAGTTCTTTTGGGTTAGGATGGATTTGGTTTATTGTGAAAAGTGTGGGCATTTTGATTATTCAGCTCTTGAGTGTAATTTTTTGGGTGTTTTTGTTCTGTTATTTTCAAAAAAATCTTATAAAAGAGTTGCTTTTAAAGAAATCTGTCTCCAGCTTGCCAAGTTGTATAAAAAGAAAAGTGTTTCAATTTTTTGTTTTACTGCCTTTGGTAGCAAATTTTGGGCCTAAGTGGTCTTGCTTGCTGGTTTTTCTGGTGGTCTTTATTTCAGTTCTGGTTTTGGTTCTTTTTTTTCTGGTGCTTCAGATTTAGATGATAGTTTTTCTCTTATTTCATCTGATGACTTATCTTTGAACACTTATTTGGTCTCTCTGAAATGCTCCTTAGAGCTCTTGACTAATCAAGTCTCTGGCATTGTGTACAAACTCAGCAACATAGAATTAGTGCCATTGGCTTTACTCTTTTTCTCTCAAGTGTTGGATACCTCAATTATTACCAGTTTGAATTTGAGTTTGAATATAATTGTGAATTGTTCTGAGTTATTGCTTCTATTTTTTTCTTCTGTTTTTTCTGTTTTTTCTGATGTTTCAATATTGGATCCAAGTAGCTTAAAAGTTTTAACTACTAAAGTGGAGTGTTTGAAGTCTAAATTAGTGGCTCTTAAGGCCTCTATTGGTTTAGTTCTAGTGAAGTTAGATCAGTTGTGTGTTGGCTTGAGTTTTTTGGTTTTTTCTTCATCTCAATAAGTGATTTAATTTAGAAGATTGCTACATACAATGCTTGAAGTATAAACAATCTTGTAAAACAAAAAGATATTGTTTGTTAACACAAGAACATGAATAATTTGATCTTGATTATTATTAAAACAAAGCTGAAAGGAAAAGTTCATCCTTAGATTGCTGATAAGTTTAGTGGTATTTGGGTGTTTGTTTCTGGTTTGTACTCTGATTACTTGAATTCTGGCATTGCAATTATTATGAATATTGTTTTGGCCAAGTATGTGTATAAAGTTTTTAAAGTTCCTGGTCATTTTTTTTCTATCAAGTTGCTATTCAGAAATAAACTGTCTGTTTCAATTCTGGGACTATATGCTGATGCAATACTGGCTGTGTATTTTTTTCAGACTAATAATATTAATTTTTTAATTGCAAAAGCTGTGAGTGAATTTTTTTTTGTTGTCTTGAACAATAACTTCAATAAAGACAATTTATGCAAATATGCTAGCTTTAAGAAGTGCTTTAATTTAGAGTTGATTAATTTTTTATTGAGAAGTTCAATTGTGAAAAGTCTTATATAGAAAAATTTGAGAAGTGCTGAAAAAACAATTGATTATGTGTTCATTTCTTTGAATTTGGTTAACACAGTAGTGAATTGTGATATTATGAATGTTAGTAAATACTTTAACACTAATCATTGGACTGTTTCTGTATCAGTGAGTTTGGGTGGATTATTGGATATGCAGTTAAACTTTCTTTACAAGCAAGCAAATAGAGATCATTAGAAGTTTGATTTTAAAGATACTGATAAGGCAAAATAGAACAATTTTAAAAATACTATGACAGCCAATACTATGATGTTTTCTAATGAGTTTTCTACTTCTAAAAAGTTCTTAGATCTGGATGCAATATAGAATATTGTTTGCAAAATAATAACTCTTTTGGCTAATAAGATATTCAAGAAAAAATGGTTTAGGGATTTTGATAATGTTTTTACCAAAAAATCTTCTAGATTTTATAAACTAGAACTTTTGGTTTTGAAAATTGTTAAGACCTCTCATGAGAAAGATGTTGTCAAATTCATTTTTTTTATAAATTGCTGGGTTTTTTTAGACAGTATTAAGGCTTTAATTATTCAAGATCTTGTGGACTCTGATGTAAATTATGATCATATGTATTCTGCTTTCTTTAATGTGAGAAAGTCTTATCATGTCTCCAAACTTGCTAAATTGTTGAGAGCAGAGAAGTCAAGCATTAGGTCTGCTATTGAGAAACAGATAAAGAGTTTTGTGGTTAATAAAAACCACACAATTAGGAGTGTATTGAAATGTTTTTTCTGAAAGATAGTGTTAAATCATTTGGTTTTTAATGATAAATTGGTTCTGAATTTTGGTAAGATTAAATTCAAAGTTAATGTAATTATAAAAGGCTAAATAATGAAAAAAATTGTGTTGAATTGTGTTTCTAATTTGTAACAATATCAATATTTACTATTGTCTTATGTCAAAAATAATGCTTTCTCTAAGGTCATAGTTCCTGTTAGTTTTGTTGACTTGGTGTATGTAATCAAAAATCTACCCAATAAAAAGACTGCTGGTTTGTTTGGTATCATGAATGAATTGTAGAAGCATGATAATGATTTGGTGCTTGTTATGCTTTTAGATATCTTAAATCTGTGTTTGGTATATAAGTCTGTTTCTCACCTATGGAAAGAAGCTTGGGTGTTAATAATTCCTAAACTATATGAATAAAAAAGTGTTTTGACTAATACTAAACTGATCATGTTAATTGAGACCACTTGCAAAGTTTTTTCTAAGTTGTTTTCCAATAGAATTTCTCTGGTTTGTAGTAAATTTAACATTCTCTGTGGTAACAATTTCTCTGTGCTGAAAAGAATTATGACCCAGTCTCCTATCTTTGTTGTTGGTTTAGTGGTTAAAAATACTTTGAAAAAAAGCTGAAAACTCTAGTTAATCTTGCAGAATATGCAGAAAACTTATAATTCAGTAGGATGACAACATTTAAGAAATAGTTTGGTTCAGATCAAGATATGTGAGCAGTTTATCTGATTTTTTGAGGACATTCATAACAATAGAATTAACTGGATTTGACTGATTATGATTTAACAGAGGAATACTATATACATAATGGTCTGGACCAGAGCAAGGTTTCTTTCTTTTACTCTAAAGAATTTTTTATGATCTCTTATTGTGTAAGATTAAATGATAAGAAAGCTTGTACAACTATTATATTGATACTAAATTTATTGCCAAAACAGGCAGACTGAAGATTCAAAATGGAATGACTTTATTTTTTGTAGCTAGTGTCTTTATTGATGACACAATTTGGATTAGAAGCAGTTAGACAACTACTTAGTATATTTTGGATATTGCAAACAGCTTTTCAAGATTAATAATATTTCAATTAATAATAAGAAAATGGTTGCTATCTCTATCAATTAAAAGATTAAGAATGCTTTATTGTTGATAAGTAGTTTGCCAATTTCTGTTACTTATAAGAAAAAGTATTATAGATATTTTAGCATTTTTTTGTCTTTTGAGGATTTGTTCAAATCTAGTTTGATAAAAGCTTACTTAGATATCAGGTTTTTTGACAATTTGGTTTTGAAAAAAACTATTTAAGATAAACAATTTTTTTATTTGGTCTTGGCTGTGTTGCAACCAATAGTCAGTTACAAAACTCAGTTTAGTTTCATTTTTAAGAATGTGTGTATTAAGTGAGATATGTTGATTAAAAAAGATTTAAAGTTAAATGCTAGTCTGCTGAAGGATTTTCCCAATGAGGCTCTTTACTATTCTTTATTGTATGACTTAAAGTCATTTAAGCAGTTGCAGATTAAGTGCAAGGTGGTTTCTGTGTTGAGTTTTTTAAATGCTGATGGACTTATTAGTTATTTGTTTAGTCATAGGTCTTTGAAGCTGCAGGTTTTGAGTTGGTTACCCATTTACCCTTTGTGTTACTCTGTGAAGTTACATGTTAGTCTGGCTGATAATTTTTTGGCTGATATAGTTAGACTGTTTTTGGATTGTGATATGTCTTTTAACAATTTTTTTCTGTCTATTTTTTATTTTTCTGGTGGCACTCTGATGTCTTTTGTTCTGAGAAATTCTATGTTTTATAATGTGTTACATTCACTCAAAAAATTTGGGGTCACTTTTATTGACCAGTTGTACAATAAAAAGGGTTTAATCTTTGATTGGAAGAGCTTTCATCATTGGAAAAAACTTGATTCAAGAGGCCCAATCCCTTGTTAGTTTATTTTAGCATGTAATTTTTTGGTCGGGTTCTTACTTTTTATTGGTTTACTTGCTGTTGGCTCCCAGTTTTTAGATATTTGTGATTTTGGTAGTGTTTCTAAGTTGAAGCAATGTTTTTCTACTACTGGTCTAAATGTCATTAGTGTTTATACAGATAAATTCTTGAGAAATTTAAGTACACATAAAATAAAATATGGCACAGCCACATATTTCTCTAATTTGAATTTGGGTATTAGCATTGGAGTTAATAAGTTGGTGTCTTCTATAATAGTGAAATTACAGACAATTGTTTTGGCTTTGGAGTGTGTTCTTTTTGGCAGTTCTGTTGCAGTGTATTTGGACAGTCAAACTGCTTTGGATATTTGTGCTGCTGACTCAGTTTTGGCTTTGTTAGACTTTCATAATTGTTGTTGGATAGAATAACATAGTATAGTATTGTTTATTAGAAATAAGAGACTCAATGTTTTTTGGTATAAGATTAAAGAATATTCAAGTGTTTTGGGTAATAAGCATGCTGATAAACTGGCTGGTTTGGCTATTGGTTCAGATTTTGTGCCTTCTGTTCTAATCAAGATTAGGTTTATTAGAACTGGTGAGATGGCAATGTTTGGAAACATTTATTATTTTGCTTATGAGATTTTTAGGGCTGTTTATTATACATGTTGAGAGATTGGACTTGGCTCTAATATTATTAACAAAAACATGGCTGGTAATGTAAATTGGATTCATACTGCTTTAGTCTGGTATCTTGATTTACACATGGTTGCTAATTACATAAGTAAGTTTATAACTGGTTTGCATTTGTATTTTATGAAAGCTTTGTACTATCATCTGCCAGTTGCTATTTGAAAACATCTTTATAATAAGAAATATCCTAATGTTTTGTGTTTTTATTGTGAAAATGTGAAAGATTCCGATTATTTTTTTGTGTACATATTTAATGCTGGGATTTGTGAAGACCTATTTAAATTTTATTTGGTTTAGTAAGATATTTTATCAGATCTGAATTTGGTCTTATCTTGGGTTTTGCAGATGCTTTTTATGTATGCTTCTGATAATGTTATTTATGCCACTTTGTATAAGAGTTTTTTGTTCAAAAATTGGTTTGTAAAAGCTTTCTCCATTTATAATAATATTGAGATTGCTAGTGAAAGTATTATAAGATTTGTTCAGAACCTGATGGCAGTTTATCATACTGATATATAATTGGTTTAGGCCAAGTATAAGGTATTTATGAAAAAAAGAGACTTGATCTTGTGTGATAATTTATTGTTGCTTGAGGTCCATAATTTGTCTTTTTTGTTTTCTGTTGAAATTGTTAAATTGTTTGGAATTGCTAAAACACTTAGTATTAACTTTGGCTTTTGTAAGCCCTGTTGTTTTTTTCTGGTATTAATAATATAATGTTTGTTAAAATAGATTTGTAGTATTGCTTTGATTGATCTGAGTAACTGGTTACATGTAGAAAGTGCATGATTTGTGTCTAGTTTAGATTACTTAGTTTGATATATTATGCTAGATAATATTTGGATCTTACTTATTAAACATTAAAAAAAAATAAGTAAAATTTAATTATTATTTAATATAATATAACAATTTAGTATTTAAAATTAAATATAATTGATGTTTTTTACATATAATTAATTATTCAAGTTAATTAAAATTTTTATACTTTAATTTAAAAAAAAACAAAAAATATGTTTTTAAACCAAAACTTACAACATAATTTTTTATAATAATAAGTATTTGTATTATATTATTTAATAAAATAATAAAAAAACCACAAATATTAATAAATATAAAACATTAATATATAATAAAAAAATTTTTTAATATAATCTTAAACTTTAAAATTAAATAATTAAATATGTTTTTTGTAATTTATTATAATTTATAAACAAAATTGATTAATTTTAACTTTATAAATTTTATATTATTATAAATTAACAAGATTTTATTAATTTAATTTTTAAATAAAAAGTTTTACATATAAATTATTATTGTTAATACATATTATTAAAAATTAAAACAACAAAAAAGTATTTAAATTTACATTAATTATAAATTGCTAAAATAAAAAATACTTATTTAATAAATTTTAATAAGTAATCAAATTTATATTATAAACAAAACTGTAATTTAATATTTTTATCTTATTATATTAAATAGATAAAATACTAAAATAATTTATTTTATAATTATTTTTTAATTATTATAAACAACTTTTTATGTAATATTTTTATTATATAAATATAAATTAATTATAATTTGTTTATAAATTTAGAAATTATAAGAAAATCAAAATACTAAATTAAAACAATTTATATTTAATATTAAAAAAATCAATTACTTTAATATTAAGTTTAATTTTTATTAAGTATTATTATTAAAAATTCTGGTTTTTTTAATATTGTTAATAATATTTTGTTGTTAATTTATTATTGTTAAAATTAATAAATCTTTAATAAATTAATTTTTTTCCAAAATATTTTTATATTTTAAATTATTTATATTAATAAATCTATTATAAAATAACCAATTATTTGTGCAGTTATTTTGCAATAAAAGTTAAATTTTTTACAAAAAATCTTGATTATAAATTACTTAATAATATAAAAAGAAAAAAAATTTTGAAATAAATAAAAACATAAAAAAAAATGGTTTTAAACTTAAAATTAATAACTAATTAATTTTAAAATATTAATTAGAATTTAATAATTTTGAAACAATAATAATTATAAAAATAATTTTATATTAATTAATAATTAATTTTTTATTAATAATAATTTTTATTATTATTAAGCTTAATAAATACAGTTTAATTATTATTTAATATATAAAACTAAAACTAAGAATTCTAGTTAAATATAATTTATGCTCTTTTTACATATGACCAATTATTTAGACTAATTAAAACAGCACTATAATTTATGTAAATAGCAACTTTACTATTCAAATCTGAAAAAAACAAATAAAATTTATGAAAACCAAAATTAATACCAAATAACTTATTAATATTAATTAGTTTAATTATTTTGTCTAATTATTCCATCTAATAAATTCAACATTAAAGAATAAAATACATCAAACATTACTCTATTGTTATTAATCAACTCATATTTTTTCATATTAGTTTTATATTTAGACTAAATCTCTATAACTCAAAACAATAATACTTACTTAACTTATATACAAAATTAATTAATACTTAAACAGCTTTTTTTAGATTATTAAAAATGTATATAGTATTATCCAAGTAAAAAAACCAATTTAAAAACCATTAAAAAAACGTAATTAAAATATAATAATATAAAATAACACAAAATAATACATAATAATTTAGAATAATACAAAATAATACACATTAATATAAAATAGTACAGAATAACTAGCCATAATATATAATATAATTAGTTATAATATAAAAAAACAAAGCAACAACAAAAATAGTAAGTAATAATTAATAATAATAAATAATTGAAAGCAATTTTATAAAATTAAAAAATATGTATAAAAAACAAATCTCAATTTTAAAACTTAATAAATTTTTTTATCTTATTTTTTCTATATTCTTATATTTACAATTAAATAAAAATATTGTTTAATTTATTTATACATGATTCCAAATTTGTGTTGTTAAAATTAAATTGATTGTTTTTTTTATCATTGTTTTAGGCCAAATACTCTTAATATAAACTGTTATTATTTATGAAAAAAAAAGTACCAAAAAAAATAGAAAAAACAAATCACAAAATAAACTAATAGGAGAATAATACTCAATAAATAAGCATATATTCAGAAAATTATGACACATGTTTAAAAATAAACATATTTCCAGAAAGTAACATAAAAAAAAAGTAGAAATATGTAAGATTTTGTATAATACAAATTATATATATATAGCAAGAGTGTTAAAACAGTAGCAAAAACAGTAATTAAAGATAAGTAATTATCCAATACCTTTTTTTAAAAAATAGTTTTCTATAACTTAAAGTAAAATTATATCTATATCAACAAAAATATTTATTATTATCTAATTTATATTGTTATTATTTAATTAAAAAATATTAATCACTTTTGTACTATTAACAATCTATGTTAATAGAATTCAATACTTAATCATACTGAACCAATAACTTTTGATTATAACTATTAATAAGATATTAATTTCTTATTTTTTTTTTTATTTTTTTTTATTTTGTTTTGTTTTATTTTTTTTTGTTTACTAATTAATTAAAAAATTAAGTATTAAGTAATTAATATCAAAGATAGCCGGTAAAAGACTCATAAAACAAAAGTAGAAAAACTTAAAAATAGCTTACCAGAAGAATATAACTGTTAAAATAAACTGGTTATTATGCTAAAAACAAAAATTAAAAAAAAACCATTAATTAAATCTCTGTCTATTATATAAAAGACTCAACTAAAACCTTTAGACTTCAAAAAACTTTTAAAAAACACTATTATTAACAGCTATTAAGCATTGTTATAAGTAATTATATGAGATGTTGGTATAAATAACAAAATTTAACTTGATGCTTAATAACTTGTATAGTTAGTAATATTTAAAGGTTTTCATGATCTGAAAATTTTTGGTAATCTGAAGGTTTTGGTTGAGTTCTTTGTATAATGAACAGAGATTCAATGGTTGTATTAGTAGTCTCTTAAAATGATTATTCCATCAATTTTTTTTTTTAGTATATTAACCAATTTATTTTAATAGTTATGTTTTTCTGGTAAGCTATTTTCAATTTTTTAAGTCTTATACCCTTATTTTTGGGTTTTTTATCATGCTATTCTTAATGTTAAAATACTCAATGCTTAATCTTTTAATCAATTAGTAAATCAATAAACAAACAAAAGAAATAAAAAAATAAAAAAAAATGAAAAGAAAAGTAAGAAATTAGTATTCTGTCAATAGTCATAATTAAGAGCTATTGGTTCAGTATAGTCAAGTGTTGAATTTTATCAACATAAAGTGTTGATAGAATGAAAGTGTTTAAGATTCTATTAATCAAGTAATAATAATATGAATTTAAGTAATAATTGATATTTTATTAATATGTAATTTAATTTCATTTCAAGTTGTAAAAAACTACCTTTTAAAGGGAGGAGTATAAGATAATTAATGATGTTATGAGTTGGAGTAACAAACTAACAAGTAGCAAGGAAAAACAAGATTGTAGGATGATAAAAGAAATCAAAAGAAATTCAATTTCAAAAAGCAAATTAAATAAGTATGAATTTAATGTGCAAGATTAGTCTCATAAAATATCTTAGTTATTATACTTTTCAAAAGATAACCGAGGAATCTAAAAGTAGAAAAATAGTTCATACTGTCAACAAATAATCATACACTGATATAATTCTATGTCTTACATTGGCATTCTTAGAATTCAATATTAGGTATTAGATATATTCTTCAATTATGTTTTATTCAATAATTTTCAAATACTACAATTACATGTTTCAGAAAAAAATAGGAAATAACCAATAAGTAATTTTTTATTCTAAGATGTTTGAATACTTGAAGATAAGAAAAGAAAAATTAGTGATAAGAGAAGAATTGAAATGAAAGTTGTTATTTTATTTATTTTATTTTTTTGATTTTTGACATGTCTTTTTACAGCTAAGAAATTCATTGTTTATATAGCTATCAAAAATAGTCAATAATCAGATTAATGATTAGTTCAATAATTAGGTCAATAATCAGGTCAATTATCAGGTTATTGATTAAGTCAATAATCAGATCAATAATCAGATCAATAATTAGGTTATTGATTAAGTCAATAATTACTATCTAAAAATAGGGTGGCTAATTATATGATATCAGTAATTAATACATGTGATAACTAATAAAAAGTATGAGTTTTAACCATAATATTATCCTTTCCAAAAAGATTAAGTTCTGGCAAAATTAAGCTATTTATAGTGTAATCTATTTGAAAGATTTTGTCTAACTCAAAGCTAACTAGTTTGTTGAAGTCTTTTGTGAATAGAATATATAATACTTGAGGCAAAATGAGTTTTGTATCTAAGAGACCAAATCTTTGTATTAGAGTTTTGGTTCTTTTAGTAATAGTTAAAACTCTTGAAACATCTAACCATATAATGTCCAAAATTTCTGTCTGTATCTTAAGAGTTGTTTTCTTCATTAATTTCATGTCCTTTATGATTTTATTAAAGTAACCATAGAGTTCTAATTGTCTTCCATATAACAAGTTTTTGTTTATAAGCAATATTACAATTCAAGAATTTAATAGGAATTATAAATTAGCCAATCATAAAATAGTACAGCAACAATTTATAAAAAGAAATAATTTACAAATAACAGCAAGCACTATTGTGCAAAAGCAGCAAGCACTATTTAAAAATAATAGAAATAGAGTATTACAAGACATTATTTTGTAAAACAATAATTATATATATATACAATAGTTTTTAATGATGAAGAAAAAACAGCTTCAATTCAAAGCAACAAATATCTAAATAAAATCTTATTTAAAAAAAGAATTAATAAAAAATAATAAATTGAATGAACATCACAATTACGAGATTAACAATAGAATTCACATATCCTCTCTAGCAAATGAAACTATCATTCCATCTTTGAACCCTTTGGAAGAATAATCTCTAATCAAGATTATTCATATGGTTACTAATTAAATTAAAAAAGCTTTATTATATACTTAGGGAAATCACAAAAAAGCCATTAACATTTCATGTTTCTAGATTAGAAAAACACATTAGACAATTACAAAGATAGCTTCAGAAAAGACCCCAAACAGTGGGTAGATTTCAGATTAGCCTCTGAGAAAGAGTACACAACATACAAAGACAACTAGAATTAAAAAAAAGGCTTATATTACAACATCAAGAGAAAACCTTCAGTACATTATCATTAATATTCAACACATAAAATCAAGGAACTCACGAGAAACTGATTGCAATTAAAACAGAATATCAACAATTAAAAATATACCAAGAAAAATCTCTTGTAACAGCAAAATTTCTTGGATTGTTTTTTCAATTGTGCTGAAAAGTAAAAATATTGTTGCTGTTATACTTTCTAGCAGATATTTATCTATTTTGCTACTGATTTTTTCTCTTCTGGTAGTAGTTTTCTTTGGTCTAATAACAGTATATGTTTTACTATTATCAGTTATAGTAGTCTATTTTCTAATAGTTAGAGTAGCATTTGGATAGTTTTTGATCTAATACTTATAAAAAATATAGAAAGTGTTTTGAATGTTTTGATCCAGAAAATAATTATTTATGTTAATTGAAGATATCTCTGTTTTGGGAATGATGTTGTTACAGATAAACTTGGTAAAGTAGGAAAATGATAACATTTGGTGCTCTCAATTATCAATAATACATGTTTTGCATAATTCTATTGATTTAGTCTTGATTATTAGTCTTTAAAAGTCTTATCTACTGGTTGTAAATTTATTTATTGAGTTTTTTGGTTATAAAGCACAGAGTTTTTTTGGCTTTTGTTAATTGCAACTTCTTATAAATATGAGCTATCTTTTCCAAGTTAACAAATACAGTTGTTAGAATTTGGCATTGTTTTTTTGTCCTTCTGGTAAGCTACCAAAATAGTGTTAATATTCAAAACTTAGAGGGAGCTTTTCTCTTTTACCAGGTTATTACAAAGTTTATTTTCAGACAGTTAATTTTACTATGTTGCCACTCTACAAGAGAAAATAAATAAATAAAAATAAAAATAAAAAAAATAAAAAAAAATAAATTAGTATTGTCAATTGTCATAATCAAGAGTGACTGGTCCAAATCATTAATAGTTCAAGACAGTTATGCTAAAAGCATCTGTTTTAAAACAAATATATGAAACAATAGTTAATTTACATAAATTCTCCAAAGTTTAAGAACATGAATTCGTGATTTTGATTTCTCAATAATTAATTTATTTCAGAAAATAAATATAGAATAGAATAAATGATAGAATAAATGATAGAAGGAGTAAGGAAATTTAATTCTTGTCTAGTGGTTTGTATCTAGATATCTGTCTTTTTCTACCTTTTTTCACTACTTGTTTTTATACATTTTTTTGGTTTTATAAGATTGCTTTCTAACTGTTCTGTTATTTCTAACTATTGTTTTACTATTTCTGTAATTGCTTTGTTTTTTTATGTTATTACTAGTTATTCTATGTTATAATACATTATCTGGTGTTATTACATGTTATTTTGTGTTATCTCATATTCTAATGTATTATCCTGTATTATCCTAAGTTATAATGCATTATCCAATGTTATTGTGCACTATTCTGTGTTATGTTACGTTTTGGTCATGTTTTTTCATAACTTTAAATCAGTTTTTCTACTCGGATAATAATGTATTTATTTATACTTGATTTTTGCTGATTATTTGAGTCAGTATTACCATAATGGGCAACCAATTAGGTCGTTTATGATATTTTTTGAGTTATATACCATAAACAGAATAATTATTAAAGATTGTTTCGGATTGATCTTAAAGAATATAAGAATTATTGTTCAAAATTTTGTTGACTATAAAAATTTTTTTTTACTAATTAAAGAATTTATTACCATAGACATTGTCTTTGTCTGAACAGTATTCTAATATTAAGTTGTCAACACTTAAGAAAAGTGTTTTATAGATTTTTTTTTTCTTTTTAAGTTTTTCTTAGAACTATTTTATCTTTTTAAAAGCAATTATTCATGTTTCTACCAAGAAGTCAAGAATGGTATTAAGTTTTTTTTGCAAAATGTTTTTATAATTTTCTATTGTAATTTTTTTAAAGAGTATTGTTTTAATGTTAGTTTCTATTGGTAGTGTTGCTATGTATTTATAGAACAGATAAAGGTTTATAATTTGTTATGTCATGATTCACAGTTCTATAAGCAAACAAAGCTAAAGACAGTACTTTGTTCTATAAGTTTGTTTTTTTACTGGTTTTGGCTAAGATTTCACATAGTATTCTATTAAAACATTCTACTAGGCTATTTGTTTGAGGGTAATAAGGAAAAAAAAGTTTATAATGTATTCCCATTTTTTTACAAAGTTCTTTAACCAGTGTATTGAGAAAAGTTCTTCCTCTATTAGATAATAGTTTTTTGGAGCAGCTATAATAGCAGATAATATTTTCATAAATGAAATTGGCTATTGAAACTACTGTTTAATTTAAGATGGCTCTTGCTTTTATCTACTTTGTAAGATAGTTGGTAGCTGTAATAATATATCTGTTGTTATCAGAAGTTATTGTTAAAGATTTAATAACATCTATACCAATTTTGTCAAATAGTTGGCCAATAAAAATTGGATGAATATTTTCTTTTTGATTGGGTTTGTTTCTTTTTTGACAAGTATTATAGGTTTTTATGTATTCAGTAATGTTTTTTTCAAGATAGACTAATAATAGTAAGCTAAAGTTTTTTGAATTGTTTTTGTTTTTTCAAAGTATTTAGCTAATGAATCAGTATATATGTTGTATATTACAATTTCTTTTTCTTCAAATCTAATAACTCTCTAGGAATGATCAGGATCTTTTCTATTTCTTTTATATAACTAGTTTTGGCAAATTAAATAAAAATTTAATTGTTTATGCAAATATTCTCTTTGTTGTCAAGTGTATTCTGGTGGGTATTGTTTTTTATTCAAAAATTTTATTAAGGCAAAGTAGTTGTTTAAGTCTATTATCATGTTTGTTTATGAGAAAGTTACTAATAATTAAGTTGATTTGGTTGAAAGGTTGTATTATTATTAAATGGTAAGTATAGAGAAAGCATTGCCATTTTAATGATTTGCTCTTTTGTAGTGTTGAATATCATAATCAAATTTATCCAAATAAAGTATTTAGTGAGTTATTTATTTGTGTTCCAGTTTTTTTTGTTGTGCAGTCAAACCAAAGTTTAATGATTTGTTATTACTAAAAATTTCACACCAAGAAAATATTGATTTCAATAACTAATAGTCCAAACTACTGCTAAGTATTCTTGTTTAGTAACTAAATAGTTCTTTTTTGCTGATATGAGAGTTTTATTAATATATACTATAGTATGTTCTCTATCATCTTCATTTTTTTGTGAAAAAACAGCACCAAGTCTATAGCCAGATATATTAGTATACAAGATAAAAGATTGGTCTAAATCAGGTTGTTTAAGGATTGGTTCAGTAACAAGTTTTTCTTTTAGAGTTTCAAAAGCTTTTTGTTGATTAGTGCCCAGTAATAATTGATATTTTTCCTGAGTAGCTGATTAAAAGAAAAGACAATTTTGGAGAAATTTTTAATAAATTTGTAATAGTAAGAAGCCAAACCAAGAAAAGAGCATAATTTAGAAACATTCATTGGTTGTCTAATGTTCTGGACTTTTTTAATCTTAGTTAAATCAGAGAAAATTCTATTTTTTGTAATAAAATGACCAAGAAACTGAATGGATTAATATTCAAAAAAAATTTGATTGGATTTATCTTAAAGCCAGCATTTTTAAGAAGATCAAAAACCTTTTGCAAGTGTTTAAAATATTCATTCCAGATTTTTGAATATACTATTATGTTGTCCAAGTAGACTAGAACAAAGTTTTCTTTTATTGATTCAAATATTTTGTCCATTAAACATTGAAAAGTGAGAGAAACATTGGTGAGACCAAAAAACATAACTGTGAATTTATAGGTGCCATATTTGGTAATAAAGGCAGTTTTTTTTCTGCTTTCTGAATCTATCTCTACTTGCCAAAATTCAACAGTTAAGTTAATAGTTGAAAAAAAAGCAGCATCATTGAATTTGTTTAGCATTGCATCAATTTTGAAAAGTGGGTACATGTCTCTTATAGTAATGGCATTTAATTGGCAATAATTGACACAGAAGTGTAAAGTTCTATCTTTTTTTAATACTATTATAACTAAAAAAGCTCATTTACTCTTGGTTTTTTGTATGAATTCAAAATTTTTTATTTAGTTTATCTCTTTCTTGATAAACTTATTATTGTGCCAATTGAATTAATAAGATTTCAAATAGATGAGGCAAGTTTCTTTAGTGGTGATGATATGTTGTATTACATGGGTTTATCCAAAAGTATCACTTTTTTTTGAGATAACTGGACTATTTCTAGCCAACAAATTTTCAATATCTATTTTTCTTTCTTTTGAGAAGAGTTCTCTTTGTTTTACTATAAGTGATTAAATCTCAAGTGATTCACTCTCTAAGAACTTTTGGACTTCTTTTAATTCTTCTCTTAGTATTAAGCTAATTGGCTCCCAATCTTTGTAGTAGATTAGACAAAATTTGTATTTATTATTAAGAGAATACAAAAATTTATCATACCAGCACCTGGCACAAAAACCATGCCACCAATAGCTGTATTTGGCTTTTTTGCTAGGTTTTCTGCCAAAGATTTTTTTAAATATTTATATACTAATGAATAATATCTTCTTGCTTAATAAAGATATTAAGATCTTTAATATTACAAATAGCAATTTTCCAAACCAGATCTATTAGTGAAAAAAAAAATCTTTTGCATCCAAATTAAAATTGTTTATCTTGACTATTAAGCCCATAACTATAGCTAACAAATTGTCTATATTTTTCTTCAATTATAAAACAATTAACATATCTTACTCTTATAATAGTTTTACTATAAGTGACTGTATTCAAACTTTTACTTATTACTATTGATTCTGTGATGAAAAAATTACCAACAGCTAATATTCAGAATTATACTGGAAAACTATTGGCTTAAATGCATCCAACTTCTTAGTCAGCTTATTAATCTGCTTTGTAAGACTGATAAAACTGTGCTTAAAAGTGGTAAATCTATTACTTACATACAAAAAAACCAGCAGAAAAGATTTAACATCCAAAAATAAACCAGCACCAAAAAAAACCAAAGACACTATGTAAAAAGCAGAACTACTGGCAATTTGAATTCAAGTTTTTTTTCCAAAAAACACTAGATAGATAATTGGTCTCTGTTTTTTTTTATAAATATTTGCCAAATGAATCTGATTCTAAAAATTCACCAACTGTTTACTGTAACCACTAGAATTTTCACTTACTAAACACATACCAGAAACATAACTAAATTGTTTATACTAAGCACAACAAGTTAAAAAAAGATCAGTCCAACATAAATTTACATTCTTAAAAACTGAAATAAAACTAATGACAGCAATTTTAAATTTCTTATTAGCAAAACAAACTATAACACACTTATTACACATATAAAAAAAAGATTACAACTAATAAAACAGATTTTCTCATTATATAATTCCAATAAATTAGAAAGATCATAAGCAATAATGCTCACAGACAAAATATATAACAAAGTTCAATAAAGATCTCTAAAAATTCATAACTATTTGTTATTAACTACCAAAGCCATATGCATAAAATCTTTTTTCATAAAAATTAACTATTTGAAAACAACCAAACCAGCAATATTTCATAACTCAAACTCCATAAAAGTCTTTTGCCAAAGACTAATTAACTGCATTTTAATTAAAACCATCCTATTAAATTTGGAAAAAACAGATTCCATAGCTAATTTGAAAAAATTAACCAAAATTTTCTTAACAATTATCTCCTGATTTATATGGTTGTTTGGTTTTTTAATATTATTATTAACCAGAATTTTCTCATTAACTACCAATTTTTTTGTTTTTTTCAAACTCAACTCAAATGTAAAAGAAGATTTAATTATCTCAAAAAGTTTTGAGGGAGTGGTGGCTTTTCTAAAACCATCTATATAATAAAAAAATTTTTTTACAGCAATTAACTTATTACTAATAGTTTTGCTGGACACAGCAGACAACTTAATATTTAATGTGAATGATTTAACAAACTTGAAGTTTCACTTTTCTAAACACATAATTTGACCAACAGCAACTGTTTAAAGCCAATAAACTTAAGAAACAGAAGCACCAGAATATTGTTATTATTGCTTATATTAATAAATAAAAGTGTTTTTAGAAAATGGCCCAACACATATGTTTAAGTATAAGTTTTTCTTAACATGGTTTTGTCCATATACTTATTACTTATCAAAGTATCTGAATTTGCATAACTCATTTCTTCAACAACTGTATTTTTTATATTCTCAACATCTAAAAGACCACTAATACTACTTACAATACTATTAACATTGCTTGTTTAGAACACTACCAGTTTGATATCAGCTTTATCAATATCTTTTAGGCTCAGAAAACCAGCAGACAAATCAATCACATTATTGACTACAGACTTTTTGGGTTTTTTGTAAAATGCACTATAAAAGTAGATGCTTTTTACATGTTTTTTTTTGGTGCTTAAATAAGTTCTCAAACCAGTTAAACCAGAACCAAAACTACTAACAAGTATGTTTACCAGTTTTATCACAACAAAAAAATTTGTGTGAGAAAAAACAATTAAAAAAAACAAAAAAAAAAGGAGAAAAAAAAAGCTAGTTTTTCAATAAATTTTCCGTTTTTATTATAGCCAGAGGATTGACAAGAAAAAAAAAAATTTTACAGTTTTAGTTAAACTGTTAATTAACTTTATAGTTATAAATAAATTTGTGTTAAAAAAAACAGTTTAGTATAAGAATATATAAAAAAAATAAATATAATTTTTTCTTCCAAATTTTAATGGTCTTATTGTAAACAAAAAATTAATGAAATAAAGAGTTTTTTATTTATTATAATAATAATATATATATTAATACAATATATAATAATAATAATATTATTATATTTTTAAAAAGCAAAAAAACAAAACCATGATTTAAAAAAAATTATTAAAAAAATTAATACTTGTGAATTAAACATAAAATTATAATATTATATTAACAATTATAAATTAAGAAATAATTTTCGGATTTTTTTAAAACAATTAACAATTGTAATTTTGAAATTATTTATATTTATTAAATTACTTATATTTTTAATTAATTTCTGTTAAAATTTTTTATTATTTTTTGTTATTTGTTTAAATTATCAAAAAATTTCTTGTTTTATTAACATATTATTTTAATTTCTAATAATATAATAATTTATGTACAAATTTAAATTTAATTATAACTGGTCACGTGTAAAAAATGCATGAGCCACATCTATTTTAAAGTATAAAATTGTTTTTAACAAAAATATAATAAAACGCAGAATTTATTACTATTGTAAAATCTTTTTGTTTCTAAATATAAATATAAATATTTTTTAATTGTTTAATTTATTAAATATTCAAAATTAAAATTAGCTAATATAATATATTTTTACAGTTTTAATATATGTATAATTCAATTAATATATCATAAAAATAAAAACCGAATGTAAAAATTTTCGTTTTATAAAAATTTCTAATATTTATCCGAAAAGTAATTATCTAAGTTTGTACATGGTATATTTCAATTTCACTCGTTATAGTAACAATTACCCATATATAAAAAACAAATCGTCCTGATAACGAGTGTATTCCATAAATTCTAGAATCCATTCAACTATTTTTGAGTCGCTTTTTTATTCTCATCTCGCGTTCCGATATATTAAAATTAAGTCGAAACAAGACAGAGGTCCAAAATCATAAGGAGTATTTCGAAAAGTGATACAAATTTATATGTGAAATGACAAAAGAATATATGTGTATATAAAAATACTATTTTTATCAACTGTCATCAATTGGAACAAAATATGCTTGCTTAATTGATCCAGGAAGGCAAAGTTTAAAAAATTCCCGTTTTACTTATGTGAGTGTATTTAAAAGTACTATGGTAGAAAAACCGAAGATAATGCAAAATTATACTATGGAATTTCAAAATGAATTAGATAAAAGGTTAATGCCGAAAACTACCAGTCGTCCAAGTTCCTTACTTTCCTTTTCATGAACAGGAAAGAGGGCCAAAGAAAATAAAATAAAATTTTGAATTTGTGGTTTCCCACATATCTTTAGGAGGGTATATATGTATTATTTTTAAATTTTAAATATAAAATGAAATAAAGAATTAAGGGGATAATATGGACGCGGGGCTCCCTGATTCCGCATTGTGATTACAAGATTAGGCACTTTTTGGTTCGTTTTGGTACTGGAGACGGGCAAAGGACGGCACGAATAGCCTCATCAAAGACATTCTTTAAACCTTTTTGGGTCAAGGCGGAACATTCTAGATATCTCACTGCAGAGATATCTTTAGCCATTTGAAGACCTTGAGGATATGAAATTGGAGATTGGGCCTTTTGCCGTAATTTAGCAATGGTTTCTTTATCTTCTCGAAGATCAAGTTTGGTTCCCACAAGAATGATTGGAATGTTTGGTGCGTGATGAGTAATCTCAGGATACCACTATTAGTATAAATATTGAAAAATAAATTTTTCAGGATCTAAGTCAATAATTTATAAAAAAACCGAATATTGAGATTCATACCTTTCCTCGCACGTTTTCAAAAGAAGGTGGACTAACCAGAGAAAAACAAATTAAAAAGACATCGGTTTGAGGGTAAGAAAGAGGGCGCAAACGATCATAGTCTTCTTGACCAGCTGTGTCCCACAGGCCAAGATTGATTGGTTTTCCATCAACCATGACATTCGCCGAATAATTGTCGAACCTATTAAAAAAGGTTGGTAAATAAAAGGTTGCTGCCTTCAAGTAATTTGATAGAAAATAAGTATACATACACAGTAGGAATGTATTCCCCTGGGAAGGCATTTGTCGTATAACTGATAAGGAGACAGGTTTTACCAACAGCACTAAATAAGGAAGGAAGGAAAATATGTTAGGAATTAGTTAATTTTCGGGGAAAATCATGTATGTAAACAAAATCATTAAACTCTTAAACAATTAGACTTGCAGCCATTGAAAGATGTGAAAACCCCTTCGAGTTATAAGGGAAGATGACGGTGTCAAGGGATAAGTGGAGTTATCAATATAAAGACTTACCCGTCACCAACAACAACACATTTAATTGCTTGCATCGTACAAAGTCGGTTCAAGCTAACAATCTATAAATTATGTATATTTATTCAAAGAGCTAAATTCAAAGCAAAAGACCAATTTTGGTTTTTATAGAAGGAAGGGAATTGAAGAAACAGGGAAAAATCAAACGAGCGAAATACAGAGGGTAAAAAGGTTGCGGAGGGTCTAGAGAACAAGTGGTTAGGTTTTAGGTTATTGTATGTTTAATTAGGGGTTATCAGTTCAATTAGGAGACGGTACACATAATATTGGATGGCATAATCATTAAAATCTAACAATCGAGCGAGAAAGTGTTGCACAATCGAAAGCTTGGCCTAAATAGGTTAATTGCAAGATGACCTGAAATTAGGTGGCGCAACAGAACATAAAAAACATATCACGATACACCTTTGCTCTTGAAAGTTTTTTATTCTCGCAAATGTGTCATGAAAATGGTATCTTGCTTGTTAACTGATTTGTTGACCTGGGGACCCAAATATCTATAAAAAAATTTTAATCGTGTTCACGAGATGTATAAGATATATTTGAGCCCTTTTTGTAAACATAGATTCTCATTTTCCTTAAGTGTGAAACCTTCAAATCGGTACTGAAAATAACCTTTAACTCTTATTAATTTCCAAATGATTAATCAAGTTACAGTAATAAAAATACCAAATTTGCATATTTATTACTTGGGAAACTATAATTTCTGTGATGCTTCCTCCCAAAAGAGCATAGGACCTCTTGTCAATACATAATTTTTATAAAAAAATTCAAAGAAAATTTCCTCTACCTGTGTGCCTGCAGTGGATATTTTTTTTATCCAATTGGAATCTCTCAGGATTATCAGTGATTATTTTTAACCTCTTAAATCACATGCTTTTTTGTATGGAACGGACTCCAAATGCCACGCACGCTTTCCGTTGTTGAAACAACTGGTTTCTTAAATCTGGTGCGAGTTGACAGCCCACTTGAATCTCGGATCAAATGTGCATATTCTTCGATTTGTTCGGATGTCTTGTTTTTTACACAAATTACCTTATCGCGGTTGTTCACTACAAAATGTATTAAAGGAAAATTCTAGAACTGGATAAATAATACATATTATCAAGAAAAAAGCACAATTATAAAGATAAAATTGCAAGATTTAGAAAAGGCGACAATAAGAGTCAGAAAAAAACTCACGGTAAATCCCACGAATACAAGGATGTTTTGATGGTCTCGGTTTCACCACGATCTCGATTTCCGGATTCTCTTTAGCGAACTTGAACAAACCACCTTTAACATATTCACTGTTTTTGTTAAGTACACGCAACGATTCACAGATTGATGATTATTCAATTTTTCCGTAAATGGCCAAAAATCACAAAATTTTCAAGATATAATTAGAATAAATCCTCAAACCTTAAAAATAGAGACCCCAAATACTTCTATAGGCCAAGTTAAGGTTCTCAAAAAAGAAGCTTTATTGTGTTTCTTACTAAATTTTTCACTTACGTCATTCCACGACTACTTCCGCCCTTTTCGCAATAATGAAAAACCATCTTACGACATTGAATTATGAAGCCCCCGACGCCGTTTTTCGAAAGGGATACCTGGTTTTTTACTAATTGCGTTGAAGGCATTTTAGAATTTGTATCATATGTAACTTCTCGAGAAACAAAGGTAAAAGCAAGAAAAAATTGCACCAATAGATAATTTTATGCAAAAAGTGTGATTCGATCAATTATATATATTTTTTGGTTTACAATAAAAGATGTTGAATTAAAATATTTAATTTTAATTTTTCACATAACAAAGCAAAATACTATTTATAGTTGGAAGTTTTTTAAAAACTATTTTATTATTTTAAAATCAATAAATAATGTTTAATCAATCTGAATAAGTAAATTAAAATAATTAAAATTAAAAATAAGCAGTTTTAAAAAAACTGAGAATTTTTAATAAATCAACAGAATTGTAATTTTTTTAATGTTTTTACAAAATGTAATTTTATTATTTACTTATATAAAACAAATATTTTATAATAAATACAATTTATGTTTTATTTATATAAAACCAAATCTTTAAACTTTATGTTAAATTATTATTTAACTTTTTAAATTAAAAAAAAATAAAAAATAAAATGTTTTATTAAAAAAGATTTAAAGTTTAAAATAAATTTACTTAAAAATTTTTCAAATAAATTCATATATTATTATTTATTATATAAATTAAAACTTTTAATTTTTTAGGTAATATAATTAAAATTTTTATTAATTGTAAAAACTTTATGTTTGGTTTAGATATAAATACATTTTTTAAATATAAATATATTATTATTAAAAATTCTAAAAAACAATTTATTTAAATATTGTTAAAATATTTATAAATATAATTTAGTTTTTATTAAACAATATTATTTATCAAAAAATTAAAAATAATAATTAATAATTAATATATAATTCATTTTAATTAATAATATATTAAAATTAATTAAATAATATAATACTAAAAATTTAAGTAAAATATTAACAATTCTAAAAATATTAATAATAGCTAAAAATTATATAAAAAAAATTAAGAATATTAAAATATCTTGTATTATTAAAATATATATTATAATAATAATAATATTATTATTATATAATTTATTAATTTATATTTTATTTACTTAACTATTTTTAATTCAATTTACAAATTAATAAAACTTATTATTTTAAACCAAAAAAATAAAAATAAATATTTTATTTATGTTATTTTTTAAGTAATAAATATTAATAAAATTTTAATATATTAAAATAATAATTTTTAATAATAATTATTAATAAAATATTTATTTTTTTATTTTTTTTGCTTTTGTTTTGTTTTTATTATTGAATTAATCAATTAAAAAAATAAATATTAAAATTATAATATTAAAAATAATTTGATAAAAATTGCAAAAATAATATATTTTTATTTTTATTATTAAGTTTAACAAGTATAATTTAACTACTATCTAATATTTTAAAATAAACTAAGTATTCTAAACTAAGTGAAGTTCATATACTTTCTATATATAACCAGTTACTTGAACCAGTTTAGACTATATTATACTAATAACTTACAAAAAAACTTGTCTAAGATAGATATCTTCTGAATTATATTAAACAAAGTAAGACTACTAAAAACCAATCTAACAAGCCACTTGGCTGTTTTCATGAGACTGAACCTAACTTTAAGAGATTCAAATTCTCAAAGTGTCATTAATTTACCAAATATCTTATTACTTACTCTAACTAGAACACCAGAATCACCAGACAAATCAACATTTTTCATGCTATATTCAGTTTTTAATACTACTACTTTTTTTTTCAACTTACTAACAGATTTGTTGAAAGCACCCAAATGCACCATAAATTCATTAATCTTGTTTCTAAGTTTGCTACTAAACATAAAATCACTCTTAATAAATTGTTTAAAAGCAGTTACCAATCTACTAACAGGCTTAACAATAGATTCAACTAACATTGACAATTTGGCCAAATCAGATTTCAAAGACACAAGTTGAAACAAAATCAAAAAATCATTTTCAACTTCAAAAAGAAAAGTAAAAGTCACTAAAAAAGAGAATTCAAAAGAGCCCAGAAGAGCAGACATCTTAACATAAGACTTTGTGCTTATAAAGTATGGAACAAATATTTTAGAAGCCTTAGGAGAAAGAAACAGAGACATTTTACAATCTACAACCAAATAGTTTATTTTTTGAAACTTAAAACAGTGCCAATAGCCAGATGTTTCCCATCAAATATGACACTTTTTTAGTGTATTAGTTTTAATAATAGCAGCATCCAGATTAACCTAAGATCCAAATGTAACCAGAGCAAACTGAAAACAATAATCAGAATTAGGAAAATAAGGAATGAAACATGTTTAACCACCAATCTAAAAAACCATATCACTGATTTCAAAAGCAGTACAGTTAGAAAGAAGATTAATCAGCTTGGCTTTAAACTTATTATAAAACAAAATAGTCTTATTTTGATTCATCAAGAAAAAAATTCTAACACTATTTTTGCTTACCAAAACTGATCAATAATACAAAACAGATACAACAAAATCCAACTTTTTAAAATAAACAACTACATATTACTAAACACTAGCAAGTTTCAACACAATATAAACAATACTACCAAACACACCAAAAGCTATTTTAATGTCAATAGCAAACATATTCAAAGGCACATTATACAGTACAACAGTAGCAGAAAAGGAATCAAACTTAGAAACCACCAAAGACTTGGCAATTTTAAAGGTGGCCAAGTAAACAGAACTTGTAAGCTTAACCAAAAATACAGCTTCCAAAGACACTTGAAAAGCAAACTCCATACAGAAGAACTTTACATTGTCTTTTAATACTAATTTCACACTATTACAAGTGTAGTATTGGGATGTTAATACAAATAACAAACCCATAACTTAGTAGTTAATAGTTAAATGATAGTAATAAATCTGAAGGTTTTGACAGAGTTTTTTGTATAATGAACAGAGATTTACTGGTTGTATTAGTAGTCTTCTGGAATTATAATTCCATCAAATTTCTTTCTTTAGCATAGTGGCTGGTTTATTCTGGCAGTTATGCTCTTCTGGTAAGCTTATCTGAAAATTTTTTAAACTCTATATTCTTCTTTTGGAGTCTTTTATTAGACTATTTTTAATATTAATTACTCAATGCTTAATCTTTTTAATCAGTTAGTAAATTAACAAACAACAAAGAAATAAAAAAAATAAATGAAATTAAAAAAAAGAAAAAAAAAAAAAAGAATTAATATTCTGTTAATAGCCATTGTTACCAGTAGAATTTTAGCTATTAATTAGCATGAAATTACCCTTATAATTCCTATAATTCATTAGTATATTAATA
This sequence comes from Geosiphon pyriformis, assembly GCA_016748015.1. Taxonomy (NCBI): domain Eukaryota; kingdom Fungi; phylum Glomeromycota; class Glomeromycetes; order Archaeosporales; family Geosiphonaceae; genus Geosiphon; species Geosiphon pyriformis. The sequence goes on along the minus strand of JAAOMT010000602.1, from coordinate 1,139,262 downwards.
TCATTTCAAATTATCATTTATTATTTAATCAATTATTACATATCACGATTCAATTAAAATAATCTAATTAGTATAACAGAAAGTAGGATGATCAAATTACACAATACCCTGAACTTTGTAACATTCAAAAATTCGCCGAAATTTACAGAAATTCGCCGAAATTATGAATAGTTCACCCAAATTAATCAATAGTTCAGCGAAATAACTTGTAGTTCATCAAAATGTATCTTTAGTTCACCAAAATTTGAGCAAAGAGAAAAAGTGCAAGTTTATAGACTAGTACTACAACAAGTTGTATAAAAGAAGAGCTTTTCTTTTTTGAAAAATGTATCTTACTTTAGATTTATCTTTTAAAACCATTCCTATACACAAAAAGAAATAAATATCAAATAATTTGAAAAACCAAATTCTTTAATTATTGTACTTAGAAAATCCCCAAAACCCAACTAACATTTCAAAATTGATTAGCTACCAATTTCAGTAAAACTGTTAGTGACTCCAGGCCTGGATAGAAAACGTTTCCCTTGACAGAATTCTATTTCTTTTACATTTCTTTTATTTTTCTTTTATTTTCTTATTACAATCATTAGGGTAGCCTACAGACGAAATTCTTGTAGAAGAGTTGACTTTCACAGCAAAGTAACTACACATTTTTAGTGAGCTTCCAGACGAGCAATTTCTGGGAAAGAGTTGACATTTACTACAACGTAACTACATAAAGTAACTGGCAAGAAATTGGCCATTCTACTTATAAGCCCAGCAGTTCAAATTATAAGAGATAATTTGAAGATAAATTCAGTTATTGGAGGTTCAACTACTTCTAGAAAACGTGAATTTGCAACCAATAGACAGTTACAACATTCAAAAAAAGAGACCAAAAACCTTTGGTAACATTTGGTGCTTTTCCACGAAAATAACACAGCAACAACAAATTCAAAGTGGCAACCATACCAGACACAGCAACTCTAGAGTATTACCAGTCAATTTACACCCACTGCAAGCAAAGATTCAACATTCCAGACGGAATTGAAGTTGTAAAGAAATCAGTATACCAATAAATTGAAAATTGCATTAACAATTATCTTTTTGGAAATTACAACATTTCAGAAGTTAGAAGCAACTTCTACAATAATTTAGTGCACTATTCACAATTAGGAACAGAAGACCTGAACAGTGAAACACTTGCTACCTACTTCCAAGAACTTAATTTTAACATTATTGAGTATTGTGAAGAAAAATACCCAGTACAGTCTAAATACTCTTTTGACTTTGAATCAGAGACAGAAACAAGCAACAAAGGCAAACAAAGATTAAAGCAATATTCAAGAACCACTCCAAACACTCCAACACTACAAAAGACAACTGCCAAACACTTGCAAATACCTGAACAAGGAACCAGTGTCAAATTACCACTTTCTATTACACCATTTCCAATTTTACTTGTTTAACCACAAATACCAAGTTCACTACTTAGCCGTTTCTCCAGACCAGAAGATTTTCAGTCACCTAGAAATCCTACTTAACAGCAGGAACCAATATCAACAAGTGCCAATATCATTGATTACTTACAAGAAAACGAAAGTAATCACTCAGAAAGCTTGGAAAGTAAAGAAACTGAATCGGAATCAGAAGAAATTACAGAAAACAAAGAAGAAATAGCAACTGCTTACATTGCAAAAATTCTAAAATTCACTGGTGAAGACAATAATACCAGTCCTCAAGAATGGCTTGACAAGGTTCAAAAAGCAAAAGACACAAATGGTTGGATTGCAGCGAGAATGCTCAAAGCAATTCCCTATTTTCTCCAAGAAACAGCAGAAGAATGGTTTGAAAATTTAGAAGAATCATTTAAAAACTGGCAAGCATTCAAAGATGTTTTTCTACAACAATTCACTGACAACAATACCTCTATCACTTTCAGAAACCGCTTTCACAATATCAAACAAGAAACATCTAAATCTGTTATGACCTATCTTGGAAGATTTAACAAACTTCTCAGACAAATCTGACAATTAGAAACCAATGACTACTATTCTGATGCTCAAATTCTGGATCAGTTTATAGCAGGGTTAAAAGACAAACTGATTAAGAAAGTCCATCCACATGCTCCAGCAAACTTAGCAACTGCTATTAAACATGCAAAGAGCTATGAAATGGCAATGGAAGAAGCAAATTACACCAAACTTGTAAACCTTGCAATTGGAGAAACCAGCTCAGCAGCTGAAGAAAAAATAGACCAACTCACAAAGAAAGTTGAAAGCTATTTTACAAACCAACAACAACAGTAGCAACAAACACAAAGATATCAACCACCACAATAATGCAACCAAACCAATTTTGGATTACCATTCAACAACCAATCTAAAAATTGTCATTATTGTGAAATTCCAGGACACTGAAAACGAGATTGTAGGAAATTACAAAGAGACCAACAAAACAGGAGTAATCAACATTATTTTTCACCACAATAATCCTATTATCAATCTCCACCACCAACCTATTATTCACCAAGACCACAAAATCAAAACTACTATCCACCAGCTCCACAATCAATGCAGCAACAATATCAGCAACCTTTACCAATTCAGCCATATCAGACACCACCCACTCAACAATATCAAGTACCAGCAAGAAGATTGGTTCAACATAACCAATTCACACTCCAAAATCAATTGCAGAATAATCACAACAGAATCAATTCAAATAACCAGTTGGTTCCCCGAAATTCGGGTCAGCAAAAACCCAATCACTATCACACTCAACCCAGTTATTTTACAATACCAGAGGAATCGGATTTTCAACAAATTGCACTTTTTGAAGATGAAGTTGCAGCACTAAGATCAAACCCTTTCAACCACACTATCCCACCAGCTCAAATTGCCCAAAATGCTAATTTGTTAGATATATTTCCATTTGAATTTGAAGCAAATGAATCACCATTTCTGCTTAGTAATGCAGCAGTTAATGAACAGAAAGCAATTACTACCATGTACACAGAAGCTACAGTGGAAGGAAAACCCATTCGCTTAATCTTAGATAGTGGATCAGCTGGAAGTATCATCACTTACCAGCTGATACAACAACTCAAATGAAATGTAAACAGACCAGCTCAAACAGTTATTGTCACAGCTGATGGTATGAAGAAGACTCCAGTAGAAGAAATTGATGATTTCCCTTTTTCAATTGATGGAATCACTATTCCAGTTAAAGTTCTTGTTATGGATACACCCCAATACCAAGCTCTAGTCGAAAATGATTGGCTTCTCAAGACCAATGCAAACCTGAACTGGGAAACTTAAGAACTTAAAATCTCATACCAAGAACAATATACCATAGTACCTACAACCTGTAGTATCTTTAACAAACAATCAGAAAAAGCTCCAGTATTTGAATTTGAAGAGGAGAAAGAAATGCCACTTACTGAAACCTACATGGCTCTTAAATCAACATTCAATTGGGCTGAAAAAACTGAACAAGAGATTTTTGAAGAATCAAGGAGATGAAAGAAAGTTAGATATTCTACACCAAAACCATGGAAACAACCACTTTATATTCCACTTAAATACAAAGATTGCAACAAAAAACTTTCATTAATGGGAGCATGTATTTCTCCAGAAGAGGAATATGAAACTTGTACCTGTTACTTTTGCAAAGCATGCCATAGAGAACGATTTGGATCTCCAAAAAAAAGTGGAAAATGGGACAATACACCTTGCCTTACATGTGGAGAAATGCTACCAGAAGAATGCAATTGGATTAATGTAGCAATGAGAGAAGGAGTATATGATCAAATCTGTCAATATGCTCTATCAATTTCGGAAAAAGTCAGAAGAGGAACACCATTTGATGCAGCATACAACAGTGCTCTCAATAAACTTTACCACTACCCTCATGATGCTGAAATGATTTTTGACCTAGCAATGGCATTGATCAATGGAGCCACCCAAGAAGATGTCTGCCAAATGAGAGAAGCTGAATATATTGAGTATACCATGGAATTAGCTGGATTCGATTATAAAGATGAAGTAGAAACCTACCACCAAATTGCAAGCCACACATATCTGACCAAAGAAGCTCAAATTTAACGATTAGAGCAAATAAACATTCAATTGTGCGAAGAATGTGTTATGCCTTGTAATGACCAATGGTGTTTAGAATGTTATGCTCTTAGCATTCCTCTGCCAAATGAAAATAATGAAAATGAAATCGAATTTGGAATATCTGAACTAGTAAAAGAACTACCAACCACTTCCATCTATCTTCTTGAAAAGCAACCACCTCTACAATTTAAATATTTTGACAACCATTGCCAAGGAATCAGACCAGAAAAAGCACACGAAATTGATGCTGGATATGACCTAAGATACCCAGGAAAAGATACTTTGATTCTTCAACCAAAGTCTTTGACAAAAATCAATCTCAAAATTGCTCTTGAAATTCCACCAGGAGCAATAATTCAAATTGCCTCCAGATCATTATTGGCAAGCAAAGGAATCAATATTAGAGGAGGAGTTATAGATACAGGATATACTGAAGACATTACCATTATGTTACAGAATGAGACAGACAAACCATTCAAAATTGAACATGCTGAAAAAATTGCTCAAGCAATTTACTTACCCTTAATCAACATTTCGGGTTTACAATTAGTAAACAACAGAGAACAATTGGGAAAAAGTGAAAGAGGAACTCAAGGTTTTGGTTCAACTGGATGATTTACAGTCCCAGTAAACATAGTTTTTAATACACAAAATGAATCTCACCAGATTCTTTAACTTCTTCAGCCAATTACCATTTCACCTTTTGAAGAACATCACGAAATTTACACTTGCTCAAAACCCACCACTACACAACAAATCTTTGAATCCAATGAACAAATTTGTTTGAAGCATGAAATATCAATTCCAAATGTTTATATTCCCAAAGGAATGAAAAAATTTTGAGTTACATTCTACAACCCCAATAATTACTCTATTGTTTTATTAAACAAATTAAAAATTGGAATCATACACAGCAATATCTTTCAAGATGAAAACCCTCAAATTGTCTCTAATTTCATCGAAATTGTAAAGCACACTCTACTCCCAAATCCAAATATCATTCCCACTACTGAAAACTACCACTTGTTGGAAGAAAAACTCTCTCAAATCAATATGGGTCTCTTAGAACCTCAACAACAAAGACAATTGAAACAATTGATAGCTGAATTTGCAGATATATTTGCAAAAGACAACAATGACTTGGGAAAAACAGACATTGTTCAACATCAGATCCATACAAGAAATGCTTTACCAAAACGTCAACAAGCTTATCGAATGCCACCTGCCAACCACCAATTCATTAGAAAAGAGGTCCAAAGAATGCTCAATAACGGATTGATTTAACCATCAAGAAGTCCTTGGGCCTCACCAGTAGTTTTAGTTAAAAAGAAAAACGGAAAAATCAGATTCTGTGTTGATTATAGACAACTGAATAGTATTACAATTGGAAATGCCTACTCTCTTTCAAGAATTGATGACATGCTAGATGCTCTAGGAAAAGCCAAGTTCTTTTCAACTTTAGACCTGGAAAGTGGATACTGACGAGTCGAAATGGACCCAAAAGATAGACCCAAAACAGCATTCACCACTTAAGAAGGAAATTATGAGTTTAATGTTATGCCTTTTGGACTCTGCAATACACCAGCAACATTTCAGCAACTCATGAATGTTGTCTATGAAGGGCTCTTGTGGCAATCAGTAGTTGTTTATCTTGATAATACTGATGTATACTCACCAAGCTTTGAAGCCCATCTTATTTACCTGCGAGAAGTTTTTCAATGATTACAGAAAGTAGGATTAAAGTTAAATATTGAGAAATGTTACTTTGGAAAAACAAGCTTAATCTTTCTTGGACACATAGTTAGTAAAGATGGAATAAAACCAAATCCAGGAACAATCAGTGCTGTCAAAAACTTTCAAATCCCCAGAAATACTACAGAACTAAGAGGATTTGTGGGATTAGCCTCTTACTATCAAAAATTCATAAAAGAATTCTCAGAAATTGCCAAACCACTCAATTATCTTACCAACAAAAACGTACCATACAAATAGACTGAAGAACAACAAAAAGCTTTTGAAATTCTCAAAACAAAATTAACAACAGCCCCAGTTCTTGCTTACCCAGACTTCAACAAACGATTCCAATTAGCCACTGATGCCTCACACTTAGCATTTGGTGCCATCTTATCACAATTGGATGAAAATGGCCAAGAACAAGTTATTGCCTATGCCAGCAGAACACTCAAGCCAACAGAACTCAAATATGGCTCAACTGAATTAGAAGCTGCTGCAGTTATTTGGGCTCTTAAACATTTTCAACAATATCTGAAGAATGGAAAAGAATTTGACATAATAATGGACAACATTGGCCTTAAATGGCTCAATAAAAAGAAAACTGAACAAAGTGCCAAACAGTTTTGATGGAATGACTTCCTAGCAGACTACAGATATATTGTACACCACAAATCAGGAAAACTACATACCAATATTGATAGTCTCTTAAGAATGAGACAAGATTAATACCAACAACAATTCCACCACAACTTACCAACTTATCAACAAAATAACCAAACAAGAATGGATCCCAGAAACTACAGCAATCTTAAAAATTATTTGGAGACTCTTACCATGCCAGAAAACTGGTCTCCAAGTAAAAAACACCACTTACAACACCAATCAAAACAATATTTCATACACCAAAACAAAATCTATTATAAAAATTACAGAAAACCAAACCAGCCATTCAAATTAGTACAAGAGAATAAAAAAAAACAATTTTATATAACATGCACACAGATCCGTCTTCAGCACACTTGGGAAAAGAGGAAACAATTCAAAGAACCCTTGAACATTATTTTTGGTCTCACATGCAAAAAGACATTCGACAATATGTAAAATTTTGTGATAATTATCAAAAAAGAGGAGGAACTCGCCCTACAGAATCTTTAAATCCAATCAAAGTTGGACAACCTTTTGACAGAGTTGGAATTGATTTAGTCAGACCATTACCTATCACAACCCAAGAAAATTGTTATATTGCAGTTGCAGTGGATTATCTTATCAAATGGCCTGAAGCTAAAGCCATCCAAAGAGCAGATGCAAAATCAGTAGTAAATTTTATCTATGAAGACATTATTTGTAGACATGGATGCCCAATTGAACTCTTATCTGATCAAGGAACACATTTTGTAAACAACTTAATACAAGAAATTTGTGAATAGTTCAATGTCAAAAGACCTTTATCATCACCTTATCACTCTCAAACAAATGGATTTGTAGAATGTTTCAACAGAACATTATGTGAATCTTTAGCCAAAGTCCCAACAGACTTTGAGCAGAAATAAGATATCTTTATTCCATCAGTGTTACTAGCATACAGAACACTAAAACAAGATACTATGAAACACACACCATTTGATCTTACTTATGGAAGAACAGCAATATTACCAATTAATTTTACAGTAGAAACATATCCAGTGCAACCAATCAATGAAGAAAACTTTCAAGAGACACTCCAAAAAAGAGCTTACACTCTTCTTAGTACACTGGAAGGAAAAAAAAGAATAGCAGCAACTCATATTGAACATTTTCAAGCTCAACAAAAAAAAAGACATGACAACAAATTACTACCTATTACCAACAAATTTAAAGTTGGAAATAAAGTTCTCTTACATAGAACTAAGGCTGAAAAACAATGGAGTGGGAAATTTGAAAACAAATAGGATGGACTATTTTATATTCACGAAATTCTAGATAATGGATCATATAAGTTAAGACTTGATAACAAAATATTAGCAAAAGTTGCACATGGAGACAGATTGAAACACTATCATTCCAGAAACAATCCTGAACCATTAATTCCACAAATTGGTATACATTCCCCTTTAATTAATCCTGAAGATATTCCCCAAAATTTAGAACCAATAATTATAATAGAACAACAACCAAACTTGAACACTTAAATTTTACAATAATTTTCTAATAAAAACACAAAGACAAAAATAGTAAATAATTACAAAACACCCAAACCCAAAAACAAATAAAAACCCCATATCCAAAAATAATTTTCTTTATTCTCTCTTTTCATAATTAGTCAATTTTATCATGATTATTCCCCAAAATATTCAACAAATATCCCAAAAATTAATGTTAGCCTTGAAAACACTCCCTGACTTATCTATAACGATTAATGGAAGTCAAATTAATTACATTCAGAAAGAAACCACAGCCCCAATAGCAAATCATTTACAGAACTATCACCCCTATAGAAGAAAAACAAGAAGTCACTCTGAGAATAGATTACCAAGACTTTTGAAGCAGGCACTAGAAGAAAATTTTTTAATTGCCCTTATTGACATTCCACCAAATGCTACAATGCAACAAAAACTTCTACTACTTCTTAATGAACAGAACAATGAACACATTTCTATCTATAAATACTTTCAAATTGGAAAAACACTTTATGAACGAAAACTGGAACTTGAAGCAACAAATCTCACTCCTGAAGTTATACAAAAACAAATCCACAATGAATTCAAAACAACAGCTGGACCAACAAACATTCGCTACAAACTTAGAGCAGCTCTTAGACTCTATGACTTGTTTAATACTTGTGAAAATATTCTACAAAATCCAATACTGCAACCAATGAAAGTCCAATACATTAGCAAACTCACAGAACTGAAATTTCAACAATTTTCAGACCAGATAACTTCAATTATTTTAGATTACTATCTCAATATTACAGATAGTGCTTGGACTTTGACGGAGCTCAGTCTTGAGGAGGAGATTATGTTACCAGTAGAATTTTAGCTATTAATTAGCATGAAATTACCCTTATAATTCCTATAATTCATTAGTATATTAATATCATTTCAAATTATCATTTATTATTTAATCAATTATCACATATCACGATTCAATTAAAATAATCTAATTAGTATAACAGAAAGTAGAATGATCAAATTACACAATACCCTGAACTTTGTAACATTCAAAAATTCGCCGAAATTTATAAGAAATTCGCCGAAATTTACAGAAATTCGCCGAAATTATGAATAGTTCACCCAAATTAATCAATAGTTCAGTGAAATAACTTGTAATTCATCAAAATGTATCTTTAGTTCGCTGAAATTTGAGCAAAGAGAAAAAGTGCAAGTTCATAGACTAGTACTATAACAAGTTGTATAAAAGAAGAGCTTTTCTCTTCTGGAAAATGTATCTTACTTTAGATTTATCTTTTAAAACCGTTTCTATACACAAAAAGAAATAAATATTAAATAATTCGAAAAACCAAATTCTTTAATTATTGTACTTGGAAAATCCCCAAAACCCAACTAACATTTCGAAATTGATTAGCTACCAATTTCAGTAAAACTGTTAGTGACTCCAGGCCTGGATAGAAAACGTTTCCCTTGACAGAATTCTATTTCTTTTACATTTCTTTTATTTTTCTTTTATTTTCTTATTACAATCATTAGGGTAGCCTACAGACAAGATTTCTGTAGAAGAGTTGACTTTCACAGCAAAGTAACTACACATTTTTAGTGAGCTTCCAGACGAGCAATTCCTGGGAAAGAGTTGACATTTACTACAACGTAACTACATAAAGTAACTGGTAAGGAATTGGCCATTCCACTTATAAACCCAGCAGTTCAAATTATAAGAGATAATTTGAAGATAAATTCAGTTATTGGAGGTTCAACTACTTCTAGAAAACGTGAATTTGCAACCAACAGATAGTTACAACATTCAAGAAAAGAGACTAAAAACCTCCGGTAACACCATAATTAAAAGCTATTGGTTCAGTATAATTAAGTATTAGCAACTATTAACATAAATTATTAATGGCAAAAAGATAGATTGTAATAGTAATAAATATTTTTATTGATAGTTGATATTTCTATTTCAAGTCATAGAATACTATTATATGAAGAGAGGAATATGGAATTAGAACTAAATGTTTTAAACTAAGGATTCTGTTTTTTCTGCTTCTAATACTACTATTATATATACATAAATTTTATTATACAAGATTTTTTTAATTTTTTAATTTTCTAATTAGGAATTTTGGAATTCCTGGAATTCTGTAATTCTTTATATGAGAATTCTGCAATTTCTTTAAAAAAAATCCTGGAATTTTATTTTTACTATGTCTATTTTGATTAACTAATTTATGTACTAATATATAATTTCTATATTCTATAAGTAACAGCACTTAGAAAATCATGTACAGACTAAAAAACAGTTTTAATATAAGCCAATTTAATATTGAAAGTAGCACCAGACACTAAAGTAAAGGCTACCCATTCAGTAAACCTTTGATGATTAGCAATAGTTTTCTAAACACTATTAGTGACAGTATTAAAAACCAGAAAAGAAAATAATTCAGTTTCTATCTAATCAATTCAGTTTTTAAGAACAAGTAATCCAATAGAAGATGGTTGTTTTGTTTCTAAAACTGGTGATAATCTGCCAGAAAATGCTATATTTAACAATACAGCCAGTAGTTGATCTTAGCCTATCTTAGATAATATGCCAGATAAAACAGTAGAGATTTTATCTAAAATCTCAGCTGGAATCACAAAGAGATTTAGTGTAACAATAGCAGAGACAAGCAATTGCCTTTACTTTTTTGAACTTTTGGTCTTTTTGATCATTTTTTTTAAAGAAAAAATGCTGGCAACATCTGGTATTGAAGCTATAAAAGAGAAAACCAGCTTGTTAACTAGTCTGTTATTAAAAATTTTTGGGCTTTTTAAAGGAGTAAAGGCAACACTAAGACTAATTCATATGTGTTTCTTTATGAAAACTTTGACTGGTAAAAAACCAGTCAAAGATAAAAAAATTGCTTCAATAGTTATTAAAGGCAGTTTTTTATGATTACTGAATAATAAAAAGGCTTCTAAAACATTTTGCCTAGTTGCTTCTACAACAGAGAAAGCTTTTCTGATTGAAATTTTATTCGATATTTCAAGAAAGATAGGTATAGTTTTTTTACTCTTTGTTTTGGTTGTGATCATAAAATTAAGGAGACAAAAAGTCTTAATATATTTATTAAAAAAAAAACACCAAAATAAATTAATTATAAAAATTATTAATATTAAATTTATTCAAACTTTTAAATTATATTTAATTTATAATATTAAATTACAAAATAATATTTAATATATTCATTAATAATAGAAAAAAATTTAAATATAATTACTTATAATAAAATTATAATTGTTTTTGTTTTTAATTCTATAATACTATTAAATATTATAAAATTAAAACAACAAATAAAAAAGCTGTTAAATTTAGTTATGATTTTAATAACAAAAATTAATAGTTTTAATTTGTTTTTTAATATTTATTTTTTTTATTTTTTTAATAATTAATTATATTTAAAAATTGTTACATATAATATTTAAAAGATAAATAATTTTACAAAGCAGAAAAACATTATTAGATAATATAAAAATAAGAGCAATTTGGTTTTTATTATTATTAAGACAAAATTAAAAAACAAAATATGTTTTTAAATTATAAATAAATTTAATAATATTTAAATTTATATTTTTAATTTAAATTTTGATTATTTAAACTCTGATATAATAATTATTATAGATAATTGTTTAGCTAAACATATGTATAAAGTTTTTAAAATAGTTAATTGGTTGTTTTTAATTAAATTGATTTTTAAAAACAAGTTTTTGATTTTGATTTTGCTATATACTAATATTATTTTAGTAGTATATTTGGTTTAAGTTAAAAAAAGTAACTTTATAGTTACTAAAGCTATTAATAATTTTTTTTATAATTTTAAAAAAAAATTTACATAAATCTATTAATTTCAAAAGATATGTTAGCTTAAATTTGGTTAATTTATTATTAAAAAGTTCAATTATTAAAATATTTATATAAAAAAATTCCAAAGACACTAAAAAGACAATTAATTATTTGTTTATTTCTGCCAATCTTATTAATACAGTAATTAAATAAAATATTTTAAATATTGCTAATTATAATATTAATTATTAAACTGTTTTTATTTTAATAAGTTTAGAAATTTATTAAATATATAATTAAGTTTTTATTATAAGCAAACTAACAAAAATCATTAAAAATTTAATTTTAAGAATATTAATAATTTTAAATAATATTGATTTAAAATTATTATACTTATTACTATTGCTATATTTATTAATAAGTTTGTTTTTTTAAAAAAGTTTTTAAATATAAATATATTATAAAACATTATTTAAAAGATGATTGGTTTTTTAACTAATAAAATGTTTTCTAAATTTTGATATAAAAATTATAATAGTATTTTTACCAAGACTTTATTTTAATTTTACAAATTGAAAACTTTGGTTTTAAAAATTATTAAAGCTTTATAATTAGAATTAAATGCTAATTTCAATTGTTTATTAAGTTATTAGTTTAATATTAGATCTATGTTATTAAAAATAAAAAAGTTTTTTTTTTTTTTTTAAATGTTTAATAAGTGAAATCCAAATACTGCTTAGTGCAATACATTATACAAATAATTTAAACTAGGTGTAAATCATGTATTTTCTACATATGACCAGTCATTTAGGCTAATCAAAACAATATTAGACACTTATATGAACAGAGACTGCATCCCCTATACCTAAGAAAAACAAACAAAATTTATGAAATTCGAAATTTACACTTACTGCTTTAGCTACACTCAGTAATTTAATCATGCTGGCTGAAAGCATTAAAAGAAAACCCAATACCAGAACAGGAATAAAACCATCATGTAGAATTAAACCATTCTTTTCCATAAAAGCACAGTGCTTGGCACACACCAACCAGATATTCTCTTAAAACACAAGACAGAATCTGCACACAAAATCCACAATATGATGACCTGCAATTTTAAAATCTTTGAAAACTGAAACAGACTCATGAAACCAATTATTAAAAACAAAACTCTTGAACAGTGCTATGCTAACTACAACATTGGAAACACAAGTGGACAATAACTGCAAAACACAAAAAGAAGAACAATATTACAGATAATTATTTGGGATCTCAAATCAAATAACAAATTTATAACTTGGTACTAAGTAAATATTGATGGTTGATATTGGTAATTTCTGAAGGTGTGGTTTCTGAAAGTGTGGTTTCTGAAGGTTTTTGGTTGAGTCTTTTGTATAATGGACAAAGATTCAATTTATAATTTTATCTATAGCTTTCCAAAACTGCAGTTTCATCAATTTTTTTCTTAGTATAATGGCTGGTAATCCTCTTGGTAGGATATTTTCAATTCCAAGTGTCTACTCTTATTCCTAGGTCTTTTACTAGTGCTATATCCTGATGTTAGTATCTTTGTGTGTAAATTTCTTTAATCAATTTTAACAAACAACAAAGAAAATAAAGCAAAAAAAGAAAATAAAAAAAATTAGAAAAATAAGCCAAAGCAATTTGCATGTTAGTATCTTGTCAATAGTCATAATCAAGAGCTATTGTTCCCATGTGGTTAAGTATCAATTATTATCAACATAAAATGTTAATAGTAGTAAGTGGATTGAAATAGTGAATAATTATTTATTGATATTTGTAAATAGAAGGTTGCTTAGATCAAATCTAAATTGAGAGATCTGTTTTTTCTTCTTCTAATACTACTGATATATATACATAATTGAGATTCCTCAATTCTTCAATTTTTCACACCAGGAATCCTGTAATTTCTGGAATTTTGCAATTTCTTTAAGAGAAATCTTGAAATTCTGGAATCCTGTGATTCTTTGTACAAGAATTCTGAAATTCCTGGAATCCTGCAATTCTTTTAAGAGGAATTCTGGAATTCAACATTTACTATGGCTATTTCTGATTGGCTAATTTATATGCTAATATATCTTCTATATTCTATGAGTAATAATGAGGTAAACTAGAGCACACACCCCAAACAGACACATAAGTATTTAACAACCAAGCACAATTAACAGCTTCAAACAAACAGGAAAAGACATGATTGGATACTTCAACATCACCACAGAACAAGCAAACCACACTGAAATAACACTTATTATATAATTGCTTATGTACAGCAACAGAAAGCCAATGATAGAAAGCTTTTATAAAATACATTTAAGAACCAGCAGTCCATTTACTAGTGAAATCAGCCACCAAGTAAGAATCAGAATGCCACACCAAAGACAATTTGAACCAATTAATTTTCATACACATACTATTTGCTACCATTCAAGAATCAGAACCAGTTTTCTAACATGTATGATTAACAGACCAAAAAATCTCTCAAATAAAATATCTAAAATTATCAGAAACAGCAACATCACCAGTTTTAAGATAATTTTTACTAATTAAATAAAATAGGTGCCAATTGGAGACAACAGCTGCTTTGGCTAATATATTAGCATGCTTATTGCCAAAAATGCCAAAGTAACCCCTAACTTTATGCTAACTGACATCTAAATTTTTGTAACAAATAGTGCCTACAATATGGTAATATTCAATTCAACACTGATTCTTGAAATCCAGACAAATAAACTTTAAATTTGATCTATATACATCCAAGGCAGCCTGACTGTTTGTAAACAGATCTACAAAATGAGAAGGGGAAACACACTCAAGAGCCAAAGCAATAGCTTGTAGTTTTGCTATGGTGAAAGATAACAGACCAAAAACCCACACACCCAAACCCAAATTAACATTCTCAAAAAAAACAGCCACACTAGCCTTTATACCAAAAGTTTCTAAGTCACACAAAGATCTATTCATATAGACTAAAAGACAATCTGCATTAGCATGTAGCAAATTGTTTCTGATGATATCAAACTTATGAGACTGCAAAATATCTAAAGAACCATGACTATCCAAAAGAAGAGAACTAATAGAAAGAACAGTAACACAACCAAGAAATTGAACAGAAAGTTCAAACTAAATAGGAACAGGACCATGGGAGTCCAACTGCTTTTATTACTTAAAAGTCTTCTATTCAAAAACAGCACTACTCTGATCATACAACTGGTCCATAAAAGCAATACCATACATCAAAGTGAAAAGACACACTTAAGATAAGTTGACTCACCAAGGACAAAAGACATAGGAGTCTCATCCTGAAGATGAAAAGCACTGGTCAGAGAGTTGCCCAAAAACAAATCATACTCAGAAAATATGCGCACTATACCTGCCAGAAAGTTATTTGAAAAGTTGATACTGACATAAGCCAGAAACTGTAAAGGATAAAGTGGATGCCAGCTGAAAACCTGAAGATCATGTGACCTATAGGAAAATAACTTGTTTAAAATACCAACCAAATTTGCAAAAAAAACAACTAAGGCTGATTTGCTTTCAGCTTGAATTTGTTTAAATGTTTTCAAACCATACAAAGAAAAATAATGGATTATGTCATTGGAAAAATTAAGCAGAAAACCAAACTTAGACTTTAAGCTCCTGCAAATAAGAGCATCCCATTTATTACACACATCAATAGAAATAAAACTGAATTAAGTCCTGTAATTTATGATTAGATGAGAACAGCAGACACCAAATATGCAAACTGTTTATCTGAAATTGCCTTCCTTAAAACAAAATTGACAAAAAATCGAATATCTGAATGAGCCTTAACCATGCTAGGTTTTAATAAACCCTCAAAAAACAAAAAGATACCCAGATAGTGGTATAACTCTCCTTTTTTGGCAACAGAAATGAGCAAGTCACTGATAGTTAGATGAGAGTCCTTGACCTAACAGTTGATAGGAATGGCCACAGTCTTGTTATTGTTGATAAAAATCTTATTAAACCAAAAAAATTCACTTGCAACATTAAGAATATGTTGTATAGTAGCTTGGCTACTAAAAAGTTTATTATGTTTTTAAGTTTGTCAAGTCTTAAAGAATTGAAACTATAAAAATTAAGATTATTATTAACAAGTAAATAAAAAACTTTGAAATTAATAAGAATTATACTATTAAAAATATTTTAGAACATTTATTTTGTAAAGTAATTTTAAATTATTTAGTTGTTAAAAATATATTGGTTCTAAAATCTAATAAAATTAAATCTAAAATAAATAAGATTATAGAAAAAAGTTTTAGACATTATTTTAAATTTATAGTATTATTAATATTTGTTTTTGAATTATAGTAACAATAAAATGTTTTTTGAGATTATAAATATTATTAATTTTGATAAAATATTGAATATAATTAAGAATTTGTCTAATAAAAAGGCTGTAGACTTATTTGAAATTACTAATAAATTTTGAAAATACTATAATAAGTCAATTTTAAAAATGCTTTTTAAATTTATTAAATTTTTATTTAATATATAAGTCAGTTTTATAATCTTAGAAAAAAAGATAAATGTTAATAATTCTCAAATTTTACAAATAAAATAAAGTTTTAACCAATATTAAACTTATTGTTTTAATTAAAATTACATAAAAAATTTTTTTCAAAATTTTCTTTAATATGATTTTTTTAACTTATAATACTTTTAATATTTTTTAAAAAGATAATTTTTTTGTTTAAAAAAATACTATATTATAATTTTCAATCTTTACAATTAGATTTATAATAGAAAATATTTTAAAAAAGAATTGTAAACTTTAATTGGTTTTACAAAATATGTATAAAGCTTATAATTTAGTTAGCTAGTATTATTTAAGAAATAGTTTGATTTAAATTAAAATATATATTAAGTTTATTAAATTTTTTGACAATATTTATTTTTATTTTTTTTTATTTGTTTAATGAGTGAGGTCCAAACACTGCTTAATACTATACATCAAAGAAATAATCTAAATTAGGCATAAATTATGCACTTTCTACACATGACCAGCCATTCGGACTGGTCAGAACTACATTACACAGCTATATGAATTGAAACTGAGTCACCTACACCTAAAAAAAACAAACAAAATTTGTGAAATCCAAAACAAATACCAAAAGCCTCAGTGATGCCCAGCAATTTGACCACTCCAGCAGAAAACCTCAAAGCAAAACCAGAAACTGATATGATAACTGAATCATCAAGTGGAATCAACCCATTTTTTTCCATGCAAGCACAGTGCTTGGTGCAAACTGATCAAACATTCTTTCTAAAAGCAGCACCAAGAGAGCACACAAACTTGACAATTTCCCTACCAGCAACTTTGGGATTGCAGAAGATGGAAACAGTCTCATAAAACCAACCATTAAAAACAAAACCCTTAAATAGAGTCATAGACACCAAAGAATCAGAAACACAAGACAACAACAGCTGCAATATACCTGAAAAAGGAAAAAAAAAGACCAGAGAGTGCTCTCTAGAAATCCACGTGAGAATCCAACAATTGACACTGAGCAGATTCGTCCATCTTACAAAAGAACACATGATCTGACACCTCTACATTACCACAATACAAACACAACACACTAGGATAAAGTCTATTATAAAGACACTTCCAGACAGCCACAGGCAGTCAATGATGCAAAGCCTTCATGAAATAAGTACACACATTAGCCAAGAGTCTGCTAATAAAACCAGTGGCCATGTGCAAATCAGGATGTCACACCAATGAAAAGCAGAGCCAATCAACTTCAGAAATCAAATTACTTGGCAAAAACTTGGAACTCAAACCAACTTTCCAATATGCCTAACAGATGGAACAAAAAACATCACAAACAAAGTGTCAAGAATTGCCAGAAACAATACTACCATCAGCCATCAAAAAGCATTTACTCAGGTGAGGAGGAAGAAACCGACTGGAAAGAGAAACATTACCAACAATGGCATCAGCATGTTCATTTCCTAAAATGCCAAAGTAACCCTTCACCTTGTATCAACTAATCCTCAAATCCTTATCATGAATGACATTGACGATGTGCTGATGCTCAACCCAACACTGATTATAAAAGTCAAGATAAATTATATTCAACACCAACCTATAAGCATCTAAAGCAGCCTGACTATCCGAATACAAGTAAACAGAACTAGATGAAAGAATGCATTCCAAGGCCAATGCAATAGCTTGTAACTCAGCCAAAGTAGACAACATTAGCCCCAACACACTGACGCTCAAGCCCAAACCAATGTTCTCAAAAAAAGCAGCAGCACCAGCTCTACAGCCTATTATACCCAAATCCTTCAGAGATCCATCCATATACACAGACAAGCTACCAGCACCAACTTGAGAAAGACACTTACAAACAGACACAAAATCACCAGAATTAAAAATGTTCACTGGACCAATATCATTTAAGACCACAGGAAAAGTAGGAAGAGAAAACACATTGTTGAGAAACACAGCAGAAAGCTTAAACCACTTAGGAACAGGACTATGGGGGTCCAATCTTTTCCAATGCTTGAAGGTATACCAATCAAAGACAGCACCATAACAGTCACGAAGTTAATCTACAAAGGCAATACCATACCACTGGAGAGAAGGGAGAAACCTAAGAAACTTTAACTTGCTCAGAACAGCAGACATTGGAACTCCACTATAAAAATGGAAAAAACTGGCCAGAAAACCACCCAGAGACAAATTGTAATCAAGAAAAATACAAACCATGTCTGCCAAATAATTATCAAAGGCACTGACACAAATGCAAACAGGAGAATACAAAAAGTGAACAAGACACCAACACAAAACTTGCAAATTATGAGACCTGTAAGAAAACAGATGACCCAAAATACTATTAGAGTTCGCAAAACTGACAAGAGAAGCAATCTTGCTCTCAGACTGAACCTGAACAAAGGTCTTCAAACCATAAAAAGAAGGATGGTGGATTGTATCACTAGGAAAATTAAGTGGCAAACCAGACTTGATCTTCAAACCCTTATGAACCAGAGCATCTCACTTGTTGTACATACCAATTGGAACAAAACTGAACTGCGTCTTATAACTGACTATTGAATAGAAAATTGCCAACACCAAATATAAGAACTGTTTATCTGAGACAGTTTTTCTTAAGACTAGATTGGTGAAAAAACGAACGTCCGAATTAGTCTTAGTCAGACTAGACTTTAAAAGACTCTTAGTTAAGAGAAAACTACCTAAATACTGATGAGATTCACCCTTTTTGGCAATAGAGATTGGCAAGCCACTGATAGAAAGAAAAAAATTGCTGACTCTGCTATTGATGAAAATGGCCACTGTTTTGTTATTATTGATCAAAATGTTGTTAATCCGAAAAAATTCACTAGCTATATTGAGAATATGTTAAGTAGCACTTTAAATGCTACAAACCCAGATTGTGTCATCAATGAAAACACCAGCAGCAAAAAAAGAAGAAAGCCCAAATTGAGATTTGGCGTGACCATTTTTGGAAACAAAATGAGAAATCAATCTATACTCGCACACACTTTCCTGATGCTTGACTTCACACAACAGAGAATCATAAAATATATGCCACAGAAGAAGGGAAAAAACCTCCTCTTGGTCCAGGCCATCATGCATGCAATAGCCATCTGTTAAACTGAAATCTGTCATCACACAGTTGGTGTGATCCCTATGAATACTGCCAAAAAACTGAATAAATTTGCTGCACATCTTAATCCTGACCAAACTTTTTTCAAGATGCTCCCAGCCAACTGAATCATATGCTTGTCGCATGTCCTGCAAAACCAACCAAAGCTCTTGGTTCTTCTCTAGAGCATCCTCAATAACTGAACCAATAGCAAAAATGGGGAACTAAGTTGTTGTACCCTTCAAAACCGAAAAATTGTTTCCACAAAGAACATCAAAAATGCTGCACACCAAAGAAATCCTATCAGAGAGAATCTTGGAAAGAATCTTACAAGCCATTTCAATCAAAGCAATAGGTCAAGTATTCATTAAAACACCTTCTCATTCATATGGTTTGGAAATCATTGAGACCCAAGCCTTTTTTCAAGAACTGGGCACTGATTTACCAGACAGACAAGAATTCAAAAGCACCATAAGCATATCCAGAACCACCCTATCACAGTGCTTCCAAAGTTCATTTGATATACCTAAGAGACCAGCAGCTTTGCCATCAGGCAGATGAGAAATTACACCAAACAGTTCATCAAAACCAATCGAACACATAACACTAGAAAAAGCTTCATTAAAAACATACTCCAAAGACTGATATTGACAACTCCAATTCCCAGAGACATCATTAATCACTTGATGCTTCCTAGTCCAACCCTCCATAATCACATCCACCTTAAACTTAACCAAATTGGGTTCCAGAATCAGATTATTGTCAACAACTAGATAATCAAACACCACTTTACAAAACAGACACTTCAGCACACTTTTGATCATATGGCCTTTATTCACCTCAAAACTTTCTATTCTCTTATCTATAGCAGACCTGATGTTTGCCTTCTTAGCCCTCAAAGACTCAGCAAGCTTGGATGCATGATAAGACCTCCTAGCTGCAAAAAGAGCAGAACAAACACAAACAGAGCCAGCACCAGAGTCCACTATATTTTGTACAACTAAAGCTCTAACATTGTCCAAAGAAATCCAATGTTCCATAAGAAACTCAAAATTTGTAATACATTCCTCATGTTAGGCCTTGACTATTCTGGAAACCAAAAGCTTCAATTTGTGGAATCTTAAAGATTCCTTGGTAAAAACATTATCAAAGCCTTTAAACCATTTCTTTTTGAACACTTTATTAGCCAAGAGAACCATTATCTTGTGAACAACATCTCACATTGCATCCAAATCTAAATACTTCACAGAGGTGGCAAACTTATCCAAAAACAATATAGCATTGGCCAATATGGCACTCTTAAAATTGTTTTATTTAATCTCATCAGCACCTTAAAATCAAACTTCCATTGGTCCTTATTTGCTTGCTTGTAAAGAGAGTTCAACCACATATCCAAAAGTCCACCCAAATCCACAGACACAGAAACAGATTGGTAATTCGTGTCAAAATGCTTACTAACTTCTGAAACATTGCAATTCACTATTGCATCAACCAGATTCAAAAAAACAAGCACATAATCAATTGTCTTTATAATACCCCTAGAATTAGCCCAAGTAGGCTCTTTTATAGCCGGGCTACCAACCAAAGAATTAACTAGCCCTAAATCAAGGCATTTTTTGAAACTTGCATATTTATAAGAACTATCTTCATTAAAATCACCACTGAGAATGATGAAGGAAGCTTCATTGACAGCCTTTGTGATAAAAAAGTTGATATTGCTAGCCTGAGAAAACCGAACTACTGAGGAAGCACCAGTGTAGAGCCCCAAAATAGACACCAAAAGTTTATTCTTAAAAAACAACTTGATAGACAGGAGCTGACTAGGTACTTTCGACACCTTGCAAATGTGTTTCGCCAAAGAAAAGTTTATGACAACCACAATATCAGCACCCAGATAACTAGATTCTAAACCAGAGGTAAACATTCGCACACCATTAAACTTATTAATGATCCAGGTGTGAACCTTTCCTTTCAACTTAGACTCAGTAAAAATAGAAACCAAATTGTCTATGTCTTTGTGTCAACAAATGATATCATTCTGTTTTGCAAGATTGTTCATTCCTTTAACATTGCAAGTAACAATTTTCCAAATCAACTCATTCATTAAGAGGAACAAATATCAGGAACTGAATCACCATTTTCCATCTTAGCCGAAAGACTCATAACTGTAACCGAAAGGTTTCTCAATGTTTCCTCCATTTTTGTGATAACAGAAGTATCAAATATTACCACTCCTACAACAGTCCCATCACTAGTGGCCACACTTGAACCCTCATTTATCACTATATCTGCTCCTTAATTCTGTAATAAAGGGGTTACTAATGGCTGACATCCAGAGCTAAGCTGAGAAACCGTTGGCCCAGATGCATCCAACTTCTTAGCCAGCTTATCTATGTACTTTGCGAGACTGGTGAGACTGCGCTTAAGAATGGCAAACCTATTATTCAATTCCGAAGACACATGTAGGGTAGGCTTCATCTCTGAAGAGGAGCCAGCATTCAGCAAGACATTTCAAACAGAAAGGGGGGTGGAGGAAAAACCAGCAACAATCTTGGCCCACGAAATGCCACCAAAAGAAACAAGACAAACAACCAGTGCCAAACGTTTAGCATAAATGGCTGCCAGCCTGCTTTTATTTGTGTCTGAAAGAACTCGGCATGGTACATCACCAGAAGAAAATTTCCCACCAGAGACACAGCCAAGAGAGGTATAACCCAATTTTCCACACTTTGTACACATAGCAAAACCAATATGAGACCAATGAAAGTAAGCCTCTCTTAACATAGAAGTGGTTCCCATAATGGCATCTAGTGAATTGGCTAACTCAAAACAGACAATGGCACATCTGGCCCAGCCGTATGTAACCAGATGGTGGTCAATTACACATGTTTTTCCACCCACAGAGCTAATAAAATCCTATATATCATAAGCATTGGTTCTTATGAGAAGAGTATAAAACAGTGTCTTATGAAGATTCCTAGAGTCCCATGTTTGTTTATCAAGATTGGCTCTGACCACACAAACAGCATCTTTTCCAATGAGGATAGACCATCTGGAAGCCAAAAAATCAGCCTGATTTTGATCTTTAAACTTGACAATTGCTTTTTGCCATAGACCCACCAGTTGCATTTTGACTGATTTAATTACCCCAAATTCGGAAAGCGCAGTGTGCACAGCCTTAACAGATGTTCCAACAGGAATCTTTTTTATCACCACAGCCTGATCTGAACACCCAGTTGCCATTTTAAGATTAGTGTTTATTAAAACTTTCACGTCAGCAGCCATTTTGGATGTCTGTGCCAAACTTGATTCAAAAGTAAATGTTGCTCTGATGATTCCAGTAAATTTTGAGGGGGTAGAGACCTCCCCAAAACTATTGACTTTTAAAAACAACTTTCTGACCACTTGAAGTTTTTCCTAAGAGGAGTTTCCAATCACCTTGTCTAACCCAATATTCAAAGCGAAGAATTTTCAAACAGAAACATTGACAAAATTTTTCACAGGTGGGAGATGCACTAGCAGGGCATCCAAAAGCACATTATCATCATCACTGTTTGGTAAGAAATTAATTTTTTCCAACAGTTTGCCCAATGCCTTCTTGGTTTTGACTTTTGAATCTGTGGGTGTTTGATCATTATCTTTGCCAGCAAGAGCACCACTTTCACCATAATCAAAACTGGTCTCTTCCATCAGACATTCCTCCTCCATGTCAATACTTTCAAACTCAGTGGTGTTACCAGTCTCAGAACTCCATGAGTGAACATTTTGAGCTTTGGAATCTACATTTTTATCACCAGATCCATCTTTTAAAATGTCACCTCTTCTTTTTTTCCTTGGAAGAACAGGTTTGAAGCCATTACTAGAACTAAAAACTTTAGCAGTCTTCTTCATAACAGCAATACTACAGCCAACAGTGGCCTCATAGTCGAGAATAAAGGGTTTTGATTTATTATACTGAATTGTAAAAACTTCTTTTAAAAAACTTTAGACTCTTTTGTAGGAATTTGGAATGGAGAAGAGAAAGAAGTTTTATCTCACACAATATTTATAATAATAAAATTAATTATATTTTAATAAATTATAATTTATCTAATAAGTATTAAGTATACAATAGTTTCTTACTTCTAGAATAAATTTTTTATGTTTTTTTTGTGTAAAGTCAAAAAATAAAAAAGTTTATATGATTATTAAATTAATATTAAATTGGTTATTAAAACAAAATAAATTAAAAACCAAGCTAATATAATTTTTTTTCTTGTTACTTAAGCTTTTATTAATAATATAATTTAAATAAAAACCAATTAAACTATTACTTAATATATTTTCTATTAGTTTGTTTATACTTAAAATTAAGATGAATGTTTAAAAGACCATTTAAGCCAACCACAACCAAAACAACTTTGTAATTTGTATTAAAAAAATTTGATATATAGACAATTCTATGATCAATAATCACAGATACTAGATTTTGGTTCACAAAAATAAAATTAATAATCTTTTCAATGCCCTTAGAGTTGTTCTAAGTAAAAGCTTTAACTAAAAAATGTTCACAAAATAAGTTAACCAACTCTAAATTCACACAAAATTTAAAACTCATATTTTTTTTTGAGCCATCTTTATTGAAATTTCTATCTAATATTACAAAAATACTGGAATTAATTTTTAAAGCCTAATTAAATCTTGTTTTAACAGAAATACCAGCATATAAATCTTAAATTAAAATTGACAACTTTTTTTTAAACAAAAATCTCACTAAAATAATTTAACCAAAGATCTTCTCTACTTTAGATACATGTTGAACCAGAAAATTACTAATAATAATAGTTACTCCAGTACTAAAAAAACTTTTTTTCAAACCAAATATAAAAACTCACATTCTATTAAATTTGTTTATAATTTAGAGCCTAATACCAAATCTTAATTTTGTTTCTATAATAATTGAAACCATATTATTAGAATCTATATGCTAACACACAACATCTTCTTACTTAGTTAGTATATTGATACCATAAACACTGTATATAGCAATTTTCTAAACCAAATCACTTATTGAGATAAAAGGCAAGCCAAAAAATTTAAACCAGCATATAATTGATTTAACTTTACTAAAACTGAATAAACAGAAGTGTTAAGAGTTAACAACTTTAATTCTAGACTGTTTACTTTAATGGTCAAAACTTTTGAACTACTCAAGTTTAAAGCTAAAGCTGTATTATTTATAACTGAAAAAAAAAGTGTAGAAAACACATGTAAAATGTTTAAAACCATACTTAAATCTAAATCTAAAACCAAAAGTATAGACATAACAAGAAAAAAAAAACAAGAGGCAAACACAAGTAGCACCAGATTAACAATGTTTAATTTTTTTATAATATCTGATATTTGGTCAACTAAAAACTCTAAAAAATGTTTTAAAAAAGCCAGATGAATATCAATATGCAAATTATCAAGAATAGCTAAAACACTTATTTTATTGTATAATATACCAGAAAAAAAAAACCCAGAACCAAAATAAGTATTATTCTAAAAAAGCAAGTAAAACCACTTATGTCCAAGATTTTTTATCAAAGACAATAAAACAGAAAATGGAAACACTTTTTTTTGCATACAACTTGACCAATTAAATACAATTTGCATTAAAAACAACTTTTTTAAATGTTTTTGAAGACACAGAAGTGAATGTATTTGATGCATCATATTTTAAAGCAGAATGACCAAACTTTCTACACTTTTTATATTGAACCAGATTTATTTTAATCCATAAGAGTTTTATATTACCAAAAATCAGTTCTGTGCAAAAACAGACTCTAACTCTTTATCTGATTTGAAACTAACTACAGCACAGTAAATTCAGTTGTCAGTTACAAATAAACAATTAATAACACTGATTTTTTTATTAGTTTTATCTAACAAAATACCCAAATTATAAGCTGTTGTTTCTATAAAAAAGATAAACAAAAGCACTCTAAACCAATTTCTAGACATCTAAGTATTGCAATTTTTCATAATCATAGCCACATATATTAAATTTTTTCTAATTAGAAACAACTATTTAAAAGCTAACTGTTTAGTCTAACCCAATTTAGCAAATTTCACCACAGTTTTTTGCCATAACCTAATTAATTAAACTTTAATTGACTTAATTTGGCCAAATTTAGATATTGTAATAACAATTATATCTCTAATTATATTTATAAGAATCTCTTTAATTACTATAGTCTAATTTGAATACATTTCTTGTTTATAATAATTCTCTTATCTTCAGTTAATGATATAGCTTTTTTTATGTTTTTTTTAGATGTAAATAAAGATCAGATAATTTTTTTAAATTTTAAGAAGGTAGTAATCCTTCTAATATTATTAACTATTAAAAATATTTTACTGATTAACTAAGTTTTTACAGTTATCAAATTGCTTTCTACTACCAAAATATTAATATTTAATGTAAAAAATTTTTTAATTGTTACTTTAACCTGATTTTTGACAATTTTTAGATCAATCTACCTTTTGTCAAAAGAGATAGATAGATGGGAAGGAAAAGATATCTTATCTTTATTATTTATATTAAAGACTAAAAAACCAATAAAAAAACCAATCACAGCTTTAATATTAACTCTTTTTGTTTTAAGTGTATTTATCTTAGAATTTAATTGAGCTTTACTCTTATTACAAACATTATTATTTGTATTTATACTAGTAAATTGGCCAGTAATCCTCTTTGAATTTCTAAAACTTAGATTTGTTTTATTATTAGAATACTTAATATTATTAAGTGACAACTTCTGTTTTTAAGCCAAACTTCTATTAATAGAACTTGAAATTGTAACTCTGACTGATTTTTTTTTAACACCAAAATTATTTATAATAATAGCCAGTTTGACAACAAATAAGTTTGGTATTTGAGAAATAGTAAAATATACAATAGTAAAACAGAAAAAACTTCTTTCAAAATTCTGAACTCTTTTTTAAGAATTGAAATAAAGGAAAAAAAGAAGTTTTTTGGTTTTTTTATTTTAATTCTAATATATAATAATATTAAATTACAAATATAATTAAAAACTTATTTATAATACTGTTTTTTTATAAAAAATATAATATTGAATTTATATAATTTTTTAATATTTATACTAGCTTTATTATAATTATATTAATTAAAATATTAAATTTAAATTTAATTATAAATATTAAAATTTTATTTATTTTAATAATAACAATAAAAATATATTTATTAAAACTGGTTTTAATTAATATATAATTAAATTATTTAATATATTAAATTTTAATTAATTATTATTAGTTTTAAAAACAAAACAAAATATATTTTTATATGTAATTTTTTAATTAATTTTAAAAATTAAACCAATTAAAAAATTAAAACATTATTTTTTAAAAATACTGTTGGTTTTATTAATTGTTAAAAGTTTTTTGAATTAATGGTTTTTATTTTAATATTAAATAAAACTGTTAAAATTAAATTAGCTTATATTAAGACTGTATTATAATTTTTACATAGTTTTTTGGTTTAAAATCAATTATTAAAAACAATATAAATTTTTTTTATATATAATTTACATTTTAAGTTTTTAAATATAATTATTTAAATTATATTTACTACTTTTTTTATTATTTTTAAAATTGTAAAATTTTTTGTAATATTTGTTTTTGTTTTTGTTTTTGTTATTATAATTTTATATAATATTTTTTTGACTATTTTCTAACAAAATCAAAAATATTTTAAGTATATTTTTAATAAAATTTCAAATATTAAATTAAAATTTATTGGTTTATAATAATATATTATTATATAATTTAAAAATTTCAAAGCTGTTAAAATTGTTTTAGTTTGTTAATTAGATTTAACAATAAAAAATAATATTAAATTTTTTTTCTTATTAATTAAAAAAATTTATTGTTTTTATAATATATTTAAAACCAAATTAGTTAATTTTTTTTAATTATAGAGTATTTAAAATTAGTAATTTGTTTTTTTAAGTTAATAATTAAATCTGTTTTAATTTTTAATTTTAATATTAATTATTATCAATAGTTTGTTATTTTTAAATTTAAAAAAGTTTTTAATAAAACAATTTTTAAGATTAATACTTTGTATAAAAATTATATTTAATAAAAAACTTAAATATTAATGTTATTATTTTAATTATTATTATTATTATAATAAATATTGTAATTTTTACATAAAAAATTATTATTTTAATATTATAACAAAATATTAAAACAGCTTAAAAACAAATTATTAAAAATTTAAATTTAACAAAATTAGATAATAAATTAATATACAAATTTATTTTAATTTTCAAAAATTTTATTAAATATCAAACAAAAATTAATTACTTAACAAATTTTTAATTATTAAAAAACAGTAATAATTATTATAATATTAAAAAAATACATTGTTTTTATTTTAATAATATATTATTTGTTATTATTATTGTTATTTAAATTAAAAAAACATTATTATTGTTAAAATTACTGGTAAAAAAATCAAAAATAAACAAAAAATCATAATTTTAAAAAAGAAAAAATTGTTTAAAAACAAAGATAATAGTTTGAAAAATATTAAAAAAGCTTTGTTATTATTTTAATTATTAATATTAATAATTGTTTTTTGGTTATTTAAAAAATAGTAATAATAATAATTGTTAAGCTTTAATACAAACCTATTTTTAAAAGTTTTAGAATAATAATAATATTATTAATGTGTTTTTAAAAAAAACTTAAAAAAATTGGTTTAATTTGTATTATTTAGAAAAAATGTTGTTTATAATGTTTTTGTTTGAGTGTTTTACTACTAAGAAGACTTTTTTGATTATAATAGCAAAAAGAATAATTAGTTGTGAACATAAAAAATAAAAAATAAATTTTTTTTTGATTAATTTCTATTATTATTATTAAAAGGCTTTAACTCAAATTTCCACTTTGGATCACCGTGAGGGTTATCTATATCGGGCTAAGCACATAGAATTTGAAATTAACCTCCACCTCAAGATTATCTGAATTTTGAAATATTGGACTTCCCTTCTCGAAAAAAAAAACAAATGGGCGTAAGTTTACTCTTACGGTGGTCAAATAAGAATTCAAGAATATTTACTCTATACTTTTATCAACGGATTCTAAATAGATAAAATACGTCTTGCTTGTAAGCCGTCAGGGCAAAGTACGTTTAGCGAAATGGTTTAATACTCTGTCACCAAAAGAAAAACAGAAAATCATTAAAGAGGTCACCCAAATGGTTTTGTCACGGAGAACAAAAATGTGCAATTTCCTAGAGTATAAAGGTAGGTTATAGAAAGAGACCCCATGAATCTTCTTTACCAGCAAAATAATCAAGTATATTTCAAGATGAAAAAATAGTTTATCGAAGGTATGAGTTTCTTTTTTTTTCAAAGAGCGAAAACCTTTCAGCAGTAAAACATCATATTGATCACTTGAGGCACTTTTCACAGATATGCAAGCCTTTTCTTCGTCACGGGTATTTCTTCAAATGATAATGAGCTTATAACCTTGGAAATTATCCACCGATATGTTGAAATATTGGATCGATATTTTGGCAATGTACATTAAAATTCTTGAGGAAAAATAACCTATTATATGAAGATTCGAATTTATGTTACTTCCATCAATTTATAGGTTTGTGAATTGGATCTCATTTTTAATTTTCAAAAGGTGGGAGTCTTTAATATAAAGTTTATGCACAATAATTTTACCCAACTTTGAATGTCATGCTGATTTTTCGACAGGCATATTTTGTTCTCGATGAATTGATTATTGCGGGAGAAATGCAAGAATCGAGCAAAAAATCTGTGTTGCGCGTCGTCAGTCAGCAGGATGCCTTGGAAGATGGCGAGAATGGGGAGAAGGGCTGGCCTGAGAAATAGTATATTAAGTTATTCATGAAAGTTAGATCTTTTTTGAGGAAACTTATACAAAATATGTGTAAGGATCATGATTGATCTAATTCAACGGTTATCAACTGAATAACCAATCTTTTCAATTATAGTTATTTTTAGACGGCATAAAACAAAGGAGATCTTTGGTTGAACTGTTTCTAGAAATTTGATTTACTTGGATTTGCAGAAGAAGTAAGGAACTTCTTTGTTGAGAGATCATCCTTACACAGAACACTATAAATTAAAAGCTTGTTCGGATTTCCTGCATCACCCAGGTTTTCTTGCATTGATGAACTGGTATACATGAAAATCCGACTTTTGGGATAAGCCGGATTTTTTTTGGGACATGAATAGTTGGCCATATTCAGGGATGTTGCTATTAGAATTGTTTGTCAGATCTGCGTAAATATCCACATTTTTGGTACAGGCTAACTACTATAAAAACACTCATCATACATTCATCATAATAAAATACGTATTATAAGGCAGTTTTCCTCTGAGGCTTTTCGCGCCCACTTTTTTCACAAGGTGTAAGCCAATTTCGTCACCACACTTTTATCATTATTTGTCAGGCTTATAGGCTTTTTCGGTCATTTTATTTATCAGAGGGCTTGGACGGGCTTTAATAAATAGTATTAAAACAGGAATATATCTAATTGATGCTTACCCAAAGTAACAGTCCGAAAGCTGGCTATGTTAGGCTTGACCAAGACGACTCTTTTGAAGACCAAGTTTTTAATAAAAACTCTCCAAAATCCACTAAGAGTAAAAGATCCTCGCGTTTCTCATCTGCTTTAACTGAGCCCCGAGCACTTTATCCTCACGTTACAATTGAGTTGCGCCCTACAACGCACATGGAGCCCGCAAACGAAAACGATGCTCTGTTTAGCATCTCTGCGCCTGAAAGAAGTGCCACAGTCGAGCAAGTTTCACCTGAGGAGGCAGAAAGCCCAAATAGCCTTCATAGCACCTGGGGAAATTTTTCAAAGAAATTCAAGTTGAAAGGTAAGGGAAAAACAAGAAATGTGGATAGTGATATCTATATCTCTGTTTTCAAACCTATTTCCGCTCTCAAGGATTGGCAGGTGAGACATTGATTGTGTGGTATGTGACAAATCAGTAAAAATTCATTATGGTCTGTCTGAGGCTTCACTTTGCAAATAGAAAGAGGCAATTTGGAGGTTAATATAAGTCATACAGTGTTAATCCCTTGCACATTCAGATTGAAATTTTATACTTCCACACCAAACCCTTACTTTTGTTAGCCCAGTTCGACATTTCTTACATCTGATCATCAAAACCCCCTCGAGAAAGAACAATATGATGTCATCGTAGAGTCAGTGAAAACTGCTATCTCTTCGGGGATGCAACCGCAGCGCATTAGCCAGGGCTCTTCAGGGTCTTATTTTTGTCGTAATAAAGAAGGAAAGATTGTGGGCGTCTTTAAACCAAAGAATGAAGAGCCTTATGGTCATTTAAATCCCAAATGGACTAAATGGATACATCGTAATCTATTTCCTTGCTTTTTTGGTCGAAGCTGGTATGTTTAAGGGTATTCAAAAATTTTAATAACTTCAATGTCTAAATCAGATATTTTATTACTTCGATGAGTCAGTCTGATTCCGAATCTGGGTTATTTATCAGAGGCTGCCGCATCAATACTAGATCAACGTTTAAGACTCAATATCGTTCCAGTTACGAAGGTAGTCTGGCTATCATCCCCTAGTTTCCATTATGATTACCTTGACCGGGTTGCGGCAAGATCAAAGAAAAATCCAAAACCTCTACCTGAAAAAATTGGAAGTTTCCAAGTGTTTTTGGAAGGATTTAAAGATGCTAACGTGTTTCTACGTGATCATCCTTGGCCTGAAAATCTTAACCATAATGTTACGACTACATCAAGTGATCATGATTTGGGTGGTTATGAAAGGCAAAATCAGAGTCGTTTAAACGCTCTAATGTGTCGAGGAAACAATGGCAATGAAGATGACCGGGACTTAGAAGAATCTTATCCATTAGGTCGACGATTTGCTTGGACTCCATCTCTACAAGAGCAATTCAGAGAGCAATTCGAAAAATTGGTCATTTTAGATTATTTAATGAGAAATACAGGTATGTTTGACTTTTACGATCTACATTGCGTGAATTCTTTTAAACTATTTTGAAATAGATCGAGGAGCAGACAATTGGATGATCAAGTATTGTGAGCAGGAAGAAAGTATTCGAATTGCTGTTACTCCTCCAAAACCAACAAATATGATGATGAAACCAACTGAAAACATGAATTGCACTAATGTTAATATATCACCACATTCTACCACTGTCGAAAACGATGAGTCTGTCGTCACACTTAAAACAGTGACACCGGGTAAACTTTCAAATTTCAATCTGAAGAGTTGATATAGGGGTGTAATACAAATTAAATTCTAAAATAAGGTTTAACTACAATAATCAGATTTCGCCAACGTTTCTTCAGGGTCTGGATTGGCAGAAAATCAGTCTAGTATATCTTCTAGACATACGTCTGATTCCCCGTCCAAAATCTCTTATCCGCATGTGCATGTAGCAGCCATTGATAATGGACTAGCATTTCCTTTTAAGCACCCCGATTCTTGGAGGTCTTATCCTTATGGATGGGTATATCTCCCTCAAAGCTTAGTTGGGCGACCTTTCACTGTCAATACAAGAAATCACTTTCTTAGCCTTCTCACCTCTCCAAGGTGGTGGAAAGAAACGGTTAACACCCTTCGACAAGTTTTTGAATTAGACGCAGATTTTGATGAAGGCATGTTTAAAAAACAGATTTCGGTTTTAAAGGGGCAAGGGTGGAATATTGTGGAGACTCTTAGCCAATATGATCAAGGACCACTTGATCTTGTTTCAAGACAAAATGTTTTAGTTTTGGACGAAGAGACATATATTGATGAGAGTGACGATAGAGCACTTTCTGACGATTATGGAATTTATAATCAAGGATACTCTGCTAGTTTTCCAATGAATCCGGAAAATGGTGAGCCATCTTCAGCCAGGCTTTTAGATTCTTCGAAATCTAGAAGGAGTATTTCCGAAGATAATATTTCTATACAGCGGCCTACGGCTGTTGCTGGAAACCCGACTGTAAATACGCCCGCAACAATGGGACAAAAGTGGGCTGCAAAGATCAAAAACAAATTTAACCTTGACTCTATCAGAGGTAAAGACTTGGATGACGGCAGGCAAAAGAAAAGAGTAATTGTTGAGCAATTAGAAACGGTTAAAGGGGCTGTACCATTTTTCTCCTGTTGTTAACTTTACCCAAAATTAGGAAATCTTAAATTTTTATAGACTTTATAATACCTTTTGTAAAATAGACTTTGAATTAGCTTTAATTTTAATTCATACTGTTTTTATTATAAATCATCTAAATTTTCCGCTGGTAAGATTTTAATGTGTGTCATGCAAAACTATTTTTATCATCCAAGGAAAAAGTTTTAGGCTTGAGTTGACACCTCTGGCTTTTGGCATGCTAAAATGACAAGTGTAATAATGCTTACTAGAGCAAAAATCAATCAACCAAAAAGCTTGTCTTTAAAACCATTATTTTAAAACCTTATCTATTCAATTATCAAATTAACAGCTGCTTGTACTATAATCCATTTAACTTGGATAAGTACCAAAGAGGTTTTTCCTTTTAACTAGGGGTGCTATTATATGGCTCTGTTTAAGTGACTAAGAAATCCACGTAAACGATTTCTGTAGAATGGTCATGTAGCAGTACATGCAATCAGAGAGCGGTGACTTTGAGATAAATGAGAATTGCGATAAATTCGTTTCTTGAAGAGAGCCAAATGCTCAATTCAAAGAATTCTACAGATAAAAGTTCACATTGGTATTTTATCTATAAGATTAAGATCTAATCATCTTATGATGACTTGAGATCTACCATCTTTGTGCTTCGTAAAAACTCGGCGAAGGATGTTAAGCTTATAATAGATTAACTATTTTTCTGATCAAACAAGTTGCGAGGCGAAAAAACCCCAACCCGTTTTTTGCGATTCAGGTCAAATAAATGGGCTGCTTATCTTAAAGATTCTTTTGGGATGATTTGCAAGATCAAATATTCAAATTTTGAAAGATCTTTTCATATATCTGAAATTACGATTCTTTTTAACAGCTAACTTGTGTACAACAGTACAGATAATAATTATGATGATCATCGATTTATCGTTTTACGTTTTCAACAAAAGGAATTAAAGAGGAAAACAACCTTTATAAAATTTATTGGGAGAATACTTCCACCATTGTGCTCATAAACTTTTGTTTGTATTTAATAATCTAGCGGGAAAACCAAGATTCAATGCTAATCGGCCCCCACGCGTCCAATTAATTATTCCTCTCACGCCAAACAATGATGCGTCAATTGAACTTTACAAATTAGGCAAACATGCACATGTTTTTGTGTCAACTTGCAAATAAAAATTCCCATTGATATTAGATGAAAATACCAATTCCCGAGAAAACCAGTGACAAAAGATGCAAAAAAAGCGGGAAGAGCGTAAATAAGGAGACTGTCCATTGTCTTTGGTGCCAGGCTAGCTAAAATCAAATTACCTTCATACATGGGATAACTATAAAATTGTAAAACTAGAAATCGAATATATTGCCTACGTCGGATTACCAAGCCTTAAGCCATACGGAGGAAAGCCGAGTTTGTGAAATATCAAAGGAAAAAGGTTTTTGTTTGTGTATACCAAACCAAGCTAATCTGTTGGTGAACATAATCAAAAACGCATCTGTATTTTTTGATGCGATGCTTCTAAAAAAGTAATTATCATTTGATTGAAAATTTTGTAAACGCAGATGAAAAAAGTAAGCATATGCTTTGCAAGTAAGACACAAACAAATATACATTGATTCAAGTGTAAATTCGGGAGTTTTAAACCGGAATCGTCTTTAGTTATTGTTTTAATATGAATCGCCAAAATTTGAATCATGAGAAACGAAATTCATGAAAAATTGTCCCCCCCCCCCAATGATGTTGAGGACGTCTCACTGATTATAATTTATAAAGAGTAGGGCGCGCGTAGTTGCGCGGTTTAACAGGTGGTGATGAAGTGAATGAATCAGGGAATGATTTCATTTTACCTTTCACTGCTTGGTGACTATCAAACCATAATGTATTATGAGGGACATCTTTACCGCGCCAAGAGATATAAGATGTGATATATAAAATGGCCATGATATTGCTTACCTGTTCAGAATGTCTAAACTTTCTAAAAAATATGAATTTACTATCACAAATGCCAACTTGATCAACGCTCCTTAAAATCGAAACAAGTGCTGCGCATTCTTTATTTCCTTGATGCCACAGCACACATACTCCTTGAAAGCGAAATATAAAAGTTGTTGAGGATCAAACCGCGATGATCTTTAACTAAATTCTTAAGTCTCAAAAATCTGGTATGATAAAATAAAAGTTTTGAACCCTATTGATAAAATATCAATTGATGCAGATCAAGAGCCAAGATGAACTCTTAACAAGGGTTCAGACTGAGTCATTTACCGGGATTTCGACTTTTCGCCTATAATGCACCCATAATCATTATTTGACATTTTATTTCCTGCGACACCCGAAATCAACTAGAAATTTTGTGTAATTCACGAAATGAACACGCTTGATGGCATCCAATATCTATACATGACCAGAGGATTGGAACCTCGCATTAACCAACCCTTAGAAATTCATCCAATCTCACACTCATCGAATGATGAATATGCGACCTTTCGATGGATACCCACAAGCGCCAATCCCATAAAAGCCAAAGTCACAAGAAATATGGTAAAATCACGAGAAACGATAATCTTGCTTAAATTGGGTATCTTAGAAGCCTTAACTAATTGTAACTTTTTATTCTCGAACTAAAAATCATATAGTTATTCAAATAAATTTATGAAAATTCCCAAGGGGATACGTCTTCGAAAAATAAAAAAGATTCTCTTTGAGGATCTACTTAAATAAAATCTTAGGTTTGGATGGTGGCATGGTGTCTTTCGAGAGAATATATAGTAACAAAATTTTCTGGGCCTATATATGAAATATAAAAATTTTCGACTAGATGTTCATAAAAAATTTCCAATGTTTGTGTGACCAGACGGTTTAAGAAATATGCTGCCACTGAGCGACGAATGCCGTAAACGCGAAAAGTATATGAAAAAGGGGTTCGAAAAGCATAAATTTGTGATGACTTGTATAAATGAAATCGTATGAAAAGCATGTATCATTGCGATGTTTTGATCGATATAAAAGAATAACGTGTTGGGAATAGGCGTATGTGAAAGAAATCATAAAAAATCGAAGTAGAAAAGGGTGGGTCCAAAATCAGTTGGATCACTTTGAGTGATACAGCATTGTTTTACTATCGCATATAGGAAATGTTCGTTAAAAATCTTTCTCTCTCACAAATAAATTCCGAAAATAAGGAATAATCGGTTCATGTACGTGTGACGAATTACAACACATTAACACCACCAGCCCCGCTATATCCACTTCTTCTGGGAGTAGTCATGTTATTACGGTTTGTATTATTGTTAATGGGTGGATCATCGATAACCATACTATCAATACTGTTGTTTCGAATTGAAGCGGAGTTGTTTCCTGTTGGGTAAACGCCTGAACGTTCGGGCACAGGAGAGGCCGGTGAAGGTGGTTGTAGAGCAGATTGAGAATCAATGCCAACCACATCATACATTTGTGCATTGCGACGAATATTATCCATCACTTTTCCGATAGATCCTAAAAGACGATCGAAAGAGTCACGTCTAAGAGCAACTAAACTAACAGGTCCATTGGCGACAACGGTGGTTCTAATAAGAGCGAGTTCTAAAAATTTAGGAATAAAAATTTAGAATGAAATTGTGATATGGTCAAAATGAATTTTGCGATTCGTGAAAACGCTAGGTTAAAACTCACCGCCAAAGTATCGACCGGCTGAAAGACCAGGCAAACGATGGGTGGTACCATTCCCAAGGTTTTTCCATACATCAACACAACCTTTTTCGATGATGTAAAAATATTCTCCGGGGTCACCCTGAGTGATTATAGTTTCACCACTTTGATAATCAATTGGTTCTAATGCGTCGGCCAATTTTGTGATTTCAGTAGATTGGAGGCATTTAAAAATGTCAATGGATTTGAGGAAATCTTCGTAGGTTTTTCTTTTACGATACATATGGGTGGTGATGGTACTAAGAAAAGTTTGTCTATCCACAGCCCAAAGAGTTCCATCGGTAGTAGCTCGGACAGTAGCAGCTCGCGGGTTCTATACAAGATAGAATATGATTATGAGGGTAAGCAAATTGAAAATCAAAGACCCATTTAGATTTCGCCACATTTACATTGTACATGAGCGCGAGTTCTCCAAAGCTTCCTCCATCAGCAACGGTGACAACTTTACGATCATCAACCAAGATTTCAAACATGCCATGATTGACAACGTAGAAATTATCACCTTCATCACCCTGCCGAATAACAACTTCACCTTTTTTCACAGGTTTTTCGAACATTGCTTCCATCTTGTAGAAAAATAAAAAGAATTGAGAATATTGTTCGACATATATACTATAAAATTAATTGCTACTTACGATTTGAGTCTTAATCTCCTTATCAAGATTACGGAAAAGTAAGTTATTCTGGGTAGCTTCTTCTATTTGTCGTTTCGCAAGGGCATCCTTTGGGAAAAACCTGACATTATTACAGTGCTCAGAGGGTTTTATTGATTCAGCGCTAACAGAGTTACGGCGCCCTCTTCTAAAAGGCGGAGGTTGATTATTAAAAAATCGTGGTGAAAGGTTTTGACGAGGAGCGGAAGGAGAGTTGGCAAAGGAGAGATGCCTTGAACTCTGGGTTTCCTCGTTGGATGGTGGTGACAAGGATGTTGACGGTTCTGTGTATGGAGGAGTTCTATTATTTATCCTATAAATAGACAAATCATTTATTTAGCATATGAATAATAGATTTAATCGAATATTGTTCGAAATTCGGCATGAGTAATAGGAACTTTCAAGAACTTACGGGTCATCTTGGGACCTAGGTCGTTTTCTACTTGACCCGCCTTTAAGCCCACGAATTATAAGATCAGAAATCAATGAAGATTCTTTTGACCAGATTGTGTCGAGGGAAATATAGATAACTTCAGAAAGCGAGTCAAACTTACTTGCTGATCCGGGTTTGAGTGAATTATTGCATTGAGCATTATAATCCAAGGAACGCGTCGCATATTCATTGAATATGACCTAGAGTAGTGTCGGGAGATTTATAGGTGATTGTGAATCGAAGGCGTTAGAAAGAAGGAAATTGCGTCTGAGAAAGTGGGAAATAGAGAAACAGATATTTCATTTTATGATAAACAATTGATAGGCAAGGTATTTTTGTTTTGTTTATTTTGGGTACCACAACGTGAGACTGGTATTAAAGGTGCTGGGAATCAAAGTTTACTAATGACGTATAGTAGGTTATGGAAAAAGTGACTTGGAAACTTTTCCAAAAAATTCACCGATAATGCTAATATGCTGCCTATCAGAATTAAGAAAGGATAGGAGTGAAAAAAAACTTTTGGGCAGAAGCAGCAAGTAGTATGCTGTGCACTAGAGAACGAACGGTGAGAGCTGCCAACAGAATAGGTAAGGTGATAAAACATTATAAGAAAAGGGGATAAGTTACTTACTGAATATTGAAACGGTTCCTTCAACTCCCTCTTCTGCTGAACTTCATTAAGGCAGCTGATGAGAAAGTCCAAAGGAACAGTGGGCTGGTGTCGAAGCAGCGCACCTTTCAACTCATCAAACAGACGCTCGAGATCGTGCTGAGCTGAATAACTATTAGGCCGAGTATCTTGCATTTTTTTTTGTTTGAATATCTTTGACGCTTCCGTTATTGATATTTTTGACTTCTTTTTTTAATTTTTTCTCTCTTAAATACGTCTCTTCTTCCTGAATAGAGGCTAGCAAATTGTCATTCGGTCCCCAAAAAAAAGAGAGAGAAGACTATAAAATACGGCAGTAATAATAATTGAAGAAACTATGAATCTTCAACTTTGCTATCACTGCCGAAATTTATGAAGATTTGAAAGAGGAAGTTTTATGAGAATTCAGGGAAACTGACTACGTGAAGGTAAGAAGGAATGGATTATATGTGATAGGTTAATTCGGTTCGTTAAATTTTTGTTTAAGAAGAAGTGGAGTTTGAGTACGTTAGAAAAGATAGAGAACAAAGAAGAAAAGACGGATATAAGTTTGTTTTCGTTATTTTCGTCGCATAAATTAATTTTGATGATTACTTGGGCTTCTCAAATTCTGTGAATACCAATCGATTAAACAAATTGAGTTGATACCACGCGCCTTTTGCCAATATTAGGTACTGAGAATTGGCAATTTTGGCAACACTGAAAAAATAAATGTTTATTTATTTGATGCCCAGTTTGACTAAATTTTTTTATATTCTTGATTCTTTAATTTTTATTTACGAGACGAAGACAATGAGGGCGAAAATGTGATGAGCTCGAATAGGTGGCTGCTTGTTTTATCAGTGACACGTAAAAAAAAAAGTTGAAGGACAGTCAAGGAGAAGAAGACGCGCGGAACAGGAGCGTAAAATTTTTCCAATAGTCGCGTTCTCTATGTACTTTATAAGAGAATGATATACCAAGCTAAAGCTGTGAGAAAAATATTATTATTTACCAGCCAGCCTGCATATTATTGTCTATTTCATTGATAACGTTTCAAATATTAAAAACTTGAAAGATTACTGTAGCAAAAAAAACTCGAGAAATTGAGGTAATTAACGTAGTAAGAATCAAGCAAAAAGCAGGTGGTAACTGCCGAAAACGATAGCCCTGCATTTTTTTTGTCTGTCATGTTACCAAATGAAGAAGCAATTCACAGATGTGCAATTACAAAAAACGAAATAGCCCTGGTTTTTCCAGTCTGTCATATTACTAATTTAATAAAGCCAAGCATGCAATGCAGTTCTGTTTTGCATTTTTCAATCCATATTTTACCTTTTTACAGTAACCTAATACCGATAAGAGAAGAAATTATACCTTTGTTGGTATCTTTCTCTTGCCACTCAATTTTGGGCGACGCAAAGCCACATGAAAGGCTTGTAAAAAAAAAAAAAATTCGGGAATGTTCAATGTGTTTTTAGGGTATATGGAAAAACATGAATCTTAATTTCACTCCCTAAAAAATCATATTTCACTCATATTTTCGTCAAAATATCAAAATATTATGGTTTTTCAGGATACCCTGCGAAGAAAATTGTTAAGTGAGAGAATGATAAAAAGAATTATCGATAGATATATTGCACATTTTTAAATTTCACGACCATTTGTTGGATACTGAATTCACTTCTCAGAGAAAAAAACACACACGCCGAAATTTTCGTACCCCTGTTCATTCAACCGTACTACAAATGATCTTAATTAGAAGTTTGATGAACGATCAATCTGCAATGTGTATATTTACAAATTATTTACACGAGCGTGATTTACCCAATTCTTGCCAATATCCGGTTAATCAAAAGTAAATAGGATAATGTTGTCGTAAGATAATATTTTTCATTACACGTGTAGTATTTCTATAACGGTTAAATGCATTATAAAGCTTTTTGAGCCGCAAAGTTTATAAACTTTTCGGAGATTGGTAAACTACAAAAATATGACCTTATTCGAATTAAGCTATTGTCCATTTTTTTAAATTCCATTTTAACTCTAAATATTATGCATGTGTGATAGATATTAAATAACAAAGCTTATATAGCTTTTTATCTATTTCATCTGTTCTTTCGTGAAATTTATATATATATATATATATTTTTTTTTTCTTTTTTAAATTTCCAACATGAATGTGAGAATTTCCTTATTTATTTATTATTGAAAATGAGAAAGAACTGGAAAATGATTTTATTTGATAATATTGTGTTTTTTTGGTCCTTGAGATAATATTTTAACCATATTTGTTAGTGAAAGAAAAATAAAATGTTTTACTATATAAAATCTTTAGTAGCCAAATAAAACCCATTATTGTTTAAACTTGGAATTTGTTTTTTCTTAAAAAAAAATTATTGTTCAATACTTATTACAATAAAATTTATACATTTTGTTGTAATTTATATAATTTTGTTGTACGCTCTATCTTTAATCATGTTATCTGTGACAAAGTATTAATTTTGGATAGCCCAATGATGATCGACATAGCCATTATGTTATTTAAATGGTCGCGAAAAGTATCATGTACTTTTGGTAAGCAAACAAAACTTAAATTTTTTGTTTGTTTCACTTGTTTTTTTTCGAATAATGCTACCAAAAATAATATATAATTTAAAAAATCTTTTGGCAAAAGATTAGTATTTTATCTATACTTTACACATATGTTGCATGTAATTATATAAAAATTTTATGTTTAATTTGTTTGATTTTGGATAATTAATAAATAAATAAATTGTTGTTTTACAAAATAAAATATAAAAACTATTGTTAATTTAATATATTTTATTATTTTATTTTTATTATTATTTTAATTGTGATTTTAGGTTTAAAATGTTTTTTTGAAATTTATTTAACATTTAAATTTGGTTAAGAATTAAAATAATTAAAATTTGTTTTTAAATTTATTTAATTTAACTATTTTGCAAATATAAAATATATATTATATGTATAAAAAATTTTATTCTATAATTGTTAATTTAGAATTAAATTATATATATATATATATATATATTGAAAACTTAATAATTTAAATTTTAATACAATATAAAAACTTTTTTTTTGTATTTTATAATTGTACTTAAAGCAAAGAGTAAAAAAGTTGTTTTTTAAACCAGCTTATAGTATTTTTATCATAAAACACTTATAGTTTTTAAAAATATTCAATAATATTCTATAAAAAACTTTTTTTAAATAAAATAATAATAACCAGTTTTTTATTGTTTTTAAACCATTATTTTTATCTTTAATTGAAAATTTTTTCTCTTTTAAAGTTTTTTTAAAAAAATTCATCTGAAATAGTTTTAATATAATTTTTGGTTTTTTTTAAAACTCCAAAGTTTTTAATAAAAAGCCAGTTATTAAGTTGTTTTTTTTGTTTTTTTCTTATTATTGTTCAAATAATTAAAAAATTTAAATTAACTAAAAAACAACTTTTTTAAATCTTTGTTATATTTAATAACAATTTTTTTAAAGTGTTAAAAATATCAATTTTTGGTATTTTTAATGTTAATTTTAATGTTTTAAAATTGGTTTCTTTTTTTATAAAAATAAAACTTTGGTTTTTTTGTTTTTTTTCGATTTTTTGCCAGTTTTGTAATATTAATAATTATTATTGTATTTAATTTTATTATGGTTATAAATGATAATTAATTATTAATTTTAAATAATAACAATAAAAAAATATTAATCTATTTTAATTTGAATGAATTTTTGGTCATATTATATAATATATTAAATTTTAACCAATTTTTATTGGATTTAAAAATCAAACAACTTATGTTTTTATGTATAATTTTAAATAATCAATTTATTAAGTTATTTAATTTTATAAATTAAGTTAATTAAATAAAAATTAAACTATTTTTTCTTTTTCTGTTTTTTAAAAATTAAAATAAATTATGTTAAAATTATATTATGATTTTTTTGGTTTAAAATTATCTATTAAAAATAATTTAAGTTTTTTATCTAAAATTTGTATTTTAAATTTTCTTAAATATTATTATATAAATTAAATGTGTTAAATTACTTTTTTATCTATTTTAAAATTATTAAGTTTTTAATTGTTTTTAAGTTTATATTTTTTGGTTATTATTACTTTATAAAATATTTTTAAAAATAATTTAATTAATAATATTAAAAATACTTTTAATATTTTTAATAAATTTTTTATTATTAAATTAAAATTTATTAATATTTAACAATATATTATTGTTTATTTTAAATTTTATATTGTTATTACAATTTTTTATTAATTTTAATTAAAAAAAATAATATTAAAAGTTTTTGTGTTTAATTAAAAAAAATAATTACAAACCTAAATAAAAACTTAAATAAAAAAGTAAAAATATTTTATAATTAAAACCAAATAATATAAATTTTAATACAATATTAATATTTAAAAATTTATTATTAAATATACTTTTTTTTAACATACTAATTTTAATAATAATAATAATATTTAACTTGGTTTTTAAAATATTAATTAAATTTAATATAAAAAATAAAACAAATTTAATTATAAAAACTTTTTTTCTTTTTTAATTTTATGACTATAATTAAAGCAAAAAGTAAAAAAGTTTTAAATGTTGTTTTTTTATAATAATTAATAAATTTTTAAATAAAAAAAAGTTTTTTTGTTATTAAAACAATTAAGCAAAATATTTTGATCATGTTTTTTTTAAATATTAATAATAAAAAGCTATTTTTAATAACTTTTAAAGCATTTTTTTTATCTTTAATTAACAGTTTTTTACAAATAATTTTTTTTCAAAAAGTACATTCAAATCAATTGTAGTATTGTTTTTATATTTTTAAAAGTCTTAAAATTTTTAATAATAAACTATTTAACAAACTAATTTTTATTATTATTATTATTACTATTACTATTTTATAAATAGCCAAAAAAACCAAAAAATCTAAAAAACAACAATAATTACTTATATTTTTTGTTATTATATTAAATTTTTTTGTAATTTTAAATAAAATCTTGGAAAAATTTTTTTTAGCAGTAATTAGTTCTTTTTTTAATATAAATAATAATAATAATAACATATTTTCTAAGATAAACCAAAATTAATTATTAGTTATATTGTCAAATATAATGTTTTTTAACAGATTATTACTAATTCTTAAAGCAAAACAACTTATTAAATTAGTTAATCTTAAAAATTAAACCAATTAAATAAAAACAGAATTTTTTTATTATTATTATTATTAACGAGTACAGTCTAACTATTATCTAATATATAAAGACAAAGAAAAATGAATCAAACTAAACATAGCTCATATACTTTCTACATGTGACCAGCCATTTAGGCCCATCAAAGTAGCACTATACACTCACAAAAACCCCATTACTATTATTTAAGCCAAAAAAAAACAAATAATGTCTCTATAAACCAAAGCTAACTATAAAAAATTCAATAATACCAAGCAATCTAATGATATCTTTAGACAACTGTCTAAGCAAATCATACACCAAAGCAAAAATTTCACTTGAGTTATGAACCAAACCACTTTTTTCTATATTAGCCCTAAACTTGGATCTTAACAACCACAACCTACTATGATAGTCATCAGTCAAATGATAAACAAAATCTACCACAATTATCACAGCTCTCTTTCTGTCTTTAAAAACAGAAACAGTCTTTTCAACCCAATCTCTAAACACAAAGTCTTTGCACAACACAGCATATATGCTAACATTCAATACCTATGAAAGAGTATATAATACTGAAGATGAAACAGGAAGGCAATCACCTGCCAAAGATATTCACAAATCAGCACAACCAAAAACAACCTCAAAACACACCAAGGCATTTACAAAGCAAGTAAAAGCATGATCAGAAAATTCAACATCACTGCACATTAAACATAAAACATTTGGATAATCCTTATTATACACTCTTTTGCGAACAGTTACTGGTAATTTTTTGTGTATGGTTTTTATTAAATATGTGCAAAAAGCAGCCAATTTTTTACTAGTAAACCCTGCCAATATGTAAAAGTCTGGATGCCAAATGGAGGCAGTACACTCTTAATCTATAAGCTTAATGAGTAAGCTGTCCAAGACATTTACATCAAGACCAGTTTCTTATAAAGTTCAGTATATATTACAATATACATTGCAGATAAATTGATGAGTATTATCTAAGACAATAAGACCATCAGCCATAAGAAATCTTTCACTTATTTCAACTGGAAAGACTACACTCAAATGTAATGCAATGCAAACTAAAAAGTCTGCATGATCATTGTCAACAACATCTGAGTATTCTTTTATTTTTACTCAGCTTACAAAAATGTTTTTTAATCTAATCAAATTAACAATATGATACTGTTCTATCCAACAATAATTCTGAAAATCAGGCCAATTCAGCCCACATTCTAACAAAACTGCATTCAAAGCTGCTTGGCTATCTGTGTACAAAACAACTGAACAAGATAAAGGAATATACTCCAAAGTCAAGGCTATTGCCTGCAATTCTGTCAGTATAAAAGACAATAAATTTCATATCTTAACACTTATACTCACATCAATCTT
The DNA here is from genome assembly GCA_016748015.1 of Geosiphon pyriformis. Taxonomy (NCBI): domain Eukaryota; kingdom Fungi; phylum Glomeromycota; class Glomeromycetes; order Archaeosporales; family Geosiphonaceae; genus Geosiphon; species Geosiphon pyriformis. The sequence continues at coordinate 1,094,604 of JAAOMT010000602.1, read as the reverse complement.
GGAAAAATAAGCTGCTGCTTTACAAGCCACATCTTTTATACCTAGATTACTTAACAAACCATCAGTGTAAACATTGTTACTAGTGGTTTTTATTATTTAGAAACATTTCTTAGCTCAACTGATAACACACATTATCATAATTATGCTACTAACTATAAGATATCATAAGTGTATAAACTATTTCAGTAGATGAGAGAGCGAAAAAAAGGTACATAATAAAGTCATTAAAAGTAAAAGAAAGTATTATTATTATTATTTGTTTTTGGACAAGAACCAGTCTTAGGTATTTTAAAGGAGAAAGAGAAGTTACATCTCTTTATATGTATTAAAGCACAACCAACAACAGAAATAAAACTAATTACTCTAATAAATACATAACCAGAATTTTTTCAATTAGTTATCAAAAGGGTGTGGTGTTCAAATGTCTAGCTTTGAAAGTGAAGTTATAGGAATTATAAAAAGATTATGAAAGTCAAACATTACTAAAATAGATTTTGATTAACCTTTTTATTGTTGAGACCACTTTCTAACAACATGATATTTTATTACTTATTTTTATATTTAACAATTTGTTTAGTGAAACAAAACTTAATATGAAATGGTAATAACACATAATTTAAAAGATCAGAAATAATAGAAACTTGATAATATTGTTAACATGTAGATAAAAAGTTATAAATAACATAATTCCAAATAGTGATAAAAAATATGAGAAGACATACTTGAAATTGTAATAACAAGTATTTAGAGCATAGGAAAAGAGAAGAAAAAAGTAAAAAATAGAGAAAAGAACTAACTGTTCACTATAAAACTATAGCAAAGAGTTGGCTCAGTATTGAACTAATACTTTCTTGAGCTGACAGAAAAGCTGTATATATAGCTAAATTACATTAGATCTATATACTATATTAAGACTATTTAAATACATTAATTATTTATATACATTAAATTAATAAATTCATAATGAGCTTACTTAGTCTGTTATTTATCCAAGAGCTAGTAATTTAGATGATCAAATTTAGATGGCTGAATTTAGAATATTGATTATAAATTAATGATACCAATTGTGATTATAATCAACATAATCAGAAGTAGATTAATTGATTACATTTTTTGGTAACTACTTTTAACTATTAATCACAAATCTGAAATGTTAGATTGTTCTAATAAAGGTGTATGAGAATTTTGGAACATAACAAAGCCTGTTGTTATTAAATTATATATGTCAATTATCTATTTCCATTGGTGTTTCTTGGTTTGCCAAGATTTTTTTGTATTTAATTTAATTAAACTATTAGATTGTGCCATATTTCTTTGTTGTAATTGAACTGATTGCTGATTATTTATTTTCAGATTACTGGCTGATTTTGTTAATTAAGTGTGATAATGTAGGTCTTTTTCACATGATTTTGATGTTAATTTCTATTGTATGTGTTGTAATTTTTGCATTGAAAAGTGTGAAAATTTTCTAATAACAACATTTATCTCTCCAACCCAAATTTCATGTAAGCTACTACATACATTGTTACAGATGAATATTTGGGGTCTCAAATCAAATAACAAACCCATAACTTGGTGCTTAATATCTCGTTGATGTTGGTAATATTGGTATATTGGTGGTATCTGAAAGTTTTGAGTTAAGTTTTTTGTATAATAAACAGAGATTCAATAGTTGTTTTCAGTAGTCTTTCAGAATTGCAATTCCATCAAATTTTTTTCTTAGCATAGTGACTGGTAATTCTCCTAGTAAGCTATTCTCAAATCTATGAGTGTTCTACCTTTGTTTTACAGGTCTTTTACCAGTCTCTATGACATTTTATATCTCAGCACTTAATCCTTAATCAATTAATAAACACAACACAAATAAAGAAAAGAAAACAAAAGGAAAATAAAAAAAAATAAAGAAAATAAGCCAAGGCATTTTGCAAGTTAGTATCCTGTTAATAGCTGTGATCAAAAGCTATTGTTCCAGTGTGGTTAAGTATTAATTACTATCAACATAAAGTGTTGATAGTGAAGAGTGGATTAAGATAGTAAATAATTATTTATTGATATTTGTAATGTGGAAGGTTGTCTAGATTAAATCTAAATTCAGAGATCTCTAACTAAAAGATTCTGTCTTTTCTCCTTCTAATATTACTGCTATATATACATAATTGAGATTTCTTGATTTCTCAATTTCTCATACCAGGAATCCTAGAATTTCTAGAATCCTGGAATTTCTGGAATCCTGCAATTCCTTTTGAGAAGAATTCTGGAATTCTGGAATCCTGTAATTCCTTATACGAGAATCCTGAAATTCCTGGAATCCTGCAATTTCTCTTGAAAAAAATCCTAAAATTTCACATTTACTATGGCTACTTTTAATTGGCTAATTTATATGCTAATATACTTTCTATATTTTATGTGTAATATTATTTCTTCTTTTTTAATATTGAGCTCTATCAAGATCTTCCAATTCTAATTCTTTGTCTTTGAGTATTTTTTGAACTTCTTTTTTGAGAATTACTTGTATTATTTTGTTCTGTAATTCTTCAAATTGGATGTTGGTTATTTTTCCCATTTGGTTAACTGTAATAAAGTCCATTTCTGGATTAAGTAAGATTTTCAGTCTGTCTTGAAATCCTGTATATAGCCAATATATAGCTCTTGCCTGTGTAGTCATGTTGTTCTTTTCCACAAATTGTTTTAGTTGTTGCAGTATTGTTGTGTTGAATAATCGTTTTGTTTTATCTGTGTATAAGTTCTGAATGTTCAAGTGTCATTCCAAGTGGAAATAACAAAAGTTCCTTGAAAATTTGTGTATCCACTATTTCCAAGTTTTTTTAGTTAACTCTTGATATGTGGTAACACTTATTGGTTTTTCTATTGCTAATTTTATTTTCAGAACCATTTTGTCAATAGTGTTTTCTGTTTTCTTTTGACTTTTGTATTTGGGTCTCTTTCTGGTATCTTAGTATCAAATGGTTTGTTGATTAATGGTAATTTCCATATTCTGTTGTTGAATTAGTTAGAAGAGTTGTTATGCTAGTGAGTAGATATCATCAGTGATTTCTATTTTACTGGAGTCTTTCGTCATGTCTATCATGTCTTTATATACTCTTTTTATTGTTTAATTTTACATGTTTGGTCCAATAATTATGATTGATTCCAGATTTTGTGAAATCTCATCTGGTTGAACTAGTATTTGCTGTACTCCTAATTGTGAAATATTACTAGTGAATGGTGACATTATATGATAATATGGTTTCAGTCAATTACCATATGCTGCTTTGGCTAAAATTTTGTTGTTCCATCTTAATTTATAAGCTCCATTTCCAAGACTTTCTTCTATGTGAAATAGTCCATCCTATTTGGAATCAAATTTTTCACTCCATTGTTTTTCTGCTTTGGTATAATGTAAAAGTACTTTGTCTCCAATTTTGAATTCAACTGGTTTATCTGGTAGTTGGTTATCATGTCTTTCTTTTTGTTTTTTTTGTGACTTTTGGATGTTATTAGCTGCTCTTTGTCTTTTGTTTTTTAGTGTTTCTATTAAGTCATATGTTCTTTTCAACAATGTTTCTTGAAAATTGTCTTCAGTTATTGGTTCTGTTGGATAAGTGTTGACTTCTATCTCAACTGGTATTGTTGCTGTTCTATCATATACTAATTTAAATAATGTTGCTTGTGTAGTGTCTTGCTTTATTGTCCGATAAGTAAATAATACTAATAGTATGAACAAATCTTATTCATTCTGGTTTTTTTGGCTGATTTTGGCAATTGTTTTACACAATGTTCTGTTAAACCTTTCAACTAGCCCATTTGTTTGTGGATGGTATGGTAATGGTCTTTTTATTCCAAATCTTTGACTTAATTCTGTTAATGTTCTATTCATAAAGTGAGTTCCTTGATCTGATAACAATTCTTTTGGACATCTGTATCGGCAGATCAAGTCTTGATGAACGAATTTGGCAATGGATTTTGCATCTGCTTTTTGAATGGGTTTTGCTTCTGGCCATTTTGTGAAATAATCTATGGCTACTGTGATATATCTGTTGCCTCTGCTGGTGATTGTTAATGGTCTGACTAAGTCAATTCCAATGTGATCAAATGGTTGTCTCACTTTGATTGGTCTTAATAGTTCACTGGATTTTGTTTCACCTCTTCTTTGACAAACATCACAACTTTGCACATATTGAATAATGTCCAAATACATTGATGGCCAATAATGTCTTTTTCTGGTTTTTTCTATGGTTGCTTTTTTATGAAAATGTCCTGCTGTTGAATTTGAATGCATGTTAAACAATATTGTCTCTTTTTCTGGTTCTGTGATTACTCTGGTTGGTTAATCTGGATTTTTTCTGTTCTTTCAGTAAAGTATATTTTGATGGTTAATAAAATATTTTGATTGTTGTTTTATGTTCCTTTGTTTCTATTGAGATAATTTCTCTTTGAATAATTGGGTATTTATATAATATTAGAGTTGTTGGTATTTTTGTATATTTATCTTTTGTTATATTTTTGGGTTGCAATGTTTTTAAATTTGTCTCATTCACAACAATCCATTGGCATTTCCATTTTTTTTTCCTTTTTTATAATATACTGTATAATTAAATGATGAAAGTTCTATTTTCTATCTGGCATGGTGATCATCTCCAAATTTTTGTTTCTGAATTAAAATCAATCTTTTGTGATCAGTATATATGTCAAACTTCTGACTCAAGTATTTTTTCCATTTAATAATAGCCCAATAAATAGTTAAGTGTTTCAGTGCTGGAATTTCATAGTTCTTTTCAGCTGGACTTAAGCTTCTACTTGCATAAGTTACTGGATGTTCTCATCTGTCTGGTCCTTTCTGAGATAATACTGTTCCCAATGTTTGACCAGATACATCAATTGTGATTATGAATGGCTTGCTATGATCCAGATAGATTAGTACTAGAGCTTGAATAAGCTTTTTTCTTAATGTATTAAAAGCTTTTTGCTAAGTTTCAGTTTATTCATATTTGGTGTTCTTTGTTTGGAGTTGGTGTAGTGGTTGAGCTATTTTGGAAAAGTTCTTGATAAAATGACAGTAGTATCCAGCAAATCCCAAGAATGCTCTTAATTCTGTGAGATTATTTGGTACTGGAAAGTTTTTGACAATCTCAATCTTGTTTGGATCCATTTTGATTCCATCTTGGTTCACAACATGTCCCAAAAACTTGAGTTCAGTTTTTCCAAAGAAACATTTATTGGCATTTAGTTTCAATTCTGCTTATCTGAGTCTTTCAAATACTTGTTGGAGATGATACAAATGGTCATTAAATATTTTTGAGAACACATTGGTGTCATCCAAGTATACAACTACTAATTTCCATAGCAATTTGGTATAGACAATCTCCATAAGTCATTGAAATGTGGTGGGAGCATTCATTAAGCCAAATGGCATAATCTCAAATTCAAAATTTCCTTCTTGCATTGTAAATACTGTCTTCTCTTTATCTTCTGGTTTCATGACTATTTGTCAGTAACCACTGTCTAAGTCTAGTGTTGAGAACTATTTCTTTCCACCAAAAGTGTCAAACAGTTCTTGTATTTTTGGAGTTGGGTAACTATCTTCTTTTGTCACTCTATTTAGTTTTTGGTAATCCACACAAAAACAGATTTTTTCATTCTTTTTATGAACTAATACCATTGGTGATGACCATGGACTCATTGATAGTTGAATTAACTTATTGTTAAGCATTTAATTGATTTCTTGCCAAATGATTTCATGGCTAGTTGGTGGTATTCTGTATGCTCTCTGTTTAATTGGCATTGCATCTCCAGTCTTAATTTGATATTGGATAATGTCAGTTCTGCCAAATTCATTTTTGGTGGCAAAAATGTCATTGAAATTGTTGAGTAATATCTTGAACTGCATATGTTGTAGTGGATCTAAGTTTTCCAAGTTCATCTGTTCCAATTGTTCTGGTTGGAGCAGATAACATTCTTCTCATCTGTATATTGTTTGTAATGTAATATTCATATATCCACACAATTGTGGAAAGTCTGGAATGATATCCAGCAGTTGGTTTTTAATTTCGGTGATTAAGTATTCAATGATAGTTCTTTCTGGTATCTTGATGATGTTTCCCGTATTGTTGTAAATGGAAATTTTAATGTGACTATGGTTCTTAGCTAGTATATGTAGATTGACTAATCCAATCTCTTCTGATTCACAAAAAGTTGCTTCTGCCTCAAAAATTTGAAACTGATCCCTTACTTTTCTCTCTATAATTACCATGTACTGGTTATATAATGGAATGAAAATTGATTAACAGGTGGAGATAATTTCTTCCTTGTCAACAATTTTTTCTTCTGCCATATTGACTGGTACATCTATTCTACTTGTGGACCCAAATCTCTGTATCTCTCTTGCTGTAATCTCTAATTCTTTCCTGTTTCTCACTAATACTAATTGAGCTACTTTTACCAAAGGCAAGAATATTGTTTGTGCTATCTTTTCATTTGGCTCTATGATATAGGCCTTTTTTAAATCATATTGTAGCATTGCAATAATATTTCTTATATATCCTGCATCAATTATTCCTTTTCTAAAGTTGATTTCCTTTTTCATTAAACTACTTTTAGATGCTAGTTAAACTATTGTTGTTGCTAAAATTTTCAGTGCTACTTTGAGATCAATGTTTGTGTGCAAATGTGGTTCTAATTTGATGACATCTTTTTCTGAATATCTCAGATCAAATCTGGCATCAGTATTATGCATGTGTTCTGGCATAATACTTTTATCATTATTGCTGAACCATTTAAGTTCCTGCTTCTTAGTAAGGTCAGAAAGTGTGATAAATGTTTTGGGGTTTGAATCAGAGTCCAAATTGTTGTTATTTTTGTTGTTATTTTGAGCAGAGCTGAAACCATTGTTTTTATCATCATTGTTGTTAAAGTTTGAATTGGGATTGAAAATTGATTCCAATTCCAATGTACAGTTGTTGATTGGTTCATCTTCTTTTGGAATCATGTAGATCATGTAGATGAGTGGATTGTAAATAAGATCACACTCATTACAATATTGAAAGTCACAGAGAATTAAGCAATATTGACATAATTGAGTATTCAACTGCTCTAAATGCTGCTCTTGTTTTTCTCTAGTGGGTGCTAATTACTGATAATGTTCATGGAATTCTTCTGGATTGTCTTCAATGTTGGCAAAGACATCAAAGGTGAGAACGTATTTAGATTCAGGCAGTGAGAGTGAGTTATTCTTAATTTCTAATAACTCGCTGGTAGTAACATCTTCTGCTTTCACACTTACCATTCTCTAGATTTCATGTTCATTATAAAAATATTTTTTCAATTGTTACAACACTTTTTTCCAGACATTGTCAATTGGAGTTTTTTTGCATACCCAGTTGTTTATCAGGATGATATACTGGCATGTCTCATCACACATTTTTCCTTGCCCAGGAATGTTATTCTACATTCTTTCATCAAGCAAAATAGTTTCACATGCAAGACAGGGTTTGTTATCTCATTTTCCTGGTCTTTTTGGGCATCCAAACCATTCTATAATGTATGGGCAACAATAGAACTTTGTTGCTGTAGAGTATTTTTTGTCATTGCCATAGCATGCACCCATTGACGACAATTTTTTGCTGCAATTTACACATACCAATTTTGGTTGGCAATAGTTAGATGACTATAGTAAAGAGTAAGTGTATGAGCTATAAGTAGTGGTTGGTGTTAAATTTTCTTTCTCTTTCTTTTTTCCCTTATTGTTATCTTCTTTCCACTCCCAAGTTGTTGTTAATTTGTCTTGATTATTGTTGGTTTCCCAGGCTTGGTCAGCATTCCAGATAGATTTTTCTTTTCACTTTATTTTTCCCTTGTCATTTCAAGAAAGTATTGGTGATAGCTTGTTGTAATCTTCATTAGCTTAGGATATTTAATAGGCTTTTTAGGTAGATTTTTTTTTTCTTCCTCAAATTTAATAAGTGGAGCTGATGGTGTGGTAATAAGTTTGAAGTGTCTACACATGGCAGATACCTGTGTGTGTTGACCATTCTGGCTAAGCTGTAGTTTCTGTGTGGTTCAATTAAGAGTTGCATTTATTTTGAACAGCCAATCATTGTCAATGAGTGTCTGGTATTGAGTGGCTTCTATTACTAGAACTTTAATTAATATAGTAATGCCATTAATTTCAAAAGGGAAGTCATCAATCTCGCTGATGGAAGTTTTTGTAGCTTCATCAGCTGTAATAATTCTGATGCTGACAGTATGATCAACTTGGCAACCTTATTGGTTCATAAGTTGTCATGTGATTATGCTGCCTATTGACTCACTATTAAGGATAAGCTTGATAGGTTGATTATCAACTTTAGTGTCAGTATACATGGTTGTGATTAGTTTGGTGTTAAGAGCGGCTCCACTAAATAATAGAACTGGTGTAATTTTGTCAAGATCAAAAGGGAATATAGTGACCAATGATTCATTTTCAGTACTGGCGGCTGGTAAAATATTGCTAGTAAGTGGCTGTGTTTGGTGGGTCTCCATGTTATTAGATAAGGCATCTTCTGGGGTAACCAGAAGACTTAAATAGTTCTGAGAACTCGGGTTTTGGGTATATTCAGTCCTTAAACTCTGCTGGTGTGATTCTGATGGCTGGTTTGATGAGTTGAGAATCAGTTGATGAACAACTATTGCCAATCTCCAGTTTTAAGTAACCCTAAATCGAGAATTCTCTGATGTCATCTGAGCTGAGTTTGGTGGCAGGGTTGGAATTTGTTGGAATTAATAGATTACTGATGACTGCAGTTGATATATTATTTGAGACTGTAATTGATAAATTAGAGATTAATACACAGGTGGTTGGTAAATTAGTTACTGCATCACTGATAGGTAATTTGCTTGATAAATTTCTGAATTGGGTTGATATCTCGGAGTTTGAAACTGGCAATTGGAGTTTCAAAATTGGTTTCCCAATTGTTGATTGTCTATTTTTAACCTACAATCAATTTTTAAATGTCCTTGTTTACCACAGTAGTGGCAGATATGCATCTCTTGCTGTCATGGCTGATTGGATAATAATGAAGGATGCGACTGATTTTGTGAATGATTTGTGGTTCCTAAATTATTGTGTTGTTGGGGTGGCTGATAAATTGCATGATTGTTAGCTAAGTATCCTTCAAGCTTCTAGTTAATTAAATTACTGAATTGTTTCAATTTGGAATCCAATTCAGATGATCTATTCATCACTAAATTTATGGCTTGGATGTGGTTAGCTTCTAATTTGGCTGCTTCAAAATCTCTGGCATTTGTGACAACTGCTTGCAGATCAGCTGAATGCATTGGACATATGGATTGCAGGATACTACTGCATAATCCATGAATAAATTGGTTTAGAATTTGGGCCACTGTGAAATAATTGGCATCGATGACTTAGATCTAGTGCAAATTCCTGTGGAAGCATCCTAAGTACATGATAACAGCTTTGGTTTTTCTTTGTTTAATAGTAGTGAAGATGTTTACTAGCCAGTTGATGCTGTTATTGTTGTTGAAATATCTCAAAAACTCAATTTTGAATGTATTGAAATCTTGAGATTTGTTGATCAGACTTTGGTACCATAAGTCAGTAGTGTTCTATAGAAAATATGGGATGGCTTGCATGGCTCTGGCATCATTCCATTCATTGGCTGTAATGGCTTTTTCCACATTATTTAGCCATTCTTGGGCATCATCTTTTTTGCTGGTAAATTTTTCAAGTTTTGCAATTGGTATGTATGCCATTGGATCTAAGTTGGGTTGTTGTGATGGTTGAAATGGCTGTTGTAATGGCTGCTGCAGTAATATTTGCTGCTGTTGAATCAGTTCAATAGGTGGCTGATCAATGATGATTACTGAAGATAAGTTTTTCTGATTAATTAACTTGGGTTTAGATTGTTTTGATTTGGTAGTACTTGAATATTCGGAGTTCTGATTTCTGGATTTTTCAAGTTTAGATTTTGCTGAGTTTGAAGATTCAAGGTTTCAACTTCTGGGTTTTTGGGGATCAGGTTCTAGTAAGTAAATTTTTAATTTTGAAATTCTTCTTCCTTTTCTTTCTGTTCTTCTTCCAATTCTGTTATTTCCCAGGAACTTGTGGTTCTGAAATCTGGTTGGGGTGGTGGGAATCAAAGTCCTAATGGCATTAGCAATCATGACTTAAATTCTTCAAAATACGCACCATATGGTTTTAGAAGATCTTTTTTCCTTTGTTTACTCTGAAATGGGAATTGTCTAAATGTTAATGTCATGGTTGATGTGAACATGTCTGTTAATATGATGTTGATGGCACTTCCTGGTGTATAGTAGTATGATAGATTTATTGGTAATTCTATTCTTGTTTTCTTCCAAGTTAGTAGTTGTATTTCTTTAGACATTACTGTTGGTGTTTGTAACTTTTCTTTGCCTTTGTCTGTGTAGGTAATAAAAAATTGTTGTTGAGTGTATCTTTCAATGGTTTGGTTGATTTTCTTGATAATTGGTACGAAACTGTGGTTTTTTAGTAAGCTGATGTATTGAAATAATTTTGTATAAAAGTTTTTTCTTGCTGATTTGATGTTAACAGTTCCTCCTAAGCAGTCTGTGATTTTATCATTAACATAGAAGTTGAAGGCTGATTCCACTGGGAAATGATTATTGTTTAATCCTAATTGTTGGCTGTACTGTTGAAACAGGGATTTGGCAAATCCTAAATGATTTGCTCCTATGTTTTCTGGTTCTGCTACTTTTGGATAATTGCTGTTGGTGCTAGTTCTCTGTAGGATTATACCTTACAGGAAGCATCAAATATTACAGATGAATATTTAGGGTCTCAAATCAAATAACAAACCCATAATTTGGTGCTTAATATCTCATTGATGTTAGTAATATTGGTATGTTAGTGGTATCTGAAAGTTTTGAGTTGAGTCTTTTGTATAATAGACAGAAATTCAATAGTTGTTTTTAGTAGCCTCCTGGAATCACAATTCTATTGAATTTCTTTCTCAGTATGGTGGCCAGTAATCCTCTTGGTAAGCTATCCTCAAATTTATGAGTATTTTACTTTTGTTTCACAGGTTTTTTACCAGTCCCTATAATGTCTTATATCTTAGCACTTAACTCTTAATCAATTAATAAACACAACACAAATAAAAAAAAGAAAACAAAAGAAAAATAAAAAAAGATAAAGAAAATAAGCCAAGGTGTTTTGCAAGTTAGTATTCTGTCAATAGCTGTGATCAAGAGCTATTGTTCCAGTATGGTTAAGTACTAATTATTATCAACATAAAGTATTAATAGTGAAGAGTAGATAAAAATAGTGAATAATTATTTATTGGTATTTGTGATGTGAAAGGTTGTCTAAATCAAATCTAAACTTAAAAGTCTCTAACTAAAGGATTCTGTCTTTTCTCCTTTTAATACTACTGCTATATATACATAATTGAGATTTCTTGATTCCTCAATTCCTTATACCAGGAATCTTGGAATTCTATATTTACTATGGCTATTTCTGATTGGCTAATTTATATGCTAATATACTTTCTATATTTTATGCATAACAACATCCATAAATTCACTTGAACAAATAAAACTAGAACTGACTGCAACAGTAATACAACTGTCAGATTCTACTAGACAATTGTTTATATATATCAAGGCCTTACTAAATCAAGCTGGCATCAAATCTTTAGGACTCAATTTTTTCCAACACCAGAAAGTCTTCCACTCTATAACACTATCATGTTTTGTTATTAAGCAATCTCCAAAAGTAATACCAAAATGCTTCAATAAATGCACCACATTAAAATAATATTTGGCTCCCAAGATCTCAGACATTTAAAAATGACCAGAATTACAAAACACACAAAATAAATTATTGACAAAAGAAACATTAACATCTAAAAAGACCCTTATAATTCCAGCCAGAAAATTATTTAATGGATTGACTTTTAATTTGACCAGACAATACAAAAGATTCAGAGATGCCCACTCCAGAACCTGCAAGTCCAAAATATGATGTTCAAACAAATGGCCAAGAATCCCAGAGGCATTAGAAAAACCAAACACTAAAGCAATCTTTGCTTCAGTCTGCACCTCTTTAAAAGACTTTAGATTGTACAAAAAAAGATGATCATTGGAGAAATCTTTTGGCAAAAAGGTTTTAGATCTAAGTCTTTTCCTAATTAAAACATCCTACTTTCAGCACACACTCTTTGTAATAAAACTGAATTATGTATGATAACTGATAATAGGTTGAAAAACTACTAAAACTAAATAAGAGAATTACTTGTCCAATACTGCCTTTCTAAAAACCATATTCAAAAAAAATTTAATATCTGCATAAGCCTTAGCAATACTCAGTTTGGATAAATTCTCTATAGACAAAAAAATACCCAGATATCTATGAGTTTTACCCTTTTTTGCAATAGAAATAAGTTGGCCACTGATGCACAAGGAAGCATTTGACACTCTTTGATTAATAAAAATTGTTACAGTCTTGTTAACATTAATAGAAATATCATTAATCTCAAAAAACTCACTAGCAATATCCAAAATATATTGTGTTAATGCTTGGCTATTTTCCACCTATATTGTATCATCAACAAAAGCACCAACAATAAAGAAAGAAAATCTACTGCTATAGGTCTCAATCTTATCAGTTTTCGCCACAAAATTTAAGTTAATTTTATAACTACACAGTCATTCCTATCTTTTAACTTCACACAGCAAAAGATCATAAAAAATTCTTCAAAGAAATGGAGAAAATACCTCACTCTGATCTAATTTATCATGAACCACATAACTGTCTAAAAGTCCAAAGTCAGTCATAATCCTATTAACTCTGTTTTTATGAATATTTCCAAAAAATTTAATAAATTCAGCACACATTTTGATGTGCTCCAAACAGGACTTCAAATAATGTTACCTAACTGAATTATATGTTTTGCACATGTTCTGCAAAACCAACCAAATTTTCCGACCCTTTTCCAGGACATTTTCTACTACTGAACCCATAGCAAACACAGAAAACTGAATTGAGATATCTTTCAAGACTGAGAAATTATTGCCACAGAGAACATCAAACTTGCTGTAAACAGATGAGATCTGATCAGACAGAATTTTGGAAAACAGAATTAATATTTATTTTTTTATTTTTTAATACTGTTTTTAATAGTATTTAAAAAACAATTTTTAATTATTAAAAATTCTTTAAGTAAATAGTTTTTATTTAATATTTAATATTATTTTAAGATTAAATTAGTCTTAATTAATTTTTTGTTTTATTTACTGTTTGATTTTATTAGACTTAAGTTAATTTTTAAGAACAATATTAGGTTGTTTTGTATAGATTTTGCTTTTAAAACTTTTTTGGTTATTGCTGTTAAAGTTTTTATTAGTGCTTTTTTTTTAATTATATTTAAACTTACAAAATTTTTTGTAATAGTTTTTGGTTTTTTTTTTCTATTTTTGTTATATTTTAATATTTTTTTTAACATATTTTTTAATAATATTAAAAATATTTTTGGTATTTTTAATATAATTATTTTAGTTAAATTAAAGTTTGTTGATTTATAATAATATACTATTGTTAATTTTAAAGACTTTTTTTTGTTACTATTGCTCTTAGTTATTAGTTTATATTAATTAAAACAATTTTAAAATTTTTTTTCTTTAATTAAAAAAAATTATTATTTTAAAAGAAACTTTTAAAGCCAAATTATTTAATTTTTTTTCAATTATATTGTTTTTAAAATTAGTAATTTAATTTTTTAAGTTAGTAACTATACTTGTTTTATTTTTTATTTTCTTAATTTTTATTATTATTAATATTTTGTTATTATAATATTTAAGTTTTATAAGTCTTTAGATCTTAATATTACAAAAACCAATACTTTATACAAATATTATATTTAATAGAAAGCTTTTAAGTAATATTGCTATTATAAATATTAAAATTTGAATTATTTGTTTAAAAATTATAAGGTGTTATTATTATTTTTATTTAAATTATTATTTAAGTTTACTGTTAATTTTAAATTTTTTGTATTATTTTTAATTAATAAAAAATTTTATATTAAGACTTCTGTTTTTTTTGCTTTTTTTTGCTATTTTTGTAATTGTTTCTGTTGTTAATTTTGTGACTAAATTAATATTGAATTTTTTAAAATCTTAAATCTTGAATTAAGTATTTTTAAATAAATTTGTTGCTAAATTTATTGGTTTTTTGGTTACTTTAATTATTATTTTTTTGAATATTTTTTTTGTTTTATATATGAAAATTAAGAATCTAGTTTCTATTATTCAAGATAAAGTATTTGTTTTTAATAAAAATATGAATTAAATTTTCTTAAATATAGTAATAATTAAAACCAAATATAATTTTAATAATATTTATGTAAATAAATATAATATTAATTAGTTAATAATAAATTTTATATTAGATTAATTACTTTTTGAAAATATTAATCTAATAATATTAAGTTTAATACAAATATAATTATTAAATAATTAAGTAGTTTAATTAAAAATAATAATATATTAATTGCTATTATAAATAAAATATCTTTTTAAGATAGATTTTTTTTATAGCTTTAATATTATTACAAGCCAAAATTTGAATTATTATTTAGCATAAAATTATTTTTATAATTCTTATTATTAATTAGTAGTAGTTTGTTCTTATTTTTTTTGATTCTGTCACTGTTTTTGATAATTGTTATTAGTGCTAATTTTCTGCTAGATTATACCTCACAGAAAACACCAAATATTACAGGTAATTATTTAAGGTATTAGTACAAATAACAAATCTGTAACTTAATACTCAATAGCTTAGTAATGTTGGTAATATCTGAAGATTTTAGTGGAGTTTTTTGTATAATAGACAGAGATTTAATGATTGTTTCAGTAGTCTTCCAGAATAGTTATTCTGTTAATTTTTTTCTTTAACATGATGACCAGTTTATTTTGGTAGTTATGTTCTTCTGATAAACTATTCTCAATTTTCTAGTTTTATATTTTTATTTTTAGATCTTTTACCAGATTATCCTTGACATTAAATTATTCAATGCTTAATCTCTTTAATCTGTTAGTAAATTAATAAAACAAACAAAAATAAATAAAAAAAATAAAAATAAAAGAAGATGAAAAAAAAATTAAAAAATTAGTATTCTGTTAATAATTATAATTAAGAGTTATTGATTTAGTGTAGTTAAATATTGAATTCTATTAATATGGAGTGTTAATAGAATAAAAATAATTAATATTTTTTTAATTAAGTGATGATAACATGAATTTAAGTAGTAATTGATATTTTATTAATATGTGATTTGATTTTATTTTAAGTTATAAAAAACTATTTTTTAAAGAAAAGAGTATAAAATAATTAATAGGTTGAAAGATTAATTTTGAACTGAATTTTGGGATGAATTCTGTCTTTTTTGTTTTTAATATTTTCATTATATATACATATTTCTTGTTTTATAAGATCTTATATTTTTGTTAAGCAATGTGTTCTAATTTATTAACATTACTTACATTGCTGTACAATATGTCTTAATTTACTAAAATTGTTTATAATGCTAAGCAGTATGCCCTAATTTACTAATATTGCTCATATTGCTAAGCAGTATATTATAATTTACTAACAATATGTATATTGCTAAGTAATGTGTCATAGTTTTTTAATATTGTGTTTATGTGTTAAGTACTTATTTTCCTATTGGTCTATATTTTTATCCATTTTTTCAGCTTTTTCTTTTTGTATTTTTCAATAAGTAATAATGAGAATAATTTTATTTCAAGTCATAGAAAACTATTTTTTAAAGAAAAAGGTATTGTTTTAAATTAATATAAATTCTATTAAATTTTTCTGAAATTATTTTCTCTGTTTTTAACACTTTTGCTATATATATATAATTTATGTTATATAAGATCTTATATTTTTTTAAGCAATATGCTCTATTTTCTTTGATAATATGCTTATTACTAAGCAATATGCCATAATTTTCTGTCAATGTGCTTATTGCTAAGCAGTGTGCTATAATTCACTAATAATATGCTTATTGTTAAGCAATATGTCATAATTTTTTAATATTGTGCTTTCTTATTAAGTACTATTTTTTTATTGGTTTATTTTTCTATCTGTTTTTTCTATAAGTAACAGCATATAAAAAAATTAGAATATATATCTTTACAAAAAATATAAACTAATATTTTATTATAAAATTTTTAATAAAAATTTATATTATAATATAATTATTATATATAAATAATAATATTAGATTTTTTAATATAATAATAATTCAAAGCATATTTTAAAAAATGTTTATACAGATTTAAAAATATAATTGTTAAATTATATTTTGTTTTGGTTATTATATAGTTTAAATCTCAATTTAATTAAAAATATTTGGATTATTTTTAAACAAAATATTAAAAAAAAGTTAAAATAATAATAATATACAAAAAAATATTTTTCAAGCAATTTTTACTATAATAGTAAAAAATAATAATAATCTGTTTAATAAAACTATTTTTTATTATATTACAAAAAAAATATTATTATTTAAATAAATAATATTAATTTAATAAATACAATTTAATTATTATCTAATATATAAAACCAAGATTAAGAGTCTTAATTAGATATAATTCACATTTTTATTATATGTAACCAGTTATTTAAACCAATTAAAGCAATATTAAGTTTTTATATAAACAATAATTTTATTATTTAAACCCAAAAAAAAACAAGTAAGGCTTATAAAAACTGAAGTTAACTCTAAACAACTTATTATTACCAATTAATCTTACTATTTTATTAAACAAACTTGATATTAAAATGTAAAACACATTAGACACAACCTTAAAATTATTGATTAAACTATATTTTTTCATATTAGTCTTATATTTGAACCTAAATTTTCACAAATTTGAACAATAATACTTATCTAAACTATGCACAAAATTAACCAAAATCTAGATGGCTTCTTTTCAACAATTAAATATTTACATAGTTTTACAGTACTAATTTATAAGCACAAATTTTTGCAAAAAAACACATATAATCTAATATTTAATAAATATAAAAAAAAAATTCCACTATTATAAAAGATAAAAAAACACAAGACTCTATTAAAAATCTCCAAACCATAATTTAATCAAGCACTATTTTTTTGTAGAAATCAGTTTTTTTAGAATAAATAAACACATAATTAGAAAATTTAATCTTTTTATATTATAAACACAGAACACTTAAATATTTTTTATTATAAAGTTTTTTCTAATTATAATAAACAACTTTCTATAAACTGCTTTTATACAAACCAGCTAAAATCTTGTTGATAAAACCTAACAGCATATGTAAATTCAAAAGTTAAACTGTAGTAGTTTAAACTTAGTTAATTTTTTAGATCATAAAGCTATCTATTACTTTAAAACCAGATTTGTTTTTCAATAAGTATAATATACTAATTTATATATATCTCAAACAAAATAACAAATATTATTAGATATTGTTAAACTATTTGTTACAATATAGTATTTGCACATATTATTGAATAGCAACAAAAAAAACAAGCAGTCTTATTTGTCAAAATATTAGCACAAATATTCCCCAAAATATTTGAATGTCTTTTAATTTTTAACTATACTATTAAGAAATTTTTATCTTTAATTAAGTTTACAATATGTTTTTTTTCATTTAGCAATGATTACAAAAATCAGAATTTATCAACTCTAATTCTAAAATACATGTATTTATGATAATTTAACTATCTAAGTACACAATAACAGTATAGAAAAAAAGCATACATTCCAAAAACAAAAATAATAATTTGTAATTTGGCCAGTATTAAAAACAATAACTCATAAACTCTAATTTTAACTCCCAAATCAACTTCAGAAAAGTAAACAGCAGTTTTATTGGCAATAACAAAAAAGTTTAATTTCTTTAAGAATAAATATTTAAATAATATTATTTTTAATTATTTTATAATTATAAAAACTTTTTTTATCTTTGTTTTTTAAATTAGATATTTAAAAATTACATATTTTTAATAATTAATTAAAAAAATTTTGGTTTAATTTATTAATGATTTATTTTGTTTTACTTTTTATTTTTTAAGTAAAATTTAAATTTTTTTTCTTAAAATATAATATTAATATATTTTTTTATTTTATTTTTTTATATATTATAAAATAAATTTATTAATAATTAATAAAAAGCTTTTAAATTTAGAATTTTGCCTAATAATTATATTTATATTATGTATAATTATAATCAAACTATTATTGGTAAAAATTAAATTAGTTAATTATATAATTTTATTTATATTAAATTTAATATTAAAACCCTAAATATTATTATTTTATAATTTTTTTTATATACAAAAAAATTTGGATTTTTATTAAACTTATTTTTATTATTATTTATATTATATTTTATTTTAAAATTTATTATTTTTTTGCTTAAATTATTAATAATTTTTTAAAAATACTAATCTTTTATTTATTTATAAGAATTTTTTTTATTTTAAAATTTATAAAAATTAAAGTATTAATAAGTTTAATAATTAATAAAACTAATTTAACCAGTTTATTTTTTAAAAAAGTTAATTTAAAACTTATTATTAAATTAATATTATAATAATAGTAAAAAAAACCAAAAATAATAGTTTTGACTTAAAATTTAATATTAGTAAAACAAAATTTTAATATTTTAAAACTTATTATTTTATATAATATTTTTAAAATTAAATAAATAAATTTTTTTTCTAACTATACAACTTTTAAAATTAATTTATTGATTCTTTAAATAAATAATCAAATTTTTTTTAATGTAAATTACTATCTAATATAATATGTTAAATTTAATAATTTAAATTAAAAATAATATTTTTTTTCTTTTATTTTTATAATCATAATTAAAAAAAAATAAAAAAGTTTTAAATATTACTTTTTTTATAGTAATTAATAAAATTTCAATAAAAAAAATTTTTCTATTATTAAAACAATTAAGCAAAACATTCTAATAATGTTTTTTTAAAATATTTTACTTATTTTTAACTAGTGGTTTTTAACAATAAATTAGCAAATTAATTTTTTTTGTTTTTACTACTAATATTATTATTATTATTTTGTAAATGGTTAAAAAAACTAAAAAATTAAAAAACAACAGTAGTTACTTATATTTACTATTTTTATATTAAACTTTTTTGTGGTTTTAAATAAAATCTTAGATAAAATCTTTTTAAAAACAACTAGTCTTTTTTTTAATATAAATAATAATAAAAATAACACATTTTCTAAGATAAATTAAGATTAACTATTGGCTGTATTATTAAATATAATATTTTTTAGCAAATTATTAATTCTAAAAACAAAACAACTTATTAAATTATTTAATTTTAAGAATTAGAATGATTAAATAAAAACTAAATTAAATTTTTTTTTGTTTTTTAATACTGTCTTTGGTAGTATTTAAAAAACTATTTTCAATTATCAAAAATTCTTTGAATAAATAGCTTTTATTCTGGTGTTTAATACTATTTTCAAAATCAAATTGTCTTGGTTAATTTTTTGTTTTATTTATTAAAGTTTTTTTTAGTAATTATATTCAAAATTACAAAATTTTCTGTAGTAACTTTTGGAATTTTTTTTTATTTCTGTTGTATTTTATAATTTTCTTTTAATATATTTTTTAATAATATTAAAAATATTTTTGGTGTTTTTAGTATTGTTATTTTTTTTAAGTTAAAGCTTGTTAGTTTGTAATAATATGTTGTTATTACTTTTAAAAACTCTTTTTTTGTTGTTATTGCTTTTGACTACTAGTTTGTATTGGTAAAAAAAGATAATACTTGAATTTTTTTCTTAACCAAAAAAAGATTATTATCTTAAAAAATATATTTAAAACCAAATTAGTCAATATTTTTTCAGTTGTAATGTCTTTAAAATTAGTAATATGATTTTTTAAATTGGTAATTATACTTGTTTTATTTTTTACTTATCTAATTTTTATTATTATTAATATTTTATTATTATGATATTTAGTTCTTATAAGTTTTTGAATTTTGTTATTACTAAAATTAGTACTTTATACAAATATTATATTTGATAAAAAACTTCAGAGTGTTATTATTATTACAGATATCATGATTTAAATTATCTATTTGTTAACTATAAAGTGTTTTTTTCTTTGTTTTTTAAGAGATTTTCTAAGTTTGTTATTAGTTTTAAGTTTTTTATGTCATTTTTTATTAATAGCAAATCTTATATTATGGTTTTTATCTTTTTGGCTTTTTTTTTGCTGCTTTTTTGGTTGTTTTTGTTGTTAATTCTGCTGTTAAATCTAAATTAAACTTTTCAAAACTTTAAGTTTTAAGTTTAACTGCTTTGATTAAATTTGTTATTGAGTCTATTGGTTTTTTAATTATTTTGGTTACTACTTTTCTGAATAATAATGTTGACAAAAAACTTTATATAAAAAGAAATTTGCTTTTTATAAAGTATATTACTAATAAATTTTCTAATTTTCTGTTAATGTTTTTAAGAATATTGTCTGTTTTAGATTTAAAGTTAATTTTAGTAAAATAGACTATAATAAAATATTGATTATTAAATCTTTTTTTCTGACTAATAATATTATTAAATATATAATTATTTTGTAATATATGTTAAATCCAAATATTAAAGATGGTATTAAGTTAATTAAGTTGTTTTTTAATAAATTTATTTTTAATTTTAAGAATTTAAATAGTATTATTAAAGAAATTAATAAGCTAAATCTATTTTTAACTTTTTTTGTTTTAATTTAAATAGCTAATTATATGTAAAAAGTACATAATTTATATTTTTTTTTGGTATTATTAATGTTATTTTGCTGTTAATTCTGTTATTAATAAAAATTAATGAATTTTAATAAGCTAATTTTTTTTCTAAAGTATTTTTCTATACTTTAAACTATGTATACTATTAAATTTATAATAAAATAACCAATTTTATACCAATTACTTTTATAATTACTTTGTAGTAAAAATTAACTCTTTTACAAAAAAATTTTGTTTATAAGCTTTTTAAAAATATGTATAGTTATTTTGCTGTAAAAGTCAATTTTTTATAAAAAATTTTAATTCTAGATTATTCAATAATATAAAAAAAATAAAAATAAAAATAAAATAAAAATAAAAAATAAAAAATATGTTAAAAAAGTTAGTTTGGATTTAAATTTAGAAGTTACTAAGAGTTACTGAAATTAATAATTAATCAATTTCAAAATATTAGTATAAAATAGTTAATTTTAAACAGAAATAATTAAGATTTTTATGTTTTTTAAAGTAAGTTTTTATTAAAGTTGATTTGTAAAGAAGATATTTTATAAAAAATACCAAAAAAAACTTTTTTTTATATAAGTTGTTATAATATTATTCTATAATTTAGTGTTTTTTTTTTAATATTTTGATAAACTAAAAATACTTTTTATTAAACTACAAGTTATTTTTGCAAATTATAAATTATTTTAATAAATTATTAAATATTTTGTCAAATTACTAAATATTTTAATAAATTCTAAATATTACATAGTTTAGTGTATTATATAATCTGATCATTATAATTTGGTTATATTGTGTTTTGTACAAATTAAGTTATTAATTAAATAATAATTCAGAAAATTTAATATAATAATAAATAATAAATTGAAATAATATTATATTGAAATTCATGAAAGTTTTATTTTAACACTATCAAACTTACTTAGAATTAACAAGTAATTATTGGCCAGCAGAATCAACTTTCAACTTTTATGTCAACAAAAAAATCAAGACTTACTTAGAAAACCAAAAAAATTCAGAAGCAGCACTCAACAATTTCTATAGTAAATTGTTCTAAAGTACTATATTTCCACAAAATTATTTGTTTGTTTCAATAATTACAGAAATCAACAAAAAAATTAAGAAATACACCAGACAGCAATTTTCTATTATCTTTGTAGACAACAAAAAAAAAATTACAAATATTAGCAAAAACACCAAAAAAAATACAACCATCTACTTAGAAGAAACCAAGAGTCATTTTATTTATTTATTTGTCATATTACCATATGTTTAGAAATACTATCAATATATTATTAGAAATCATATTATCATAAACAAAAACACTATTAGCAAGAAAAACATTCTAAAATCAACAAGAAAAAGCCAATTTATTGAGAACTTATAGTAATTTCTTTAAAAAATTTAAATTGTAATCACTAACACTATTAGAATTTTGATTACCACCACTCCAACCAGGTTTTGGAGCCATTAATTCTTGGAAAATAACTGACTTTAAAAAAGAGAAAGATAACAATTAGGAAAATAATAACCAAAATCTGATTTTAGAAAACCTAGAAATTTAAATTCTAATTATTCCAATTCAACAAAACCCAAATAATCTAAATTCAGCTCCTATTGTTTTCCAAAACTTACTTCTAGTAATCATGATCAATCCATCACCAGTTGTACCAATTGTCATATAACAATAACAGCTGCAACTACAATTTTAACCACTATTACAACAACAATTTCAACAACAATAACAATTATTACCACAACTATTACTTATATCAATGGTCTATGTACCAATTACAAAACTTGAAAAATTTACTGGTAAAGAAAACAATACACAAGTTTGGCTAAATATTATAGAAAAAGCCATTGCAGCCAATAGATAAGATAATGTTAGAACATTATAGACAATTCCATATTTTTTTTAAGATACTGCCAACTCATAGTATTAAAGCTTAATCCAGAAACCCCAAAATTTTAACATGTTTAAACTGGAATTTTTAAAATATTTTAGTAATAATAACAGCATTAATTGCCTAGCAAATATCTTTAAAATTATCAAACAAGGAAATACTAAAATTGTTATTACTTATTTAAGACACTTCTATTAAAGTTTGCAACAAATACAATACTGGAAATCAAAAATAATTCATTCACACTTTCTAAAACTGAATATATTTTAACTTTTGATGTTTTTAATAATATTGAGAATAATCTAGAACAATTTCACAAATATTATTAGAACTTAGCACTAACTAAAAAAAAGCAAAAACAGTGTTTAGAGTAGTTTAATACTTGACTCTGTAAACATTGCCTAATTTTCAGTGACTTTAAGTATTGTAATGAGTGTAATATTATTTATAATCCATTATTACACATGATCTATTTGATTCTTAAAAAAGAAAAACCAATTAGTGAATATGCATTGAAATCAGAATTGAAAATTAATCATGATTCAGACTTTAACAATAACAACAATAATGGTTCCAATTTCATTTACTATGGCAACAATAATAACAATTCAAACTCTAATTACAATTCAAATAATATATTGCACTTTCAGATCTCTCTATAGAGCAAGAACTAAAATAGTTTAGCAATAATAATAAAAGTATTATGCCAAAATGCATGCATAATATTAATGCAAAATTTGATATTAAGTATTCAAAAAAAACTGCCATTAGATTGAAACCATATTCATGTACCAGTATAGATCTAAAAATAGCACTGGAAATTCTGGCAACAACAATGATTCAATTAATATCTAAATTTAATCTAATAAAAAAAAAGATTAATATCAGAGAAGAAATAATTGATACAGAATATATAGAAAATATCATTGCAATACTACAAAATAACTCAGAAAAAAGAATATACAATTGAACCAAATAAAAAGATAGCACAGACAATATTCCTATTTTTGGTAAAAATAGCTTAATTAGTGTTAGTAAGAACAAGAGAAAAATTAGAAATAACTGCAAAAAGAATAAATAGATTCGAATCTATAAGTAAAATAGATGTACCAGTCAATATGGCAGAGGAAAAAACAATTAATAAAAAAGAAATTATCTTTACCAATCAATTAATTTCCATTTTATCATATAACTAGTATATATTAGTAATAAAAAGAAAAGTAAAGGACCAGCCCCAGATTTTTGAAGTAAAATCAACTATTTGTAAATTAGAGAAAATTAGAATTACCATAAAAATTCTTATTGTTACTCATAGAATATAGGAATTAAATATTAGTACATAAATTAGCCAATCAAAATAAACATAGTAAAAAGTAGAATTTCAGGATTCCTCTCAGAAAAATTGCAGAATTCCAGGAATTTCAGGATTCTTATATGAGGAATTGCAAGATTCCAGGCTAGAGAATTGAGGAATTCAAGGAATCTTGTACAATAAAATTTATATATATATAGCAGTAGTATTAGAAGCTAGAAAATTAGTCAAAAAGACTTCCAGAATTAGTAAGACTCTCAGAGTCAATTAGACTTACAAGTTATAATTATTAGAATCCTTTAGTTAGAGACTTTTCAGTTTAGATTTGATCTAAGCAACCTTTTACATCACAAATATTAATAAATAATTATTTACTATCTCAATTCATTTTTCACTATCAACACTTCATGTTGATAGTAAGTTATACTTAATCACACTAAAACAATAGTTCTTGATCACAACTATTAATGAGATACTAACTTGCTAAATTGCCTTGGCTTATTTTTTGATTTTCTTTGTTTCTTTTATTTTCTTTGTTATTTTTTTTGTTGTTTACTAAAATTGATTAAGGATTAAGTACTGAATTATTGATGTCAAGGATTGCCTGGTAAAAAACCTCTGTAAGTGAGTATAGTACGTAAAAAGATTATGGATTATTTACCAGAGGATTGCCGGCCACCAAGCCAAAAAAAGAATTGATGGAATTGCGATTCCAAGAGACTACTGAAAACCACTATTGAATCTCTGTCCATTATACAAAAAACTCAACCAAAACCTTTAGATTCATAACCACCTTCAGAAATCAACATTATTAATCAATTAAACACCAAGTTACAGGTTTGTTATTTGCTTTGAGATCCCAAATAATTACCTGTAACATTTGGTGCTTCCTGTGAGGTATAATCCTACAGAGATCCAGCACCAACAACAATTATCTAAAAGTGGCAGAACCAGAAATTATAGAAACCAACCATCTAGGATTTGCCAAATCCCTGTTTCAACAGTACAGCCAACAGCTAAGATTAAACAATAACCATTTTCCAGCAGAATCAGTCTTCAACTTTTATGTCAACAATAAAATTACAGACTCCTTAGGAGGAACAGTTAACATTGAATCCACAAGAGAAAATCTTTATACAAAGTTATTTTAACATACCAGTTTATTAAGAAACTACAGTTTTGCACCAATTATCAGGGAAATCAATCAAACCATTAAAAGGTACATCCAATAACAATTTCCCATCGCCTATGCAGACAAAAAGAAAGGAAGATTGCAAACACCAGTAATAACATCCAAAAAGATACAACCACCCACTTGGAAGAAAACCAGAGTTGAATCACCTATCAATTCATCATACTATTATACACCAGGAAATGTTATCAATATCTTTGCAGTAGACACGTTGTTACTAGAGGTTTTTGGTCTCTTTTCTTGAATGTTGTTGATGTTGATTTGCTGTGAATTCACGTTTCCAGGAAGTAGTTGAACCTTCAGTAACTGAATTTATCTTCAAATTATCTCCTATAATTTGAATTGCTGGGCTTATAAGTGGAATGACCAATTCCGTACCAATTGCTTTGTGTAGTTATGTTGTAGTAAACATCAATTCTTTCCCAGGAATTACTTGTTTGGAAGCTCACTAAAAAAAATGTGTAGTTACTTTGCTGTGAAAGTCAACTCTTCTACAGGAATCTTGTCTGTAGGCTATCCTAATGATTATAATAAGAAAATAAAAAAAAATAAAAGAAATATAAAAGAAATAGAATTCTGTCAAGAGAAACGTTTTCTATCCAGGCCTAGAGTTACTAACAGTTTACTGAAATTGGTAGCTAATCAATTTCAAAATGTTAGTTGAGTTTTTGGAGATTTTCCAAGTGCAATATTTAAAGAAATTGGTTTTTCGAATTATTTGATATTTTATTTCTTTTTGTGTGTGTAGGAATGGTTCTAAGTGATAAATCTAAAGTAAGATACATTTTCTCAAAGAGAGAAGCTCTTCTTTTATATAACTTGTTATAATACTATTCTATGAACTTGAACTTTGCTCTTTTTTACAATTTCGCTGAACTAAAGATACATTTCAGTGAACTACAAGTTATTTCTGCAAATTATTAAATATTTTGGTGAACTATCACTTATTTCGGCGAATTTCTACAAATTTTGGCGAACTTTTAAATGTTACATATTTCGGGGTATTGCATGATTGATCATCACAATTAGGTTACATCTGTGTTATGTACAAATTGGGTTATTAATTAAATGATAATTTTGGACATTTTGCTAATGTAATAAGTGATAATTTAAAACAATAATATATACTAATTAATGATAGGAATTATAAAGATAATTTTATGCTAAATAATATCTCTAATTTTGTCTAGTAACAACATCCGCATTAAACACAATCTTAACCTTTAAACAATTTCTATTTCAAAGTAAACAAAGAAGAGCAGAACTATTAGGGCCATACAGTAAATACTTTAAAGGATTTAAATTGTGATCACCAATGCCATTAGGATTTCAATCATTGCCACATCAACCAGATTTTAGAACTGCGAGTTTATGGAAAATAACAGAATCAGAAAAAAAGGAAGAAAAAGAAAGTAAGAATTAGGAATTTACTTACCAAAACTCGATCCTGGAAAATCCAAAAGTTGAAACTCCAAATATTTAAATCCAGCAAACTCAAAACAATACCAACTCCAAAACAATTAATCAGAAAAACTTATCTCCAGTAATCATCATCAATCAGCCACCAATTAAACCAATTATTGAACTAATTCAACAACAGCCATTTCAGCAACTTATTTAACAACTACTGCAACTACTTTAACAACTTCAACAGCCACTTCAACAACCACAATAAAAACAACAAATGGCATGCGCACCAATCACAAAGCTAGAAAAATTTCTGGCAAAGAGGACGACACCCAAATGTGGATCAATGACGTTGTCAAAGCTATCACCACCAATAACTGGAATGATACCAGAGCCTTCTAAGCAATCTCCTATTTTCTTCAAAATGCCACTGACTCATGGTATTATAGTTTAGCTCAAAAACCCCAAACATTTAATGCATTTAAATTAGAATTTTTAAGATATTTTAGTAACAGCAACAGCATTAATCACTTGGCCAATACTTTTACCACCATCAAACAAGGAGATACTGAAGCAGTTACCACTTACTTGGGATGTTTCTATTGAAACTTGTGCCAAATACAAGCTATTGACGCCAATTACTTTATCACAGCCCAGATCCTGAATCAGTTTATTCACAGATTATGCAGTAGCATTCTTCAACATGTATGCCCAATGCATCCAGCAGATTTTCAAGCCACAGTTACATATGCCAGAGATTTTGAATCAGCTGAATTAGAAGCTAACCACGCCCAAGCCATAAATCTAGTAATGAATAGATCATCTAACTTGGATTCCAAACTAAAGCAATTCAGTGATTTGATCAATCAAAAAATTGAGGGATACTTAGTTGACAATTGTGCAATTTATTAACCACTACAATGATACAATAATTTAGGAAACCTGAATTATTTCCAAAATCAGTTACATCTATTATTATTATCCAATCAGTCATGGCAGTCAGATATGCGAGTCTGCCACAACTATGGTAAACAAGGTCACATTAGAGCTAACTGCCATTTTTATAGTAATTCACAATTGGGAAATCAATACTGAAACCCTGATCATAGAATTCAAATTCTGAATTATTACTTAAATCAAGACCAATATCAACTCACTTACCTACCAATAATGTAACAGCCACTATATCAACCACCCATATATCAACCTCCAATTTATCAACTGCAGCCACAAGTAATCTATCAACTACTGCAATCACAAACAATTTATCAAACACCCATAGTTTAACCACTGTCATCAAACCCAGCTCAGGTGACATTAGAAAACTCTAGATTAAAAGTTACTCAAAATTGGAGATTGGCAATGGTTGTTTACCAACTGATTCCCAGCTTCTCTACACAACAATCAAGATCATGGTTTTGGAATTCGGGAACCAAGTACACACAAAACCCAAATTTCCAATACTATTTAAGTTTCCTGGTTACTCCAGAAAACACCCAACTCAATAACCTGGCATTTAACCAATAACCAACACTTATCAGCAACATTCTACCAGCTACCATTACCAAAAACAAATCACTGGATGTCATTTTTTCATTTGAACTCAAGGAACTGTCAACCATGCTGTTGTTTAGTAGAGCCGCCCTAGAAGAAAAATTTATCACTGCCATGTACATTGATGTCAAAGTCGATGGCCACTTTATCAAACTAATCCTAAATAGTGGATCAGCTGACAGCATCATTACAAGACAACTTATGGACCAATTAGATCATTGAGTTGATCGAGCTGCCAGTGCACAAATTATCATTGCTGATGGAGCAACCAAAACTCCTATTGGTGAAATTGATGACTTTCCTTTTGAAGTCAATGGCATCATCACTCCTATCAAAGTCCTAGTGATAAAAGCAACTCAATATTAAGCATTAGTAGAAAACAACTGGTTATCTAAAACCAATACCATACTCAACTGGATAACACAGAAGCTTCAACTTAGCCAAAATAGCCAATACACATGAATACCAGTTATGTGTGGTCACTTCAAAACCAACAACCCACCAGTACTACTTATTGACTTTGAGGAAGAAGAAAAAAAACCAACTTAGGAAGCATATTAAGTCTCATGAGCTGACAATGACCACAATGAACTGCCACCTATACTTTTTTGGGACAATAACAGGAAAAAAAAACAACAAAAAGAACATATCTGGAATACTGATCAAACATAGGGAACTGACAATAACTAGGACAAACAGTCAACTTGGGAGTAAAAAGAGGATAACAAGGGAAAGGGAAAAGAGAGAAAAGAAAAAAACATATCCAAAAAAGCCATAGACACTAAAAAAATAAACAGTGGCTAGACAAATTCATACTCAGTTCACAAGCCACTGCCACAACCACTATACATACCTCTTAAATACAAAGACTGTGAAAAGAAACTTTCTTCTATGGGAGCTTGGGTAGTGCCAGACAAAGACTACTGAACATATACACATTATTATTGTAAGCCATGCCATAGAGAATGATACAAGTACCCAAAATGTCAAGGAAAGTGGGACAACAAATCATGTCTCACTTGTGGTGTTACCAGACAAAATTAGAGATATTATTTAGCATGAAATTATCTTATAAATCCTATCATTAATTAGCATATATTATTATTTCAAATTATCACTTATTACATTAGCAAAATGTCCAAAATTATCATTTAAATTAATAACCCAATTTGTACACAACACAAATGTAACCTAATTGTAATAATCAATCATGTAATACCCTGAACTATATAACATTTAAAAGTTTGCCGAAATTTGTAGAAATTTGCCGAAATAATTGATAGTTCACCGAAATAACTTATAGTTCGCCGAAATGTATCTTTAGTTCAGTGAAATTGTAGAAAATAGCAAAGTTCAAGTTCATAGAATAGTGTTACGACAAATTGTATAAAAAAAGAGCATCTCTCTTTGAGAAAATGTATCTTACTTTAGATTTATTACTTAGAACCATTTCTACACACACAAAAAGAAATAAATATTAAATAATTCGAAAAACCAAATTCTTTAATTATTGTACTTGAAAATCCTCAAAACCCAACTAACATTTTGAAATTGATTAGCTACCAATTTCAGTAAATTGTTAGTGACTCCAGGCCTGGATAGAAAAACGTTTCCTTTGATAAAATCCTATTTCTTTTACATTTCTTTTATTTTTTTCTTTTCTTTTCTTATTACAATTATTAAGGTAATCTACAGACAAGATTCCTGTAGAAGAGTTGACTTTTACAGCAAAGTAACTACACATTTTTAGTGAGCTTCCAGACGAGTAATTCCTGGGAAAGAGTTGATGTTTACTACAACGTAACTACATAAAGCAACTGGCATGGAATTGGCCATTTCACTCATAAGCCCAGTAAGTTCAAATTATAGGAGATAATTTGAAGATAAATTCAGTTACTGGAGGTCCAACTACTTCCTGGAAACGTGAATTCACAACAAACAGACATTAACAACATTCAAGAAAAGAGACCAAAAATCTCCAGTAACATTTGGTGCTCTCCCACAGAAATAACACAGCAACAACAAAATTCAAAGTGGCAATCACACCAGATGCAACAACTCTAGAGTATTACCAATCAATTTACACCCACTGCAAGCAAAGATTCAACATTTCAGATGGAATTGAAGTTGTCAAGAAATCAGTATACCAATACATTGAAAACTGCATCAACAATTATCTTTTTGGAAATTACAATATCTCAGAAGTTAGAAGCAATCTTTACAATAATTTAGCACACTATTCACAGTTGAGAACTGAAGACCTTAATAGCAAAACACTTGCCACTTACTTTCACGAACTTAATTTTAACATTATTAAATACTGTGAAAAAACATATCCAGTGCAGTTTCAATACTCTATTGATTTTGAATCAGAAACAGAAACAAGCAACAAAGGCAAAAACAAATTAAAACAAGACTCAAAAACCACTCCAAATACTCCAACACTACCAAAAACAACTGCCAAACATTTACAAACACCTGAACAAGGAACCAGTTCAAAACTTCCACTTACTATCACACTTTTTCTAGCTTCACTTGCACAAGCACAAACGCCTAATTCACCCTTGAATTGATTTGCAAGACCAGAAGATTTTACA
Source organism: Geosiphon pyriformis (assembly GCA_016748015.1). Lineage (NCBI taxonomy): Eukaryota > Fungi > Glomeromycota > Glomeromycetes > Archaeosporales > Geosiphonaceae > Geosiphon > Geosiphon pyriformis. Next base: position 1,063,819 of record JAAOMT010000602.1, on the reverse strand, counting down.
TCACTCAGAAGTCCCATCAGACAACAAGAACCCCTTCAAACTAGTTCCAATCTCCTTGACTTTTTAGCTGAAAATCAAAGTGAACACTCTCAGACAGCAGCAAACAAAGAAAACAAACCTGAAATATCTGAAGAAGAATCAATAGACAGTGAAAACAAAAAAGACAAAATGACAACATACATCGCAAAAATCTCTGAATTTAATGGAGAAGACATTGAGACCAGTTCCCAAGAATGGCTCGACCAAGTTACTAAAGCTGGAAATGCAAATGGATAAAATGCTGCCAGAATGTTAAGAACAATTCCCTACTTTCTCAAAGGAACAGCAGGAGAATGGTTTAAAAACTTGGCCACCCCATTCAATGATTGGAATGCTTTCAAAGCAGCCTTCCTTAAACAGTTCACTGACAATAATACCTCCATCACCCTTTGCAATTGTTTTCAAAATATTAAACAAGAACTTTCTGAATCTGTTATGACTTATATCAGGAAATTCAACAAACTTCTCAGACAAATTCACCAACTCGAAACAAATGATTATTATTCCAATGCTCAAATTTTGGATCAATTTATTGCTGGTCTAAAAGATAAACTAATTAAAAAGGTTCGCCCACATGTGCCAAAAGATTTAAACTCTGCCATACAGCATGCGAAAAGATATGAAATGGCCATAGAAGAGGCCAATCCCACAAAACTTGTAAATTTGGCAATTAGAGAAACCAGCTCAGCAGCTGAGGAAAAAATTGACCAACTCACAAAGAAGGTTGAAAACTATTTCACCAATCAACAACAACAGCAACCCTAAAGATATCAACCACCCCAAAGACGAAATCAAAATAACTTTGCACCACTTTCCAATAACCAGTCTCAGAATTGCTATTATTGTGAAATTTCTGGCCACTGGAAAAGAGATTGCAGAAAGCTACAACAAGACCAACAAAATAGGAGTAATCAATGTTACCCTTCACCAAAGCAATCTTATTATCAACCACCACTACCAGTTTACTATCCACCAAGACCCCAATACCAAAATAACTATTATCAACCTGCCGCACAGCCAATTCAACAGCAATACCAACAACCACTCACACAACATTATCAAGTACCTGCTCGAAGACTGATTACACAAAATCAATTCACATCACAAAACTGGTACCAAGTAAACAACAATAGAATCAGTTTGAACAACCAATTAGTTCCCCAAAATTCCATTCAACCAAGACCCAACTACTACCACACTCAACCCAGTTATTTAACAATGCCAGAAGAACAGGATTTTCACTATACTGCACTCTAGGGAGGTAGAGCTGCAGCATAACAACAAAACCTTTCCTATACTCCTACCACAATCTCACCAGCCAGAATTGCTGAAAACGCTAATCTTTCAGATATATTCTCTTTTGAGTTTGAAGCAAATGAGTCACCATTCCTGCTTAGCAATGCAGCCACCAATGAACAAAAAGCAATCACAGCTATGTACACTGAAGCAGAAGTCGAAGGAAAGACAATTTGCTTGATCCTAAACAGTGGATCCACCAGAAGTATTATTACCTACCAGTTAATGCAACAGTTGAAGAGAAATGTCGACTGACCAGCTCAAACAGTAATTGTCACTGCTGATGACATGAAAAAGACCCCAATAGGAGAAATTGACAATTTTCCATTCACTTTTGATGGAATCATCATTCTAGTCAAAGTTCTTGTAATGGACGCACTCCAGTACCAAGCTCTTATCAAAAATAATTGGCTTCAAAAAGCCAATGCTAATCTGAATTGGGAAACACAAAAGTTAACAATCTCCTACCAAGGACAACATGTCTGGGTACCTGCCACTTGTGGTACATTCAACAAATACTCTGAAAAAGCCCCGGCTTTTGAATTTGAACCGGAAGAGGAAAAATCCTTTATTGAAACATTCATGGCTCTTGGATTAACGTCTAACTGGGCTGATGAAATGGAACAAGAACATTTTACTCCACACTCTGAACTCAAAACCTCTGAATGGAATATCCCTTACTCAAAACCCGAACCAAGGAAACAACACTTCTATATTCCCCTTAAATGTAAAGACTGTCACAAGAAACTATCGTCAATGGAAGCCTGCATTTCACCTGAAGAAGAATATGAAAATCATACTTGTTATTACTGTAAGACTTGCCACAGAGAATGATAGGGCCATCTAATAAAAAGAAGTAGAAAATGAGACAACATCTCTTGTTTGACTTGTGGAGATATGCTACTGGAAGAATGCAATTGAATTGATATAGCAATGAGAGGTGAAGTCTGTGATCAAACCTGCCAATATGCTTTATTAATTTCAGAAAAAGTAAAAAGAGGAACACCCTTTAATGTGGCATACAACAGTGCTCTCAACAAACTTTATCACTACTCTCATAATGCCGAGATGATTTTTGACCTAGCAATAACATTAATTAATGGAGCTACTAAAGAAAATGTTTGTCAAATGAAAAAAGCAGAATACATTGAATACACTATAGAATTAGCTGGATTCAATTACAAAGATGAAGTAGAAGTCTACCACCAAATTGCAAGTCACACCTACTCAACCCAAGAAACTCAACAATTAGAACAAATGAACATTAAGCTATGTGAAGAATGCATTATGCCTTGTGATGAACAGTAGTGTCCTAAATGTTATGCTCTTAGTATCCCCTTGCCCAGCGAAAATAATGAGAACGAAATTGAATTTGGAGAACCTAAAGCAATGGAAGAAATTGAAACAACACCCATCTACCTTATCGAAAATCAGCCTGCCTTACAACTTAAATACTTCAACAACAACGGTGTTACAGGTGATTATTTCTGCTGTTGAATTAAATAACAAACCCGTAACTTGGTGCTTAAAAGCTACTTCCGTTAAGACTATTCTGAAGGTGTTGTATCTAAAGGTTTTGATGGATCTGAAGGTTTTGGTTGATCTGAAGGTTTTGGTTAATCTGAAGGTTTTGGTTGAGTCCTTTGTATAATGGACAGAGATTCAATAGTGTCAATAGTAGAGATATTTTCCAAGAGTTTTTCCAATTTCTTTCTTAGCATGGTGGCCGGATTTAGTCTGGCAGTCGTGCCTTTCTAGTAAGCTATCTGATAATATATAAAAATCTTACCTGTATTTCTGGGTCTTTTACCAGGCTATCCTTAATGTCAATAACTCAGCACTTAATTGTTTATCAATTAGTATATAACAACAAATCAAAATAAAATAAAGAAAAAAAGAAATAAAAGGAAATAAAGAAAGCAAAAAAATAAGCCAAGGCGATTTGCAGATTAGTATTCTGTCAATAGCCATGATCAAGAGCTATTGTTCCAGCATGGTCAAGTATCAATTACTATCAACATGAAAGGTTGATAGTGGGGGAAGTGGATGAAGATATAAAATAATTATTTATTTGATGATTGCATTTCTAGGCTAAGGATTCTGTGGTATCGATTCTGTTTTTTCTGTTTCTACCACTACTGCTATATATACATAATTGGGATTCCTCAATTCCTTGATTCTTCATGACAGGAATCCTGCAATTCCTTTGAGAAGAATCCTGGAATTCCACATTTACTATGCTTACTTCTAATTGGCTAATAATTATGCTAATATATTTCTTATATTTCTATGAATAACATTATTCCCTTCTTTTTAATATTGAGCTCTGTCAAAATCTAACTCATGTGATTCCCCCTCTTAAAGTATTTCCTGGATTTTGTTTTCGAGAATTACTTGTGTTATTTGGGTCTGTAATTCTTCAAATTAAGCATTAGTGATTTTTCCCAATTGATTACTGATAATCAGATCCATTGCTCTGTTGAGCAATATTTTTGGTTTATCTTGAAATGCTGTATGTATTCGGTATATGGCTCAGGCTTGTGTGGATAAGTTGTTTTTTTCCACAAAATATTCTAATTGTTGTAGTACTCCTTGGTTGAATAATCACTTTGTTTTATCCGTATATAGATTCTGGATATTTACATGTTATCTTAAGTAAAAATAACAATAGTTTCATGGAAATTGTTGTATCTACCAATTCCAAGTTTCTTTAGTCAACTCTTGATATAGTGACTCTTTTGTCGATTCTTTTATTGCTAATTTTACTTTTACCATAATTTTATCCACAGTATTTTCAGTTTTCTTCTGTGTTCTGAGTTGAAATGTCTTTCTAGTATCTTAATATCGAATGGTTTGTTGATTGATTGTAATCTCCATTTCCTGGTGTTGGATTAATTGAAAGAGTTGTTGTGCTAGTGAGTGAATATTGTCTGTAATTTTCATTTTTCTGATACTTCCTGTTGTGTCTACCATGTCTTTATATATTCTTTTAATGGATCAATTTAATGTGTTGTTGTCGATAATAATGATTGGTTCCCAATCTTGTAGAATCTTATCTGGTTGGACTAGTATTCTCTGTACTCCTAATTGTGGAATATTATTGGTAGATGGTAGTATAATGTTGTGATATGGTTTCAGTCAATCTCCATGTGTTGCTTTGGTTAAAATTTTGTTATCCAATCTTAATTTGTAAGCTCCATTTCCTAGACTTTCTTCTATGTGAAATGGTCCGTCTCATTTGGGGTCAAATTTTCCACTCCATTGTTTTTCTGCTTTGGTATGATGTAGTAATACTTTGTCTCCGATCTTGAATTCAACTGGTTTGTCTAATAGTTGACTATCATGTTTTTCTTTCTGTGTTTTTTGGGATTTTTGGATATTATCAGCTGCTCTTCTTTGTTTGTTTTCCAATGTTTCCATTAAGTCATATGTTCTTTTCAGCAATGTTTCTTGAAAATTTTTCTCTGTTATTGGTTCAGCTGGATATGTATTAATTTTTCTCTCTACTGATAATGTTGCTATTCTTCCATATACTAATTCAAATGGTGTTGTTTGTGTAGTATCTTGTTTTGTTGTCCGATAAGCAAATAGTATTGATGGTATAAACAAATCTCAATCATTCTGGTTTTCTTGGCTGAGCTTGGCTATTGCTTCACACAATGTTCTGTTGAATCTTTCTACTAATCCATTGGTTTGTGGATGGTATGATGATAATAATAGTCTCTTGATTCCGAATCTTTGGCTCAATTTTGTTAATGTTCTGTTCACAAAATGAGTTTCTTGGTCTGATAATAATTTTTTTGGACATCCATGTCAACAAATCAAATTCTGATGAACAAATTCGGCAACGGATTCTGCATCCACTCTTTGAATTGTTTTCACCTCTGGCCATTTAATGAGATAGTCCATAGCTACTGTTATGTATCTGTTTCCTCTGCTGGTGATTGTTAATGGTCTTACTAAATCAATTCTCATACGGTCAAATAGTTGTCCCACTTTGATTGGTCTTAATGGTTCACTGGGTTTTGTTCCTCTTCTTCGCTGACAAGTGTCACAATTTTGAACATATTGAATGATGTCTGGGTACATTGATGGCCAATAGTATCTTTTTCTAATCCTTTCCATGGTTGTTTCTTTGTAAAAATGTCCTGCTGTTGGATTTAAGTGCATGTTGAATAATATTGTCTCTTTTTCTGGCTCCATAATTACTCTGGTTGGTTGATTTGGATCCCTTCTATTTTTCCAAAAAAGTATATTTTGGTGAGTGATGAAATATTTTGATTGGTGTTTGATACTCCTTCGTTCCGGATGAGATAAATTCTCCTTGAATTGTTGAGTGTTTAGATAATGTTGTAATTGTTGATATTTTTGTATATTCATCTTTTGTTGTATTTTTCCGTTGGTATTGTTCTGGTTTTATTATATTTTTGGGTTGAAATGTTCTTAGATTTGTCTTATTTGCGATAAACCATTAGCATTTCTATTGTCTTTTCTCTTTTTGTAATGTATAGTATAATTGTATGGTGCGAGTGCTATTTTCCATCTTGCTTGTCTTCCATCTCCAAATTTTTGTTTTTGGAGTGATGTTAATCTCTTGTGATCTGTGTATACTTCAAACTTCTGGCTCAAGTATTCTTTTCATTTCATGATGGCCCAGTATATTGCTAAGTGTTCTTGTTTCAGTGTTCCATAGTTCTTTTTAGCTGGTGTTAAACATATGCTACTGAATGTTCTCTGCCATCCAGTCCTCTCTGAGATAATACTGCTCCCAATGCTTGGCCAGATGTATCGGTGGTGATGATGAATGGTTTGCTGTAATCTGAATAGATCAGTACTGGAGCTTGGATGAGCTTTTTCCTCAGAATATTAAAAGCTTCTTGTTGACTTTCTGTCCATTTATATTTTGCATTTTTGTTTTGCAGTTGATTGAGTGGCTGCGCTATCTTGGAAAAGTTCTTGATAAAACGACGATAGTAGCTGGCAAATCCCAAAAATGATTTCAGTTCTGTTATATTGGTTGGCACTGGAAAGTTCTTTACTATCTCTATTTTCTCTGGATCTGTTTTGATGCTGTCTTTGCTGACTATGTGTCCCAAGAATTTGAGTTCCGTCTTGCCAAAGAAGTATTTTGTCGCATTTAACTTCAGTCCTGCTCTTCTCAGTCTTTGGAACACTTGTTGAAGATGATGAAGATGATTATCAAACGTCTTTGAGAATACATTGGTGTCATCCAAATATACAACTACTGATTTTCACAATAAGCCAGTATAAACATTTCCATTAGCTGTTGAAAAGTTGCTGGGACATTGGTTAAGCCGAATGGTATTACTTCAAATTTGAAATTTTCTTCTCTAGTAGTAAATGCTGTCTTCTCTTTGTCAGCTGGATTCATGGCTACTTGTCAGTAACCACTGTCCAAATCTAATGTGGAGAACCATTTGTTCCCACCGAAAGCATCAAATAATTCTTGTATTCATAAAGTTGGATAACTGTCTCCACGAGTTATACCATTGAGTTTCCTGTAGTCTACACAAAACTGGATTTTTCCATTTTTCTTATGGACAAGTACCACTGGTGATGACCATGGGCTCATTGATAGTTGAATTAACCTGTTGTCAAGTATTCTATTTATCTCTTGACGAATAATCTTATGGCTGGCTGGCGGCACTCTGTATGCTTTTTGTTTGATTGACATTGCATCTCCAGTCTTGATCTGATGCTGGATGATATCAGTTCGGCCAAACTCATTTTTGCTGGCAAAGATGTCATTGAAATTGTTGAGTAACATCTTGAGCTGCATACATTGAAGTAGATCTAAGTTTTCTATGTTCATTTGTTCCAATTGTTCTGGTTGGAGCAAATAACATTTGTCTCATCCATAAATTGTCTGTAATGTGATGTCAACATATCCACAAAGTTGTGAAAAGTCTGGAATGGAGTTTGGTGGTTGGTTTTCTATTTTTGTGGTTAGATATCCGATGGTGGTTCCTTCTGGTATGTTGATGACATTACCAGTGTTGTTGTAGATGGGAATTTTTATGCTGCTATAGCTTTTGGCTGGTATGTGGAGATTAATCAACCCAATCTCTTCTGATTCACAAAAGATTGCTTCCACTTCAAAAATCTGTTCTTGCTCTTTTTCCTTCCTTTCTATTGCTAACATGTACTGGCTATATGGTGGAATGAAAATAGCTTGACCAGTTGAGATAATTTCTCCTTGGCCAACAATTTCTTCCTCCACCATATTAACTGGTACTTTTATTCTACCTGTTGATCCAAATCCTTGTATTCCTCTCGCTGTTATTCCCAATTCCTCTTTCTTTCCCACTGACACTAACTGAGCTACTCTAATCAGAGGCAGGAATATTGCCTGTGCTATCTTTTTGTTGGGCTCTATTATATAGGTCTTTTTGTAGCATGGTGATGATATTTCCTACATATCTCGCGTCAATTATTCCTTCTCTTATATTGATCCCTCTTTTTGTTAAACTACTCCTAGATGCTAATTGAACCATTGTTGTTGCCAGAATTTCTAGTGCTATTTTCAGATCAATGCAGATATGTGAATACAGTTCTAATTTGATGGCATCTTTTTCTGGATATCTCAGATCAAACCCTGCATCAGTATCATGCACATGTTCTGGCATAATACCTTCCCCATTGTCACTATACCATTTCAATTTTTGTTCCTTGGAGAGATCTGGTAGTACAATGTATTGTTCATAGTTTAAATCGGAGTTTGTATCTGAGTCGGAATTATTGTCGTTGTCATTGCCATTTTGAACGGAGCTTGAACTATTGTTGTCATCATCATTGTCGGAGTTTGAATCGCGATTGATTGGTGATTCTGATTTTGATGCACAGCTGCTGATTGGTTCTTCCTCTTCCGGGATTGTGTAGATCATGTGTGATGGTAGATTGTAAATGAGGTCACACTCATTACAATACTGGAAGTCACAGGGAATTAGGCAGTGTTGACATAGTTGAGCATTCAACTGCTCTAACTGTTGTTCTTATTCTTCTCTTGTAGGTGCTAATTCTTAGTAGTGTTCGTGGAATTGTTCTGGATCCAGGAGGTTTATGATGGGTTCTGTATTCCAGTCAAGCTCTAAAAGTTCTGGAGAGTTGTCTTTGATCATTTTTATCTCTTCTGGCATCGCTCCTTTGATTTTGGTAAGTGCCATTCACCAAATTTTGTCATCATCATGTAGACAACTGTCTAGTCGCTGCACGGCTCTTCTCCAGGCTGCTTCTATTGGGGTTTCTTTCCTTACCCAGTCACTTATTAGAATCATGTATTGACACAACACGTCACACGTTTCTCTTCATTCTGAGATGTCGTTCCACATCCTTTCATCTAGCAGGGTCTCCCCACAAGTGAGACAAGGTTGGTTATCCCATTTTTTTTGCCTCTTTGGTTGTCCGAAGCATTCAAGTAAGCATGGATGACAGCAGAATTTTGTTGCAGTGTGGTATTCCTTATCGTCGCCACAGCATGTGCCCATTGACAACAATTTCTTGTCACAATTGACACATATAAGCTTAGGTTGATGATAAGTAGATCGTTGTGGAATAGTGTAGGTATTATGATAAGTGGTGATGGTTTGGGTGGTCTTTTCTTCTTTCCCTTTTCTTTTATTTTCTTTGTCCTCTTTCTATTCTCAGCTTAAAGTCGGTTCGTTCTCGTCGTTGTCAGTCCATGTTAGGTTATCAGTTTCCCAGGTAAGTTCTTCCTTTTGTTTCCCTTTTCTTTTGTTGCTGTCGTCCCAGGAGAGTATTGGCAGTAGTTTGTTGTGCTCTTCGTCAGCCCAAAATACTTGGTAGGCTTCCCAGATAGGCTTTTTTTTCTCCTCCTTCAGTTTGATCAATAGTTTCTCTCTTGGAGATGTTTTGAAGTGGCCACACGTGGCCGGGACATGTATGTGTTGGCCCTAATACATTAGCTGGAGTTTCTGGGTGTTCTAGTCTAACATTGCATTGACTTTAGATAGCCAGTCATTACCAACGAAAGCTTGGTATTGAGTGGTTTCCATTACTAGAACTTTAATGGGAGTCACAATACCATTGACTTCAAAAGGAAACTCGTCGATTTCACCGATTAGAGTTTTGGTCACTCCATCGGCTGTGATGATTCTGGTGCTGGCAGCTTAATCAACTTGGCGACCTAATTGATCCATGAATTGTCATGTGATTATGCTGCCAGCTGATCTACTATCTAGGATGAGTTTGATGGAGTGACCATTAACTCTGGCATCCATGTATATTGCTGTTATGGGTTTCTCTTTGAGGGTGGCTCCACTGAATAACAGTATTGGTGTGTTTTTTTCGAGTTCGAAAGGAAAAATGGCTGCTAAGAATTTGTTGCTAGAAATGGTTGCCAGTAGAATTGTGTTGGTAGGTACGTGCTGATTGGATTCTGTGTTGTTGGATGTGGCATTTTCTGGAATAACCAGGAGACTTAAATAATGTTGGGAATTTGGGTTTTGGATGTGATTGGTATCCAAATTCCGGGTGTGTGATCTTGATGGTGGGTCTAGCAAACGGAGAATTGGTTGGTGAACAACTATTGCCGATCTCCAGTTTTGAGTAACTCTGGATTAAAGGTTGCCTGATGTCATTTGAGCTAGATTCTGAGGTGGTGTTTAAATTGGTTGGAGTTGATAGATGATTTGTGGCTGCGGTTGATATATTACTTGTGACTGCAGCTGATAAATCAGAGGTTGATATACTGGCAGTTAATAAATTGATTGCTGCATTATTGGCAGGTAATTATTCCGATATTGGTCTTGACTTTGATTTGGATAATAATTCGGAGTTTGAAACTGGTAATCAGGGTTTCGATATTGATTTCCCAATTATTGGTTATTTAAATGCTGGCGACAGTCAATTTGGATATGTTCTTAGTTACCACAATAGTGGCAGATACACATTTCCTGTTGCCACTATTGATCAGTTGATGAAGATAGATGTGGTTGATTTTGGCCACAATTAGGATGTCCTTGATTATTGCATCATTGTGGAGGCTGATAAATGGCGTGATTGTCAGCTAAGTATCCTTCCAATCTTTTATTAATTGATTCACTGAACTTCTCCAATTTGGAATCCAATTTAGATGATCCGTTCATTACTAGATTAACAGCTTGGGCATGGTTAGCTTCTGACTTAGCAAATTCAAAATTTCTGGTGCATGTAACTGCGTCTTGAAGCATGCCAGGATGCAATGGACGTACATGTTGCAAGATACTGCTGCATAGACCACGGATAAACTGGTTGAGTATCTGTGGTGCTGTGAAATAGTCATCATCAATTGCTTGAATTTGGTGCAAGTTTCAATGGAAGCATCCCAAGTAAGTGGTAACTGTTTCAGTTTCTCCTTGTTTTATGGTGGTAAATGTATTAACTAGGTGATTAATGCTATTGTTGTTGCTGAAATATCTTAGGAATTCTGCTTTGAAGGCATTGAAATCTTGTGGTTTATTAACCAAACTCTGATACCATAAATTGGCAGTATCCTTGAGAAAGTAGGGAATGGCTTGCATTGCTTAAGCATCATTCCATCCGTTGGCTGCAATGGCCTTTTCTATATCATTCAGCCATATTTGAGCATCATTCTCTTTGCCAGTAAAGTTGTCGAGTTTTGTGATGGGTGCATAGGCCATTGGGTCTAAGTTAAGTGGTTGTGGTGGCTGTTGAAGTAGTTGTTGGGGTGGTAGTTAAAGTGGCTGCTGTATGGGTTCAGCTATGGAATTAATCGGCAGTTGATCGATAATGATTACTGGAGATAAGTTTTGCTGATTAATTAATTCGGGGTTTTGATTTCTTGGATTTGGCGGCATTCGAATATTCGGAGTTTTGATTTCTGGATTTTCTAACTGTTGCTGAGTTTGAAGGTTTAGGGTTTCAACTTCCGGGTTTTCAGTGATTGGGTGCTGGTAAGTGAATTCTTGATTCTCTGATTCTTCTTCTTCCTTTTCTGATTCCACTGCTTCCCATGGATCAGAGATTCCAAAATCTGGTGGAGACAGTGGTGATCAAAGTCCTGATAGGGTTGATGATTGTGAATTAAATTCCTTAAAGTATTCATCATATGGTCCTAACAATTCTGTTTTCTTTTGTCTACTTTGGAATGGGAATTGTCCAAATGCTGATGTCGCAGTTGATGAGAATGCGTTGGTTAATGATATGTTGATCGTGCTTCCAGGTGTATAGTAGTAAGATGGATTGCTTGGGGATTCAACTCTGTTTTTCTTCCAAGCAGGTGGCTGTAATTTTCTGGGTATTACTGCTGGTGTTTGTAATTTTCCCTTGTCTTTACTAGTATATGTAATTGGATATTTTTGTTGAGTGTGGTGTTCAATTTTTTTGTTGATCTCAGTGATGATGGATGCAAAATTATGATTTGTTGGTAGGTTGGTGTTTTGAATTAATTTTTTATAGAAAGTTTCTCTTGTTGATTCAGTATTCACTGGTGTTTCTAATAAAGAGAAAATCTTTTCATTGATGTAGAAATTGAAGGCTGATTTGGCAGATATATGATTGTGGTTTAATCCCAAGTATTGACAATAGTGTTGAAATAAGGATTTTGCAAATCCTAAATGGTTTGCTCCTATGTTTTCTGATTCTGCTACTTTTGGTTTGGTGTTGTTGGTGCTGGTTTTCTGTAGGATTATATCTCACAGGGAGCACCAAATGTTACAGGTGATTATTTTTGCTGTTGAATTAAATAACAAACCCATAACTTGGTGCTCAAAAGCTATTTCCATTGAGGCTATTCTGAAGATGCTGTATCTGAAGGTTTTGATGGATCTGAAGGTTTTGGTTGATCTGAAGGTTTTGGTTGATCTGAAAGTTTTGATTAAGTCTTTTGTATAATAGACAGAGATTCAATAGTGTCGATAGTAGAGATATTTTCCAAGAGTTTTCCCAATTTTTTTCTCAGTGTGGTGGCTGGATTTAGTCTGGCAGTCGTGCCTTTCTGGTAAGCTATCCAATAATATATAAAAATCCTACCTGTATTTCTGGGTCTTTTACCAGGCTATCCTTAATGTCAATAACTTAGCGCTTAATTGTTTATCAATTAGTATATAACAACAAATCAAAATAAAATAAAGAAAAAAAGAAATAAAAGGAAATAAAGAAAGCAAAGAAATAAGCCAAGGCAATTTGCAGATTAGTATTCCATCAATAGCCATGATCAAGAGCTATTGTTCCAGCATGGTCAAGTATCAATTACTATCAACATGAAGGGTTGATAGTGAGAGAAGTGGATGGAGATATAAAATAATTATTTATTTGATGATTGCATTTTTAGGCTAAGGATTCTGTGGTATTAATTCTGTCTTTTCTGTTTCTACCACTACTGCTATATATACATAATTAGGAATCCTGCAATTTCTTATTGGAAATCTTGAAATTCCTGGAATTCTGCAATTCCTGATAAGAATTCTGGAATTCCACATTTACTACACTTACTTCTGATTGGCTAATAATTATGCTAATATATTTCTTATATTTCTATGAGTAACAATGGACAAGGAATAAAATCCGAAAAAGCACATGAAATTGATGCTGGATATGACTTAAGATATCCAGGCAAGAATACTTTTGTTCTCAAACCCAAATCTCTTACAAAAATCAACCTCAAAATTGCACTCAAAATCACACCAGGAGCAATGGTTCAAATCACCTCTCAGTTCTCTCTGGCAAGCAAAGAAATCAATGTCAGAAGAGGAATAATCGATGCTGAATATACTGGAGACATTACAGTAATGCTTCAAAATGAAACTGACAAACCATTCAAGATCGAACATGCTGAAAAAATTGCCCAAGCTATTTACCTACCCTTAATCAACATTTCGGGTTTGCAACTAGTCAATCAAAGAGAACAATTAGGAAAAAGCAATAGAAGAACCCAAGGTTTTGGTTCAACTGGACAATTCACAGTTCCAGTTAATATAGCTCTTAATACACAGAATGAATCCCACCAGATTCTCAGACTTCCACAACCAATTACCATCTCACCCTTTGGAGAACATCCGGAAATCTACACCTGTCCAAAGCCAACAATCACACAACAAATTTTTGAGTCCAATGAACAAGTCTGCTTGGAACATAATATTTTAATCTCAAACATTTATATTCCAGAAGGAACAAAAAAAGTCCAAGTTACTTTTTACAACTCCAATAATTACCCCATAATTTTATTAAATAATTTAGAAATTGGAGTTATTCACAGTAATATATTTCAACAAGAATTACTCCAAACAGTTTCCGATTTTTCTGAAATTATTGGACATTCACTACCAAAAATCAACCCAAACTCCAGCTCCGAAAACTACCATGTTGTCATGGAAAAACTATCTCGAATCAACATGAAACAACTTGAACCACAACAACAAACTCAGCTCAAAGAGCTAATTGCAGAATTTGCCGATATCTTTACTGAAAACAACAATGACTTAGGAAGAACCAATTTGGTCCAACACCAAATTTATACAGAAGATGCCAAACCAAGAAGACAACAAGCATATCAAGTTGCTCCAGAAAGCCACCAATTCAGCTGAGAAGAAATACAACAAATGCTTAACAATGGGCTCATCCAACTCTCCATAAGTCCTTGGGCTTTACCTGTAGTACTAGTTAAAAAAAAAAAATGGAAAGATCCGATTTTGTGTTAACTATTGACAACTCAACAATGTTACAATTAGAGATGCCTACTCCCTTCCCCAGATTGATGACATGTTAGATGCTCTTGAAAAATCCAAATATTTTTCAACACTAGATTTAGAAAACGGTTACTGGCAAGTTGCTATGAATTCTAAAGATCACTCCAAAACAGCATTCACCACCCAAGGTAGAAATTACGAGTTCAATATAATGCCTTTCGGATTATGCAATACACCAGCAATGTTTCAGAGATTAATGGATGTTGTGTACCAAGGACTCCTTTGGAAGTCAGTAGTCGTTTATCTTAATGATACTGATGGTTATTCTCCATCATTTGAATTACACTTAAAACACCTGCGAGAAGTTTTTCAACAATTATGAAAAGCAGGACTAAAACTCAACATTGAAAAATACTACTTTGGAAAAACAAGCCTGGCCTTTTTTGGTCATATTGTTAGTAAAGATAGAATCAAACTGGATCCTGGAAAAATCAGCATTGTCAAAAACTTCAAAACTCCTCGAAACACTACAAAACTAAGAGAATTCATAGGATTAGCATTCTACTATCGGAAGTTAATCAAAGAATTCTTGGAAATTGCAAAACCCCTCAACCAGCTTACCACCAAAAACGTTGAATACAAATGGACTACCAAACACCAAAAAGCTTTTGGAATTCTCAAGAAAAAACTGACAACAGCTCCAATCCTCGCCTACCTGGATTTCAGCAAATGATTTCAACTAGCTACAGATGCTTCGTATACTGCCTTTGGTGCCATCTTATCACAACTAGATGACAATGGAAATGAGCGAGTAATTACTTATGTTAGCAGAACATTAAAACCAGCTGAGAAAAACTACCCTGCCACAGAACTAGAAACAGCAGCCATAATTTGGGCCCTACACCACTTCAACCTTTATCTCAGGCCTAAAGAATTCGATATTATCACTGATAATATTGAACTCAAATAGCTTCAGAACAAAAATACTCAGCTAAATGCAAAACAAACCTGATGGACAGGATTTCTAGCAAACTATCAATACATAGTACATCACAAATCAGGAAAACTCCACACCAATATTGATTGTCTCTCCAGAATGAGACAAGATTAGAAAACACAAAAACCAACACTCAACTTAACCAACCAAAAGAGCCAACAAACAATGAATTCAGAAAACTACAATATTTGGAAACATTAACAATCCCAACAGATTGGTCTCCAGATGAAAAACATCGACTACAACAGCAAGCCAAACAATATTTTCTACACAACAACATTATTTATTATTGAAATTTCAAAAACCCAAACAAACCACTCAGATTAATACAAGAACAGAAAAAAGAGACTATATTATACAACATGCACTCAGATCCTTTATCAGCACACTTTGGAAAAGATAACACCACCCAAAGAACACTAGAATACTACTTTTGGCCTCAAATAAGAAAAGACATTCACGAATATGTCAAATCTTGTGATAATTGTTAAAGAAGAAAAGGAACACGCCCTACTGAACCATTAAATCCAATCAAAGTTGGACAACCCTTTGACTGAGTTGATATTGATTTAGTCGGACCACTATCTATCACCACTTAAGGAAACTGTTATATTGCAGTAGCTGTAGACTATCTTACTAAATGGCCCAAAGTCAGAGCTATTCAACAAGCAAATACGAAATCAGTAGCAAATTTCATCTATAAAGACATCATTTGTAGACACGGATGTCTAATTGAACTTTTATTTGATCAGAGAACACACTTTATAAACAACTTAATATAAGAAATTTGTAAACAATTCAATGTCAAAAGACCTCTGTCTTCGCCCTATCATCCACAAACAAACAGATTTGTGGAACATTTTAACAGAATATTGTATGAATCATTAGCCAAAGTCTCAACCGATTTTGAGCAAGAGTGGGATATCTTTATTCCATTAGTGTTGCTAGCATACAGAACACTAAAACAAGATACCACAAAACACACACCATTTGATTTAACTTACAAAAGAACAGCAACATTACCAATTAGTTTCACAGTGGAAACATATTCAGCACAACCAATCGATGAAAACAATTTCTAAGAAACGCTTCAGTGAAAAGCCTACACTCTGCTTAGCACATTGGAAGGAAAACAACAAATAACAGCCACCCATATTGAACATTTCCAAGCTCGACAAAAAGAACAGCATAATAACAAATTGTCTTCAGTCATCAATGAATTTAAAATTGGAAACAAAGTTTTCTTACACAGAACTAAAGCTGAAAAACAATGGAGTGAAAAATTTGAAAATAAATGAGATGGACCATTCTTTATCCATGAAGTCCTAGGCAACGGATCATACAAGCTAAAACTTGATGACAAAATCTTAGCAAAAGTTGCACATGGAGATCGTTTGAAACACTATCATTCCAGAAACAATCCTGAACCATTAATTCCACAAATTGGTACACATTCCTCTTTAGTCAATTCTGAAGATATTCCCTAAAACTTAGAACCAATAGTTGTTATTGAACAACCTTTTAACCTGAACACTTAATTTAATTTTACTAGTTATTCTCTTATAATTTAAAAACAATCTTACCAAAAACAAAACAAAGAAAAAAAAAAATAACATAAAAACTCATACACCAAAAATAATTTTCTTTTATTTCAAATCTCTTATAATGACTATTCCTCAAAACATTCAACAAATATCCCAAAAACTAATGTTAGTTTTAAAAACAATACCCGAATTATTCATTACTGTTACTGGAAACCACATTAATTATACCCAAACAGAAGTAGTTACAAATTTAGCCCCAAATTCATGAAAATATCACCCATATAAGAAGAACACAAGAAGTTATTCTGGAATTCACCTGCCAGAACTTTTAAAGCTTGTTTTAAGAAAAAACCTAATGCTCACTCCAATTAGTATTCCACCAAATGCTACAATTCAACAAAGACTTCAACTGTGTCTTAATAAGGAAAACACTAAATATCCTCCAATCTATAAATATTTCCACATTGGAAAAACACTCTATGAACAGAAACTGGAATTTACAACAGCAAACTTCACAAAAGAAGCTATTCAGAAACAACTCCACAACAAATTCAAAACAACAGCTGGACCAAGAAACAGTTGCTATAAGCTTAGAGCTGCTCTTAGACTCTATGACCTATTCCACATCTGTGAAAATATCTTACAAAACCCAATTTTATGATCTTTGAAGATTCAATACATTAAAAAGCTCACAGAACTGAAATTTCAACAATTTTCAGACCAAATTTCTTCAATAATTTTGGATTACTATTTGGAAATTACAGACAGTACTTGGACTTCAACAGAGCTCAGTCTTGAGGAGGAGGTTATGTTACCAAACGAAATTAGAGATATTATTTAGCATAAAATTATCTTATAAATCCTATTATTAATTAGCATATATTATCATTTCAAATTATTACTTATTACATTAGCAAAATGTCTGAAATTATTATTTAAATTAATAATCCAATTTGTACACAACACAAATGTAACCTAATTGCAATAATCAATCATGCAATACCCTGAACTATGTAACATTCAAAAGTTTGCCGAAATTTGTAGAAATTTGCTGAAATAATTGATAGTTCACCAAAATATCTAATAGTTCGCAGAAATAACTTGTAGTTTGCTGAAATATATCTTTAGTTCAGTGAAATTGTAGAAAATAGCAAAGTTCAAGTTCATAGAATAGTGTTATGACAAGTTGTATAAAAGAAGAGCATTTCTTTTCGAGAAAATGTATCTTACTTTAGATTTATCACTTAGAACTATTCTTATACACACAAAAAGAAATAAATATCAAATAATTCGAAAAACCAAATTCTTTAATTATTGCACTTGGAAAATCCCCAAAACCCAACTAACATTTTAAAATTGATTAGCTACCAATTTTAGTAAACTGTTAGTGATTCTAGACCTGGATAGAAAAACGTTTCTCTTGATAAAATCTTATTTTTTTTACATTTCTTTTATTTATTTATTTTTTTTTCTTATTACAATCATTAGGGTAGCCTACAGACAAGATTTCTGTAGAAGAGTTGACTTTCACAGCAAAGTAACTACACATTTTTAGTGAGCTTCCAGATGAGCAATTCCTGGGAAAGAGTTGACATTTACTACAATGTAACTACATAAAGCAACTGGCACGGAATTGGCCATTCCACTCATAAGCCTAGCAAGTTCAAATTATAGGAGATAATTTGAAGATAAATTCAGTTACTGGAGATTCAACTACTTTCTGGAAACGTGAATTCACAACAAACAGACATTAACAACATTCAAGAAAAAAAACCAAAAACCTCCGGTAACAGTGGCAAACAGTTGCTCAATGAAGGAATGTGGAATGACATTCCTGGGTAAGAAGGAACATGTGATGCTTTATGCCAATACATAATCCTCATTAGTGACTGGATGAGTCATGGAATGCCTATTACTGCAGCCTGACACCAAGCAATCAATTGTTTGAATAGGTATTCACATGATGAAGATAAGATCTGACATATGACCAATACCAAAGTTGAAGGAGCCACACTTAGCAAAATCTTAGAGATCAAGAACAACTCATCAGAACCAGTCAACATTGTTTTGATCCCCAATCCAGAAACATTTTTGGATATTGAAACAGGTCTAGAAAAATTCCATAAACATTATCAAAACTTAGCACTCACTAGAGAAGAACAGAAGCAATACTTAAAACAGTTGAATACTCGATTATGTCAATATTGTTTAATTCCCTATGACTTCCAATATTGTAATGAATGTGACTTCATTTACAATCCACCACTATGCACAATCTACATGATCTCAGAAAAAAAAAAACCAATCAGCAGCTGTACATTAAAATTGGAATTAGAACTTAATCCTGATTCAAACTTCACTAATAATGACAACAATTCAAACTCTGCTAATAACAACAACAATTTAAACTCCAACAACAATTCAAACTTCACTTTAAATACCAAACAATATATCACACTTTTAGATCTTACAATGGAGCAGGAATTAACTAAATTTAGTAATAATAATAAGGGCATTATGTCTGAACATGCACATAATACAGATGCAAGATTTGAATATGAATATTTTGAAAAAACTACTACAGTTAAAAACCCCAGTCACATATAAAATTAGATTTACAAATAGCAATAGAAATTACCACAACAACATTGATACAAAAGAGAGATTTAGAAGATTTTGCAAGAGCTCAATATTAAAGGAGGGAATAATGTTACTCATAGAATATAGGAATTAAATATTAGTACATAAATTAGCAAATCAGAATAAACATAATAAAAAGTGGAATTTCAGAATTTCTTTTAGAGAAATTGCAGAATTTCAGGAATTGCAGAATTCCAGAATTCCAGAATTCCTCTCAAAAAAATTGCAGGATTTCAGAAATTTCAGGATTTCTGGTTAGAGAATTGAGAAATTCAAGGAATCTTGTACAATAAAATTTATATATATATAGCAGTAGTATTAGAAGCTAAAAAATTAGTCAGAAAAACTTCCAGAGTCAGTAGGACTCTTAGAGTCAATTAGATTCACAAGTCATAATTATTAGAATTCTTTAGTTAGAGACTTTTCAGTTTAGATTTGATCTAAGCAACCTTTTACATCACAAATATTAATAAATAATTATTTACTATCTCAATTCATTTTTCACTATCAACACTTCATGTTGATAGTAAGTTATACTTAATCACACTAAAACAATAGTTCTTGATCACAACTATTAATGAGATACTAACTTGCTAAATTACCTTGACTTATTTTTTGATTTTTTTTGTTTCTTTTATTTTATTTTTTATTTTTTTTGTTGTTTACTAAAATTGATTAAAGATTAAGCACTGAATTATTGACATCAAAGATTGTCTGGTAAAAGACTTCTGTGAGTGAGTATAGTACATAAAAGAATTATGGATTACTTACTAAAGAATTGCCAGCCACCAAGCCAAAAAAAAAATTGACAGAATTGCAATTTCAGGAGACTACTGAAAACCATTATTGAATCTCTGTTTATTATACAAAAAACTCAACCAAAACCTTCAGATTCATAACCACCTTCAGAATTAATATCATTAATCAATTGAGCATCAAGTTATGGGTTTGTTATTTGCTTTGAGACCCCAAATAATCACCTGTAACACCATTTATAATACAACTGAAAACCCCATTAAAATACTAAGTAAAATTATCATTAAATACTTAAATACTGAAATTGAAAACCAACCACCAAACAGAATTTCAGATTTTTTACAACTGTGCAAATATGTAGATATCATATTACAAACAATATATGGATAAGAAGAATATTATTTGTTCTAATTAGAATAATTGAAACAAATAAATTTAGAAAACTTAAATTCACTACAATATATACAATTCAAAATACTACTTAATGACTTCACTAATATCTTTACAAGTGAAAATGAATTTAACAGAACTAATATTATTCAGCATCAAATCAAAATTGAAGATATAATACCAATAAAACAACAAGCATACAGAATACTATTAACAAGTCATAAGATTATCTGACAAGAAATTAACAGAATGTTGAACAACAAATTAATTTAATTATCAATAAGTTTATGATTATTACTAATAGTACTTGTCCATAAAAAGAATAAAAAAATTCATATTTGTGTAGATTACAAGAATCTTAATAATATTACTCATAAAAACAGCTATTCAACTTCACAAATTCAAGAATTATTTGATGTATTTGGAAGAAAAAAATGGTTTTCAACATTAGATTTAAATAGTGGTTATTAGCAAGTAGTTATAAACTCAGCCAATAAAAAAAAACAGCATTCACCATCAAAAAAAAAAACTTTGAATTTGATATTATGCCATTTAGCTTAATAGATACTCCAGCTATCTTTTAATGGCTAATAAAAATTGTTTATAGAGAATTATTTTGGAAATTAGTAGTTATTTACTTAAATAACATTAATATATTCTCTAAAACATTCAACAATTATTTCCATTATCTTTAACAAGTATTTAAAAGACTAAAAAAAGCTATATTAAAATTAAATACAACCAAATGTTTCTTTGGGAAAATTGAACTTAAGTTTTTAAAATATGTCATTAGCAAAGATGACATCAAAACAGATTCAGATAAGATCAAGATTGTTAAGAACTTTTCAATACTAACAAATCTTATAAAATTAAGAGCATTTTTGAGATTCATTAAATATTATTGCTACTTTATTCAAAACTTCTCCAAACTGGTTCAACCACTTCATTAACTCCAAGCCAAAAACATCAAATATGAATGAATTAAGAAGCAACAAGAAGCTTTTAATATATTAAGAAGAAAACTTATCTAAGCTCTAGTACTGATCTATTTGGATTACAATAAACTATTTATCATCACTACTAATGCATTAGGACAAGTCTTGAGAACAATACTATTACAAAAAAAGCCAGATAAAAGAAAATACTTAATAGTATATACCAGTTGAAAAAAACTATAGAATTTCAGTATTAAAATATTTGGCTATCTATTAGACTATTATTAAATAGAAAAAATATTTGAATTAAAAGTTTAATATATATATTGATCACAAAGAATTGATATTAATCCAGAAACAAGAATTTGAAAACAACTATCATGCAAGATAGAAAATAGAACTATTACTATTTAATTATATAGTACATTATAAAAGAAGAAAAAAAAATAGAAATACTGACAATTTGTCATAAATAAAACAAATCTAAGAACATTTTAACTCAAAAATATAACAAAAAAAAATGAATACACAAAAATATTAACAACTTTAATATTATGTTAATACTCAACAATTCAAGAAGAAATTATTTTAAAAAGAACAAAACAACATAAAACAAAAAGCAAAATATTTTATTAAAAA
The DNA here is from genome assembly GCA_016748015.1 of Geosiphon pyriformis. NCBI lineage: Eukaryota > Fungi > Glomeromycota > Glomeromycetes > Archaeosporales > Geosiphonaceae > Geosiphon > Geosiphon pyriformis. The sequence goes on along the minus strand of JAAOMT010000602.1, from coordinate 1,041,918 downwards.
AACAGAAAATATTCAAATCAATTACTCAGAGTAATTACAGAATCAGAGAAAGAAACAATACTATTCAACATATATTTAAACCCAATAACAGAATATTTTCATAAAGAAACAACTATAAAAAAAACCAGAAAAAGATACTATTGACTATTTATGTATCCAAACATTATCTAATACATTCAAAATTGTAATGCTTATCAAAGAAAAGAAAGAACAAAATCCAGTAAACTGCTAAGATTAATTAAAGTAAAACAAATATTTGATCAAATTAGAATTGACTTAGTCAGACCATTAACAATAATTAGCAGAAGCAATTATTATATAGCAGTAGCTATGAACTATCTTACAAAATGGCCAGAAGTGAAAACAATTCAAAGAGCAAATGCAGAATTTATAGCTGAATTTATTTACTAAGATTTGATTTATTAACATAAATGTCCAAAAAAACTATTATCAGATCAAAAAACTTACTTTGTAAACAGAACACTAACAGAATTGAGTCAATAATTTGGAATTAAAAACCATTATCATCATTATACTATTTATAAACAAATAACTTAGTCGAAAAATTCAACAAAACATTATGTAAAGCAATAGCCAAAATCAGTCAAGAAAACCAGAATAAATAAAATTTGTTTATACTATTAGTACTATTTGCTTATTAAACAATAAAACAAGATATCATACAAGCAATACTATTTGAACTTGTTTATAATAAAATAGCAACATTACCAGTTGAAATAAACATCAACACATATCTAACAGAACCAATAACAGAAGCCAACTTCCAAAGAACATTGCTAAAAAGAACATACAAATTAATAGAAACTTTAGAAAACAAAAGGTAAAGAGCAGTTGATAACATTCAAAAATTACAAGAAAAACAAAAAGAACAACATGATAACCAACTACTAAATAAACCAGTTAAATTTAGGATTGGAGACAAAATACTCTTATATTATACTAAAATGAAAAAACAATGGAGTGGAAAATTTAATTCCAAATAAGATAGACCATTTTATATTAAAAAAATTCTAGAAAATAGAGCTTATAAACTAAGATAGAATAACAAAATCTTAGCTAAAACAGCACATAAAGATTGACTAAAATCATATTACAATATGACATTATCATCTATTAGTAATATTTCACAACTGAAAGTACAACAAATACTAATTTAATCAGATGAAATTCTATAAGATCTAAAACCAATCATAATCATCAATACAAACATGTCAAATTGATCTACAAAATAGTATATAAAAACATAATAAACATGACAACAACAATAATAAAAGATGAAAATTCTAAATCACATTTACACAATAGCTCAACAATTATTTTAAACCATAAATTAACAATAATTAGACATAAAAATTGTTATCAATTACCAAACAATTTGCTATTAAAACACAAAAAAAAAAAAAAAAAAAAACAAAAAAAAAAAAAAAAAAACTTCATATTAGCAACCACAAACTCAAACAAAATATTGGTCAGATAAAATTATGGAAAAAGTAAAAAACACTTTTGGAAAAATACCAAGAATAATTCCAACAGAGAAACTAATCAAAAAAAACTAAAAGCTATAAATAAAACAACTTTCAGTAACATACTGTTATTATTAGTTAGAACAAAAGCTGAATATCCAGGAATTATATATTAATAAATCTAAAAAAATATTCAATTAAGAAATAATACAACAAATTGAAGAGTTTATTGGAAAAAAAACAAATTTAAGAATATATATTAAAACAATTTACTGATTATACATCATATTTTAAAACTATCCAAAAATACTACTACACTAAGAAATGGAAACAATAACCATTAACCAGTAAGGAAAAATGAACAACTCTTAATATGAAGAAATAAGGAACAGAATTAAACAAACAATATTAGAAAAAGAAGTAATAAACTTAATTCAAAGTGAAGATTTCGACAAAGCTTAATATTAAAAAAAAGAAAATAATGTTATTTATAGAAAATACAAAAAAAAAAGCTGAAAAAACAGATAAATAGATTAATAGAAAAATAGTACTTAACATGTAAGCACAATATCAAAAAACTATAACACATTGTTAGTAAACTAGAGCATACTGCTTAGCAATATGAACAATATCAATAAATTAGAGCATACTGTTTAACAATATAAGCAATATTAGTAAATTAGAGCACATTGCTTAAAAAAATATAAAATTTTGTAAAACAAAAAATATGTATATATAATGAAAATATTAGAAACAGAAAAAACCGAATTCAGTTTAGAATTAATATCTTAACTTATTAATTATCTCATACTTCTCTTTTTAAAAGATAGTTTTTTACAACTTGAAGCAGAATTAAATTATATATCAATAAAATATCAATTACTACTTGAATTTATATTATTATTGCTTAATTAAAAAATATTAAATATTTCTATACTATTAATACTCTATATTAATAAAATCCAATACTTGATTATATTGAACCAATAGCTCTTAATTATAGCTATTAATAAGATACTAATTTTTTAATTTTTTTTTAATTTTTGTTTGTTTGTTTTATTAATTTACTAACTGATTAAAGGAATTAAGTATTAAGTATTTTGACATCAAAAATAGCTTAGTAAAAGACCCAAAAATAAGAATAGAGAACTAAAAATTGAAGAATAGCTTACCAGAAGGACACAACTGCCAGAATAAACTAATCATTATGTTGAAAAAAGAAATTAATAGAATAATTATTCTAGGAGGCTACTAAAACAATTATTAAATCTCTGTTTATTATACAAAGAACTTTACTAAAACCTTTAGATCACAAAAATCTTCAGATATTACCAATACCATTAAGTTATTGAGCATTAAGTTACAGATTTGTTATTTATACTAACACTCCAAATAATTACCTGTAACACCATAATCAAGAATAATTGGTTCAAGTTATTATTGTTTTAAAGTGTTTTATGTTAAGAACATCTGGCCAGAAATAAAAATAAAAAAATAATTAATTCAGATTAAACATAAGAATCTGTAAATAATGTATAAGTAATTAGATTTTGAATAATTTTTTTATTTGAAATAATATAGATATAAAATATAGAATATAGATAAAAAATATTTATTTTTATTTATTTGTCTATCTTTTTTTTTTGTTAAAAATACTTGTTTTTATATATATTTTCTAGTTTTACAAAATTGCTTTTAATTATTTATTCTTATTAATTATTATTTGCTATTATTGTTGTTGTTTTGTTTTTTTATACTATAACTAGTTATTTTATATTATAACTAGTTATTTTGTACTATTTTATGTTATTGTGTTATTTAGTATTATTCTGAATTATTATATATTATTCTTTATTATTTTATATTATCATGTTTTTTCTATATTATCATGTTTTAATGTTTTTTTAATAGCTTTTGAATTGGGTTTTTTATTTGGATAATATTATAAAAAAAAATATATATATATAATTTTTGGAATTTTTAATAATTTTTATTAATAATTAACATATATTATTATTATTTTAATTATTATTTATTAGTTAACCAAATTATTAAATATTACTATTTAATTAATAACTTAATTAGTATAATATACAAATACAATAATTAGATTATATAATATACTAAACTCTATAACATTCAAAAATTTGCAAAATATCTTAATAGTTTATTAAAATTATTTATAGTTTATAAAAATAACTTGTAATTTGTTACAATATATTTTTAGTTTATCAAAATTATAGCAAAGAAAAAGTTTAAGTTTATAGAATAGTACTATAATAAGTTGTATAAAAAAAAAGCTTTTTTTTTTGAGAAAATATATTTTATTTTATTTTATTTATGCATTTAATAAGCAAAGTCCAACCACTATCTAGTATATAGAACCAAACTAAGTGGTTTAAATTAAACACAATTTACATATTTTTTACATGTGGCTAGCCACTCAGGCCAGACAAGGCAATACTACACACCTATATTAACACAGGAACTACCATTCAAACCAAAAAAAAAAGACAAGGCCTGCAATAATCAAAGCTAACAATGAAAGATTCTAGCACACCAAGAAACCTGACCATATTGTCTGACAATACAGAACTTGCACAACATAAAAGACCCAACAACACACCACTATTACCAACCAAACCAATCTTCTCTATATACACTCTAAACTCAGATTTCATCAACCACACTTTAGAATGATGCAGCTCAATCAATCTTTCTACCAAATCAATGACAAAGTTAACAGCTCTTTTTCTCCTGTCAAAAACCTTAATAGTCTTCTCACACCAATTCTTTAGCACAAAACCCTTGCATATTACCAAATACAAGCCAACATCCAAATAACAAAGATCAAGCACCCAGGAAACAGCAGATGAAAACAAGTAATGAGTACCAACTAAGAAAGCCCAGAAAACAAAAGTCTCAAACAAAACTTTCCTTCGAATGTTACTATTTCGAACACAAGTAAAGACATGATCCAGCAATTCCATCTCTCTGCACAACAAACAAAGCACACCAGGATACTTCTTATCATAAAGCCTCTTACAAACAACAACAGACAACTTATGATGCACAGCTTTCATTATATACATGCGCAAAGTGGCTGACTTCTGACTAGTAAATTCTGCAAGCATGTGTAAATCAGGGTGTCACACCCTTGAGGTGGTGACCCAATCCACATTGCCAACCAACACTCTTGAAATCATATTGTGACCAGGACTCATTTTTCAATAAGCTCTACAAACAGATTTAAACACATTCCAAACAAAGTGACAAGTATTGCCAGATATGGCCAAGTTCTTAGTCATTAAAAATTGTTCTTGCACACCCATGGGCAAAAAAACCGGAGAGTCTGCTGCTTTACTGACCAGAGTATTAGCCTTCATATTACTGGTCACTCCAGAATGACCCTTGACCTTAATTCAATGTATAGTATGATCTTTATCTCAGACCAAATTGTAAATATGTTTACTCTTCATCTAGCAACAATTACGAAAGTCAGGAGAGACAAGCACTATTTCAGACACACATGCATCAATAGCAGCTTGACTATTAAAATATACATCCACACCACATGAGAATGGAACACACTCCAAAGCCAAGGCAACCATTTGTAATTCAGCCATTGTAGAAAAAAGAAGGTCCCAAATCCCAATGCCAATATCCATGTCCAAAACCAGAAAATATACAGCTGTCCCATACATACCTTCATTAGAACCAGTATTTTTCAATGAACTATCAGTATAGACTTCAAAATTACCAGACCAGATTTCATGCAAGCCATCCTGAATATCCAAAAATTCTTTGGAATTCAAAATGCACAAACCAGGCAAAGAAAAAAAAAACTCACCAAGACAGATCCAAAAAAACTCTTATCATTCAAAAATTTAGAAGTAAGCACAAACCAATAAGACACAGGGCCTCTAGGATCCAATCTCTTCTAGTAGTGGAAAGTTTTTCAGTCCATTACTCTCTCTTTCTTATTATACAGTCAGTTATTAAAGGTGACCCCAAAACACTTTAAATAACAAACAAAATCAAAGAACAAAGATTTCCCCAAGACCAAGGACATCAGAAAAACACCAGGATTATAGAAGGCATTAAGTAACTTATTTGCCAAAGACAGCTTATTGTCCAAAAAAATTCTAACCACACCAGTCAAAAAATTGTTTACTGGACTAACATATAATCTAACAGGAAACCGCAAAGGATTCAAAGGAGCCCAACCTGAAACTTGCAAATTCAAGAACTAGTAATAAAACAAATGACCAAGAATTCCATGAGCATTAGAAAATAAGATTACAGCAGCCAATTTACTTTCAGCCTGGACTTGCTCAAATGATTTTAAACCATACAAAGATGGATAATACAAAGCCTCACTAGGGAAATTACATGGTAAACATACTTTAGACTTGAGGCCCTTCCTAATCATAATGTCTCATTTGTGACAAACATTTAATGAAACAAAACTAAACTGAGTTTGGTAGCCAACTATAAACTGTAAGACAGCCAAAACCAAGTACAAAAACTGTTTATTCATAACAGCTTTCTTAAGCAAAACATTGGTGAAAAAATGAATGCCAGAATGAGCTCTGTTAACACTAGGCTTGGACAACCCCTTTGTGAACAAAAAAATTTCCAAGTAACAATATGTCTCACCTTTTTTGGCTATTAAAATTGGCTGTCCACAAATACTCAAAGAAGCTATTCTAATATCTTGATTGATGAGAATAGCTACCATCTTCTCACTATTGATAGAAATATTATTAACCACAAAAAACTTACTAACAATGTTCAAAGCATACTAAGTGAAGACCTGGCAATTCCCAATCCAAATAATATTATCAACAAATGTGTCAGCTGCAAAATAAGATGTCATCTCACTACCACTCTCAATTCTACCTGTCCTTGAAACAAATTTAGTATTAATTCTGTACTCACACAATTGTTTATATTGTTTAACCTTACACAAGAGTGGATCATAAAAGATCCTCCACAAAAGAAGTGAGAAGACTTCACCTTAATCCAACCCATCATGAATTTTGTAGCCATCTGACAGACCAAAATCAGTTATTACTCTGTTAATTTTATTCTCATGTATATTCCCAAAAAACTCAATAAACCTGCTACACATTTTGACATGCCACAAGCTAGTTTTTAGGTGATGCTACCCAACAGAATTATATGCTTTCTATATGTCTTGCAGAACTAACCAGATTTCTTTATTTTTTTTAAGAGCATCCTCAATTATCAACTCGACAGCAAATACCAGAGACTATATGGACATACTCTTTAGCACCAAAAAATTGTCACTCTAGAGAACATTGAACTTGCTACATACCAATGAAATATGATCAAACAAAATCTTAGACAGAATTTTTCTAGCAGTTTCAATTAGTGCTATTGGTTGAGTGTTCATAAGAACACCATTCCAGTTATATGGCTTAGAAATCATCAAAACCCATGTTCTTTTCCACAAAGTAAGCACTCCACCAACAGTCAAATATGCATTCAATAGCACCAATCAACATTTCAATACCTTTTTACTACCATGCTTCCATAATTCATTGGGAATATCCAACAGACCAGCTGTCTTACCATCAGGCAAACTACCAATAACCAAGACCAATTTACTCATGTTAATTGCAAATATTACACCAGAAAAGACATCATCTTTAACATAGCCCAGTGGTACATACTGGCAAGTCCACAGATCAGGCAGCACCGGAAGCATTAAACATTTTCTCATCCAACCCTCCATGATCTTATCTACATCTGACATTACTTTTTTTGGTTCCAAAACCAACTCATCATCTATCACCAAGTAGTCCAACACCACCTTGTGAAATGAACAATTCAAAACACTTTTAATCATGCCATCTTTGTCTAGACAAAACTTTTCCATGCATTTTTCAATTGTATTCCTAATTGATGCCTTTTTAGCCAATTTCAACTTATATATCTTGGATTTCTTATATTTTCTTTTGACAAGAGATAAATGTTTGAGAATGTCCATCTGTTTTTCACCAGCCTGAACCATACAAGTAACAACGAGAGCCTTATTAGCATCTAATGTTAACTACTTCCTCATAAGGGTATTGAAACCAAGGATGTTAGTCAAACTCAACTTTTTGACAATTTTTGCAATCAGCAACTCAAGCCCCAGAAATTTAGAGAATTGTTTATTTTTTGAACACTAAAATTCACTAAACTAATGCTTAGAAAAAATTTCATTTACAGATCCCACCATTACCTCTTCTAGTACTGACCACATTGAGTTCAAATTATTGTTCACAGCAGTAGCAAAAAACCTATTCTTTACTCCCAAAAGCCTGGCAGATGAACAGTCCTTATAACATAACCATTTGGCATTATCTGCATCCTTAATATTAAACTTCTAACAATCTCTGTTAGCCTGTTTTTACAAGTTATTCAACTGAATATCCAAGAGCCCACCCAAACCAATAGACACCATAACAGCATTATGATTGGTATCAAAGAAATTCAAAACAGAAATGATCTTGTCACCAGCCACTGCAGATAACAAACTTCTATTCACAAAAATATAATCAATAACTTTCATGGCACCCCTCAAGTTGCCCCAAGTAGAAGCATTAATTAGTGAATGCCCACTAAAAGCATTGACCAAACCCAACTCTGAGCAAAACTTAAAACTTGCATTTTTCCTAGACCTATTCTCATTAAAATCTCTATTTAGCACCACAAATATGGAGGAATTAACAGTCTTAGTGATAAAAAAATTGATCACAGAAGACTGACCAAACCTAGTCTCAGCAGAAGCTCCAGCATATAGACCCAAGATTGTTATTGACAGCTTGCCTTTAAAAAGAAGCCAAATAGATATAAGATGACTAGGAATTTCCTCAATCTTTACAACATAATATGCAAGAGAATTGTTCAGAATAATTGCCACCCCAGCACCAAGAAAATCTTTGTCTAAACTAGAAGAGAATATTCTCATTCCATCAAATCTGTTCATAATCCATAGCCTTGTATTAGGCCTCAATTTTGTCTCCATAACAATAAAAACCATATTTTCAGACTTTATGTGCCAACAAACAACATCTTCTTGCTTGGCAGGAACATTAATACTTTGAATATTACATGTAACAAACTTTTATACTAGCTCTGTCATTGAGAAAAGGAAGCAGCAGGAACCAGCATTGTCCATTTTGGCTGAAAGACCCATAACTGTAATTGCAAGATTTTTTAAAGTGTTCTCTATTTTCCTAATAACAAAAAAGTCAAAAACCACTGTCTTCACAACAGTTTTACCACCAGTAGCCACACCTGAACCCTCACCCATTACTATATCTATCTTTTGATTCTGTGATGAAGGAGTTACCAACAGCTGACATTTAGGGCTAAGCTAGGAAACTATTGGCTCAGATGTTTCTAATCTCTTAGCCAGCATATCAACACGCTCTACAAGACTGACAAGATTGTGTTCAAGAGTGGCAAACCTATTATTGATTTCATTTGCAACTGGTAGGAATGACTTCATCTCCAAAAAGGAGCCAATATTTGATGAAACAACTTGGCCAAAAAGAGGAGGAAAAGAGGACCCACTTATAATCTTTGTCCAAGAAAGACCACCAAAAAAAACAGGATGAGTGACTGGAGCAGAACATTTGGTATATATCACAGCCAGCCTGCTTTTATCTGCATCTGAAAGCACCTTATGCAATAAACTACCAGAAGAAACCTTTTCATCCTTAGCACAACTTAATGATATATAATCTGACTTCTTACACTTGGTGCATTTGGCAGAAACAAAACTAAACTAATGTAAATTAGTCCTTGAGCACTGGTGTAGTTTCCATGGCAGTATCCAATAATTCAGCAGAATTAAAACAAACAACAGTACACCTAATCCAAGCATATGTAATTGGATAATGATCAATAATACAAGTTTTCTCACTTACAGATCTAACAAAGTTCCAAATGCCATGAGCATTAGTCCCCATTGGCAGTGTATAAAGCAGTGCTCTATGATAATTCTTTGCATCCCATGTCTCTTTGTCTAAATCAGTCCTGATAACATGGATGATATCCTTCTCAATTAAGATAGATCACTTAGCTGCAACCAAATCAGCATGATCTAATTGCTCAAATTCCACTACTGCTTTCTGCCACAGCTCCACTAATTGTATCTTGATTAACTTAATTATTCCAAACTCAGATAGCACAGCACACACAGCCTCAGCTGATGTTTCAACTAGAATTTCCTTAACCACTACAGTCTGATCTAAATGACCAGTTGATTTCTTGAGATTAGAGTTTACCAAGATCTTCACATCTTCAGCCTTTTTGGAAGCCTGTGCTAAGCTTGATTCAGAAGTAAACAATGCTCTAATAATCTCAGCAAATTTTGAGGCGGTAGAGGTCCCTCCAAAACCATTAATCTTTAAAAATAATTTCCTAATCACCATCAACTTTTCTTGAGAAGATTTCCCAACTATTTTATCCAAATCAATATCTAAAGTGAAAGATTTTCTAACAGAAACAGTAACTAAATTCTTCAAAGGAGAGGGAAGCTCCAAAGAGGTATCCAAGAGAACATCATCATTATCATCATAACTTGAGAAATTTATCTTATCCAATGGCTTGCCCAATGCTTTAGTAGTTTTGACATTTGGCTCTTTAGATATATAATTATGATCCCTACCAATAATGGTGCCTCTCTTACCATAGTCAAAGCTGGTTTCCTCAACCAGACATTTTTTTTCTATATCAATGCTTTCAGACTTGGTGGTGTTACCAGTCTTAGAATCCTAAAAACAACCACTTGGCATTATAGTAGGCACTTCTTTACTACTAATACTCTCCTCCAAAACAACACATTTTCTCTTTTTCCTTGACAAAACAGGCTTGAAACCACCTCCAAATCTAAATTCTTTAACTACTTTCTTCATAACAGCAATACTAAGGCCAACAGTGGCCTTGAAATCAAAAAACAATTTGGTTTTATTGTACTGAATATTGAAAAAACTTCTTTCAAAAAAACTACTGACTCTTTTTGAGAATTTTGGGATGAACAAGATAATGAAGTTTTTTTTTATATATCTTATTTTATTTTAGAATTGTTAATTAGAATTAGAATCAAGTATTTTTTACATATTTTTACAAAAATAATAAAAAAATATTAAATACTTTAAAAAATTCAAATTTTTTAAATTATATATACTTAAAATTTTCCAAATCTCAATTAATATTTTGAAATTAATTAACTATTAATTTTAATAATTTATTAGTAACTTTAAGCTTAAACAAAAAATAATTCTTTTAATGAAATTTTTTTTTCTTTATATTTTTTTTATTTATTTTCTATTTTTTTATTATAATTATTAGGATAGTTTACAAATAAAATTCTTGTAAAAGAGTTGATTTTTACAGCAAAATAACTACACATTTTTAGTGAGCTTTTAGACAAGCAATTTTTGAAAAAAATTTAACTTTTACTGCAAAATAACTATATAAATAACTAGTACAAAATTGGTTATTTTACTTATAAGTCCAACAGTTTAAATTATAGAAAATAATTTAAAAATAAATTCAATTATCAGAGATTTAACAGCTTTTAATAATAACAAATTTACAGCAAAATAATATTAACAATATTCAAAAAAAGAGACTAAAAACCTCCAATAATGTTTGGTGCTTTCCTATAGAAATAATACAACAACAATTAAATAAAAATAGTAATTGCATCAAATATAACAAAGTTAAAATATTATTAGTCAATTTACACTTACTGTAAACAACAATTTAAAATTTGAAACAGAATTACAGCTTTTAAAAAACACTTTTTCAATACATTGAAAACCAAATTAACAATTAACTTTTTGGAAATTACGACATTATAGAAGTTAAGCAAAATTTTCTTGAAAACTTCATATACTATTTAAACAGAGACCCAAAAAACATTAGTGCTAATAGTTATGCTACTTATTTTGAAAAACTTGATTACAACATTATTAAATTTTGTAAAAAAAATATCTTGTTAACTCATAATTTATTTTTGAATTTGAGTTTGAATTTAAAACAAACAGAAAAGGCAAAAAAAACACATAAACAGTTTAAACAACACCTAATATACTAAAAACAACTTTTTAACACTTGTAAATACTAGAACAAAAAACCAGTTCCAAATTACTATTTTTAATCACATTTTTTTTAATATTACTAAAGATTTTTGGTCTTTTTTTTTGAATATTGTTAATGTTAGTTTGCTGTTAATTCATGATTATTGAAAGTTAGTAAACTTCTAATAACTGAATTTATCTTCAAATTATCTCTTATAATTTGAATTGCTGGGCTTATAAATAAAATAACCAATTTTGTATTAGTTATTTAATATAATTACTTTGTAATAAAAATCAACTCTTTTTCAAAAATTGCTTATCTAAAAACTTACTAAAATATGTAGTTATTTTGCTATAAAAATTAACTCTTTTATAAAAATTTTATTTGTAAGTTATTTTAATAATTATAATAAGAAAATAAAATAAAAATATAAAAATATAAAAGAAATAGAATTTTGTTAAAAGAATTATTTTTTATTCAGGTCTGGAATTACTAACAGATTATTAAAATTGGTAGCTAATCAATTTTAAAATATTAATTGGTTTTTGGAAATTTTAAGTGTAAATAATTTAAGGAATTTGAGTTTTTAAAATATCTTAATTTTGTTACTTTGTATAAAAAATAATTTATTTCAATTAAGATAATTTTAAGTAAGATAATTTTAAGATAAAATAGATAGAATAAGATATATTTTTTCAAAGAGAAAAACTTTTTTTTATACAACTTGTTATAATATTAGTCTATAAACTTTAACTTTTTTTTTTGCTATAATTTCGATAAACTAAAGATATATTTTGTTAAACTACAAGTTATTTCTACAAACTATTGACTATTTCAGTGAAATATTAATTATTTTAGCAAATTTTGGCAAATTCTTAAATATTACATAGTTTGAAGTATTATGTAATCTGATCATTCCAATTTTTATTGTACAAATTGAATTATTAATTGAATAGTAATATTTGATAGTTTTGATTAAATAGTAAGTAATAATTATATTAAAACTTCTATCTTAGTATATTTTGACTTTACCAAGAAATTTGTACTTATAACTAATGTTTCTAAAATAAGTCTAAGTACTATATTATTATAACAAGATAAAAAAGAAAAAAAACACATAGTTATATATGTTAATAGAAATTTAACCATAGCTAAAAAGAATTATACAGCTTATAAAGTAAAATGCTTTGTAATTATATAAGCTGTAAAATATTTTAAACAATATTTATTAAATAATTTATTTGATATTATTATAAATTACAAAGAACTTACTTGGTTAATAAACAAAAATTTTTTTAAAAAACATTATACCAGATAAGTTACTACTTTACAATTCTACATATATAATATTATTTATAAAAAAAACCAAAAACATAAATACAAACTGTTTATCTTGAATAAAACATATATAACTACTAAGAATTATTTACTACCTAATCAAAATAAACACTAAAACATATTAATACTTAATAAATTATCTTACAATTCTCAAATTACCAATAAAATTATTATTAAAAGAACAAACAAAAATTCAAAAACAAATTAAATATTACCTAGTTAAAAACAATATATTATACTAATACTATTAATATAATCTATTCTGAATGATTACTAAAATTGAAAAAAAATTATTTTCTACAATATACACTTAAATTCAAATACAGAACACTTTACAAAAAAAGCCACAATTTAATGAACAACTAGTTTGTACTACTAGTCAAGAATATATGTTAATATTATTTAATATATTTACAATTATGATATATGTTAAAAAAAAGAAAAATCAAAAGTAATTAAACTGTTATAATTTATTAAAATAAGAAGATTATTTATTAAAACAGGAATTAATTTAGTAAAATTATTAACTATTACCAAAAATAATTAATATATTGCAGTCATCATGAACTATTTAATAAAACTTATTGTTTACAAAATAAAAGACAAAGTTTTATTACACTAAACAAAAACAAAAAAAACAATAAAACAGAAAATTTGATAACAAATAAGACAAACTCTTTTATATTTATAATATCTTAAATAAAAGAATATATAAGTTATGTTTAAGTGATAAAATTTTGAAAAAGTTGTATACAGTAACCAATTAAAAATCTACCAACAACAACAATTATCTAATCTGTTAATGTTTAAATTAAAAATACATATACCAATTGTATTTTCTAATCAAATCTCATAAAACTTAGAACCAATAATAATTATCAAACATTATTTAAGAAACAATTAATCCAATTAATTACATTTAAATTATTACTATTAATATTTAAAAAGAAATTAAAACAATTCCAAAAATAATTAAAAAAATTAAAAACATTAAATTATTAAAAGCTTTCTTTAATTTTTATATATAAAAATAATTTATTTTATTATAAATATACCTAAAAATATCATAAATACTTTTTAACTTTTATTTTAACTATTACAAAAAAATAATTTTCTATTAGAAATTATTTTTAATAATTCTGAAATATTATATAAAAAAAAATCTGGTCATACAAAAAACAAGTCAAACACAAATCATTTTAATCTTTACTATGAAAAATAAAAAAATATTAATATATTAATTAATAAAATAATGAAAAAATTCTAACTCTTAAAAAGTACAATACCCAAAAAAAAACTTAATTGCTTTCTCTTGCTATATACACTTTATAATAACCACATAATTAAATTTTTAAACAATCTATATTAAAAAAATAACAAGAAAATTAATAAAACAAAACTCCAAAAATTTAAAAAACTAACTGAAAAAAGCAACTTTAAGCACTATTTTAGAACAATATACTAATTTTATATACTGTTTTAATACTATTCAAAAGTATTGTTAACAAACAAAATAAACATATTCACTTTTAATAAAATTGAAAAGCTTACTAATAACAAATTTCAAAACTTAAAAAATAAATAATTCAAACAAATATACAGATCTTAATATTAAATGTTAATATTAAAAAAAAATATATTAATTTTAATGAAGCTTAATCTTAAGAAAAGAATAATATTACTCAATAGAAATTAATAAAAATCAAAAATAATAATATTATAATATATTAATTAATTATTAAATAATAGTATAAATAGTACAAATTGACAAATAAAATTAAAAAATGTGTATATAATAGAATATAAAACATGTACAAATACATCTAATTTAATACAATTATAAACAAGTAAGCCAAAAAACACTTACAATCAAACAAAAAACCCAATAGTTTAGTAATTATTTACTAATCAATTAGAATAAACATGATTATATATAACTTAAAATATGTATATATATAACTTTCTAATTAAAAAAAAACAGACAAAAAAAAAGTATAATAAAAAACAAAAAAAGTTAATTAGATAAAATAAATAAAGAAAAAATTAAAAAATTAAATTATAATTCCAAAAAAAACTAAAAAATATGCTCTTTAAGCTTTGTATTATAATATCTATTGATATTAAAATTAGTAAAATTGAAAATCTTTCTTTATAATCTGGTTTTCTACAAATAACCTAAAAAGTCATTACTTTTTTTACTATTGTCTTTTCATTAATAAAAACAATGATAAAAACATTTAATATACTAACAAAAACATAAATAAGACTTAAAATTAACAAAATTAAAAACACATTAAAAGGATATTAACTACATAAAATTATCTAGAAATTACTTATAATAATACTTTGGACAAAATTAACAGTTGACTTAAAAATCTGAAACAAGTTCTTCATATTTTTGAACAATAATCTCTAGTTAAAATTATTTTATAAATACTAATTTTATTGAATTTTATGTTTTATTTTTAATTTTTTTTGAATTTATTAGAAATAGAATACTATTTTATTACAAATAAAAAATATAGATGTTTAGTATTAACATGAGATAAAAAGAGTATTTCTGTAAAAATCTCAAAAAAAAACACAATTAAAAATATAGAAATACAACAAAAATTCTTCTTAAAAAACTAGTATAGCAGTAACTATTAACAGTAATTTCAATAAAAACATTATATTAGACATTAAATTCAATAACAAAAACACTTACCAAAAAAAATTATTTAATATCTGCTAAAAAATTAAGGAAAATTTACTAAGTTAATTTTTAGATTTTTAAATAAAAAAAATAATAATAATCTATTAAATAAAAATTCAATATAACTTAAAATTAATGCTAATTAAAACTAATATACTTATTTTTATATTAAAATTAGATAATTTTTTATATTATTGCTTAATCTAAAAAAGCCATAAAAATTAATTATAATATAATTACTAAAAGAAAATAATTTATAATAATAGTTCATAAAAAGTTATCAGTAGCTGTTAAAAAGAGACTTTATAACAAAGACTATTTAGATGTTTTGTGCTTAATATATAGTAATATTAAGTTATCTAATTATGTTTTTATTTGTTTAAAAAATACTTTTGTATGTTTTAAGATTTTGTTTAATTGTATTAAATTGTAAAAATTTTTAATAAAAGCTTGTTTTTTATTAATGTTCTTGGTTTTGTATATTTTTTTATTAAAAATATTAAATATAAGTATTTATGCTATTTTATATAAAAAGTTTGTTTTTAAGAACTAAGTTAATAAAGCAGTATTGATTTTCAGTAATAAAAAAAAGACTGTATTAATAATAATTGATTTTATTTATTATTTGATTAAGAAATATTATAATAAGTTGTAATTGTTTAAATCTAAATTTAGAATAAATATAAAAAAAGGTAGCTTAATTAATAATACAAGAATAATATCCAATGTTTTTTGTAGTTTATTTGATTTTTTGTTAGCTAAAACTATTTATTTACTTAATATTATTGAATTATTTACTATTAGTTTTGGTTTATATAAATTTTTTTTGTTTTTTTTAAGTATAGACAATAATACAAAAATTTATATAAGTATATAGTATTGTCTTAATTGGTCTAAATAACTAATTACATATAGTAAGTATATAAGTCATATTTAGTTAAAATTACTTAGTTTGTTTTGTATATTAAATAGTAGTTAGATTAAATTTATTAATAAACTTATTAAAAAAAAAGATCTAATGATTTTTTTAAATTTATTTATTAATAAAAACAATTTTTAAATAATTATTATTTTTATTATAGTACTTTTTTTATTAATAATTGAAAAATAAATATTGTTATAAATGTTATTGTAATTATTAAAGTTTTAAAAATATAAAAAATTTCTTTTTTTTTTATGTCTAAAATTCTCTAAAGAACTCAATTTTGAAAAAAAAGTTTTTTGTTTTTTTTTGTTAATATATTTTACTATTTTTTTACTTAATAACTCTTTTGTTATAAATTTGGAAGGATGTTAATATTAAAAAACTTTTTTTTCTCTTATATCCACAAATTCTCAAAAAGCACTTTTCTGAAAAAGAAGTTTTTTATTTTTTCTTGTTAGTATTTCACAATTTCTCTTTCTAATAACCCATTTTTCGTAGACTTGGAGACTGCTTTTAGTAGCAACATGTCTAAAAAGAGGACACCAAAAAGTGCTTTTCATGGTTCTGCTGGTGGCTTTTTTTTGCAGAAAAAAAAAGTTGTGCTTAAGAACATTAAACACTCAGGTTATGAAAAAGATATCTTTCTAAACAAGTCTGAGCTTGATAACAATATGTTTTTTGATGTGGATAGTGTGTTTGGTGACAAAGAAAGTGCTAACATGACTGGCATTAATGTTGGGTCTCTTCTGGATTCAGCTGCCAACACTTCTAAAGCCAAGCATGTTAATACTAGTGCTATTTTTGGTTCACCTCTTGGATCTCCTAATTTTGTCATGGATAATGATAAAGATGTTTCTCTTTTTTTTTGCCTTTCAATTTTTCTGGAAAAGAAATAAATTGACCCAAAAATTATTAAGACTCAGGTTAAGGTGTCTGCCAAAAAATTTTTTGCTCTTAATATTAATCTTAGTGTTGTGGAAGGGAAATCAGCAATAGCAAAAACCCAGTTAATTAGAAAAAATTTTTCATCAGTTAATGGTTTTGGGAGGACTATTACCCCCTCAAAATTTGAAGAGATCATCTGATCTACCTTTACTTCTGAAAAAAACATAAATATGACCACATCATTGGCCAGAGAAAAAGGGATTAATGTAAACAGCAATCTTAAGAGACAAGGAATGAGGTCAAATCAGACTGTAATAATCAAGGAAATTCCCATGAATATGCTTAAAGATATGATTATTGCTGCAATATCTGAATTTGGGGAAATTAAGTCGATCAAAATTCAATTAATTGGAATGTAGCAAAAGGCTGTGATGGAGTTTGCTGAATTAAACTAAGCTGATTTGTTGGTCTCAAAGTGGTCATTTCTGATTGGTAAAGATTCTGTGTGTGTAGCCAAAACAGTGGAAAATTGTGAAACTTGGGCATCTAGGGATCAGTTCAAAGCACTTCTGTTTACTCTACCTGTGAGAACAACTATTTATGATTTGGGCAATCTTTTGGAAAGAACTGGTAGGAAAACATGTATCATAAACAGGTCCATAGAAATTGGTAATAGAATTTGCTGTACAGTAGTTAGTTTTGTCTCTGATGATGATTTAGAATCTGCCTTTCACATGGAGCCTATCTTCAATGGGATGAAACTTTCTTGGACTAGAATGGATTTGGTTTGTTATGAGAAATGTGGGCATTTTAGACATTCAGCTCTTGAATGTAATACACCAGATGCAATCATGCTGCCATCATCTAAGGGATCATACAAAAAGGGTGCTTTAGAGAAACTTCATTTTTGGCTTGCTAAATTGTATGAAAAAAAATGTGTTCCAATATCTTGTTCTGCTGCTTTTGGTGGCAAATCTTGGGCCCAAGTGGTCTCACTCTCTAAGTCTTCTGGTAGTGTTCACTCTGGATTTGGTCCTAGTCTTTCTTTTTATGGACTTTTAGGTCTTGGTGGTATCTCTTCTCCTGTGTTTACAGTCTCTTCTGGCTTAAGTAATTATTTAGTGGTCTTGGAAAGGTCTTTGGAGCTTTTGGCAGATCAGGTGTCTAATATTATGAAGAAGCTGAGTTTTGTGGAATTGGTGCCTTTGGCATCCAAGTCATCTGTCTCACCTCTGATCATTCCGGCACCTTTGAACTCTGTTGTGAATTCAGATATGGCTATAAATAATATGTTGGCATCTCCTGTTCTTCCTTTTTTAGTTGTTGCAGACACAGTTGCTGATCTTAGCTCAAGTAGTTCTAAGGTTTTAACCACCAAGATGGGTGGATTGGAATCTAAGTTGGTAGCTTTGGAAGTGTCAGTTGAGTCAGTTTTGGAGAAGTTGAATTGATTGTGTTCTGGTTTGGATTCACCAGCTTCTATTATCTCTCAATAAGTGATTTGGTCTGGAAATTTGCCATGTGTAATGTTAGGGGTTTAAACAATTTAGCTAAACAGGAAGATACTATTAGATGACATAAAGATTTTTACAATTCGGTTTCTGTTTTTACTGAAACTAAGTTCAAAAATTGTGCTGAGCCATAAATTAAGAATAGGTTTTCTGGTTTAAAAGTTTTTAACTCTGGGATGAATTCTGGACATTGTGGGTTAGGGGTTGCAATTGTTTTGAATGATGAATTTACTTATCATGTGTGTAAAATTTCAGAAGTCTCTGAACGTCTTATTTCTGTTTATCTTCTTTTTGCTGGCAAGGCTTCTGTTATGATTTTGGGTCTGTATACTGGTGCTTCAGCTGGTGTAAGGTTCAAGCAGGCTTCTGTTGTCAATGCTCTTATTGCATTAGCAATTAGCTTTAGCTCTTATATTCTTCTCGGTGGTGATTTTAATGAGAATGGGGCTAAGCGTAGTGTGAATTTCAAAAAATGCTCAGATTTGGGTTTACACAATGTACTTTTAGCAGGTCCCATATCCAAGTCTTCTATGTGATGCAATTTCAGAGAGGTGAAAAAGACTATTAATTTCATTTTTGTGAGCAATTATCTCTCATCAGCTGTGTTTGGTGAATGTGTTGGTAGAGTTTCTGACTATTTTGATACTGATTATTTGGCTGTATCAATCTCAGTGGGGCTGGGTGGCCTTTTAGACAAGCAGTTAAATACATTGCACAAGCTTGCGAACACAGACCATTGGAAGTTTAATTTTAAGGACTCAGATACTGCTAAATGGAAATGTTTTGATAATTGTACTACTGTTGATATGTTGCTTTTGAAAGATAACTTTACTGCTGCTAAGAATCTTGGTGACTTGAATGCTATGTGGGAACTTTTGGAAAAGGTGTTAACAAAGTCAGTAGACTCCATTTTTTCTAAATATTGGTACAGTATTTTTGACTGTTTTAGGAACAAACATTTGTCTAGGTTCTACAGACTTGAATTGTTAATTGCCAAGATAGTTAAGGCTTTGAGTGTGGGTGATTCTCTGAGATTTGTCTGTCTTGCTAAAATTTGGTCAGTTCTGGATGATGTGGAATCCTCTAAAATTTCTGGTTTGCTTGATGCATGTAGCAATTCTGTAGAGGTTTTCAAACAATTGTCAGTTGTTAAAAAACATTATCATAAGGTTAAGTATATCGAATCTGAGCTGGTTAAAAATGTCTCTATCAATAGGGCAATTAGTAAACACATGGATGACTTTGTTTTAAGAAAGGGTAATATGATCAGTAGTATTCTAGAGTGCTTCTTTTACAAGGTTGTTCTTGATCACTTGGTATTGGATGGAGACTTAATTCTAGAACTGGCTGAAGTAAAGACCAAAGTTGATAATATCATGGTTGATTGGACTAAAAAACACAAAGTACTTGAATCAGTGCCTGATCTGTGGTCTCATCAGTATGCCTTTTTAGACTATGTGGTTGACAATACTTTTTCTGGTGTGATGAATGAAATCAGGTTGGGTGATTTATGTGCAGTTGTAAAGAATTTGCCAGATAGCAAAGCTGCTGGTCTCTTGGGTGTCTCAAATGAACTTTGGAAACATAATAGTGATTTGGTATTAAGTTGTTTTCTGGACTTACTGAATTCTTGTCTTGTGTATGGAAATGTTCTGGCTTTGTGAAAATGCACCTGGATCTCTATGATCTCTAAACCATACAAATGGAAAGAATGTTTCACTAATACATAGCCAATTGCTTTAATAAAAACTGCTTATAAAATTTTGTCAAAAATTTTGTCTGACTGTATATCTTTGGCTTATAACACATTTGACATCTTCAGAGGTGACAATTTTTCAGTCTTGAAAGGTACTTCAACTCAGTTGCCTGTGTTCATTATTGGATCAATTATAGAAGATGCTTTAAAAAAGAGTAAGGAACTTTAAATGGTATTACAAGACATGTAAAAGGCTTATGACTCTGTAAAATAGTTTCATCTGAAGTCTAGTTTGAGATGCATTAAAATGTGCAATAGATTTATTAAATTTTTTGAGAATATCCATTTGAACAGAACCAACAGGGTTATAACAGATTTTGGTCTCTCTGATGGTTATAAGGTGTTGGATGGGCTTGACCAAGGTGAAGTGTTTTCTCCACTTCTTTGGAGAATTTTTTATGATCTTTTTTTGTGTGAAATCAAAAGTCAAAAACACTTGTGTGAATACAAAATTGACTCAAAATTTGTTGCTAAGTTAGGCAGAGTAGAATTACAGACAGAAATGACATCTTTTTTTGTTGCTGGGGCTTTTGTGGATAATACAATCTGGGTGGGCAGTAGTCAAGCTGCCATCCAATGTATTTTGGATGTTGTAAGTGAGTTTTTTGCTCTCAATAATATTTCTATAAACACAAAGAAAACTGTTGCTATTTCTTTTAATCAAAGAGTAAAAGACATTTCCTTGACCATTAGTGGCATACCAATTGCTGTGGCCAGAAAGAGTGAATCTTATCATTATTTGGGCATTTTTTTATCAATAGAAGGGCTTTCAAAGCCAAGTTTACTAAAGACACATTCAGATGTGCATTTCTTCTCAAATGTGGTTTTGCACAAAACTATATCTGATAAACAATTCTGCTATCTGATGTTATCCGTCTTGCAACTTATTATCAGCTACAGGACCCAGTTTAGTTTCATTCCTAATGTCATTTACTCTAGATGAGATGCTATTATTAGGAGAGACTTAAAATTTAAGATGCATCTCTCTCATGATTTTTCTATGACTGCATTGTCACATTCTTCATTTTATGGTGTCAAAATATTTGCCCAGGTACAGTCTGAAAATAAATTGTCATCTGTTATTAATTTTGCAAATGCTCCAGGTATTTTAAGACAACTTTTCATTCATTGGAGTTTGAATTTGCAAGTTGCCAGCTGGTTATCTGTTCATCTATTGTGCCATTCTATCAAATTGCAGGTCAATCCTAGGGATAATTTTTTAGCTGGGATGGTAAAAAATTTTTCATTCTGTGGACTGTCCTTTTCTACTCTGCTGACAGCTTTTTATCACTCTGTTGGAATGCTAATCTCTGAAGTTTTCAGTAACAGTATATTCTTTGGAGTGGCCCGTTTGCTAATGCACTATAGAATCACTTTTGTAGATTAACTGTTAAACAAAAAGAGTAAGTGTTTCAACTGGAAATGCTTTAAGCATTGAAAGTGGTTGAATCTGCATGGCCCTGTTCTGGTCTGGTTTGACTTGGCCATTCACTTTTTGGGTGCTTGTTTGCTAGCTGCTGATGTTAGGCCATGTATGTCTGTTGATCATCCAGTGAGTTTTATTGTCACCAATGCAATTAGTGAGGCTCAAACTATTCTTTTGGATTCTGGTTTGGTCTCATTTGATGTGTTTACAAATGGTTCTGT
This sequence comes from Geosiphon pyriformis, assembly GCA_016748015.1. Classification (NCBI taxonomy): domain Eukaryota; kingdom Fungi; phylum Glomeromycota; class Glomeromycetes; order Archaeosporales; family Geosiphonaceae; genus Geosiphon; species Geosiphon pyriformis. The sequence continues at coordinate 1,019,570 of JAAOMT010000602.1, read as the reverse complement.
AAAACATTTTGGCTCTTGTTTTGTTGTAACTGGGGCTGCTGCATTCTTCTCAAAGTTGGGTCTTGGTGTTGGTACAAAAATTCAAGAGATCATGTCATTTACTTTAGGAAACTTAAAGCTATTGCTTTCGCACTCACCTGTGTCCCTTCAAGTAGTAGTGTTTTTATCTACTCTGATAGCCAGGTGGCTTTTTTTGTTTGTTTAGACAAATTGCTTTTGGCTCGTTCTGATTTTAAGAAAAATTTATAGATGAAGTGTAGACAGATAGTCAATTTTATTAGGAGGAAGTTATTTGCTGTGACATGGCTCTAAGTTAAAGGCTATTCTGGCGTTCTGGGAAATGAGCATGCTGATGAGATCACTTCAGATGTCTGCTGGTGTGACACCTTATTTCTTACTTATGTCAATAAGTTTTTTTTAAAATTGGGTGATTTGGTGTTATCTTGCAATGTTCAATACTACATTAGGAATTTCTTTCAAACATTATATCAAACAAATTAGGAAAATAAGTTTGGTTCCAAAATCAGCGATACTTGTAAGATTAATTCAGTAGATTGGAAGAAAACTTTTGCAGTCTGGCACCCTGATGGTCACATGGCTTTTGGCTACACAAGCTATCAGTCAGCAGCTTTGAGGTCATATTTTATGAAATCATTGTATGGTTGTTTGCTTATAGCAGTCCGTAAGCATGTGTACTGTGTTTTTTATCCTAGTGTCAAGTGTCTGTTTTGTGATAAAGTTGACACATCTGAATATTCTTTTGTGTGCTTCTCTGATATGTTGGCTTATAATGAAATTTTGTCTGGGTTTTGCACAAGATGGTTGTTACTGCCTAATGTTATTGTCTCTTTTTTTATGATGATATAGGACCTATTTTTTGGTGTGGTAATGCTGAGTTTTATTCTATGTTGGTTAAAGGCTTTGTGCCAAGTGGTTGGTACCATAAGGCTTTGGATGCTCTTAGTTGCTCTGTTGTGGCTGGTGTAATGGTGATTAATTTTGTTAAGGACCTGGCTTTATTACACAAATCTGTAATATGGTGTGGAAGATCTAACCACTGATTGTTCATGGAAAAAGCAAGAAAAATAGTCGCCAATGACAGTATGTCACATTTAGTGGATATTATTAGAGATAGGTTGAGTGTTGAAGTTGTTAGATTGCTTAGTGTATATAAGACCAGAGAAGTGTATTCTGGTCTGCATACTAGTTGTTAGATTTTTTCGAGTATGGGAGGTATGGTATCAGTGGTGGCTAATTTGTAATGTAGCCTGGACTGGTCCGAGTGGCTGGTTACATATCATAAATATGTAAATCACATTTAACTTTGTAATATGTATATATCACATGTTTTCTAGATAGCAATTGGGCCACACTCATTAAACTAAATAAAAAAAAAAAATTTGGGAGCTGCTTCAGATAGCAGCATATTTAAAAAAAAGATGTCCAAAAATGCTTTTTATGGTCCTGCTAAAGGTTTTTTTTTTACAAAAAAAGAAAGTTGTTCTTGAGAATATTAAACATTCTGATAATAAGAAAGATATTTTTTTAATCAAGTTTGGGTCTGATAATAGTATGTATTCTAATGTAGACAGTATGTCTGATGATAACAAAAACAGTAGTATAACTGATATTAATGGTGAGTCTTTTCTAAATTCAGCTGTTATTATTTCTAAAACAAAAAGGGTGATTACTGGTTTGAATTGTGACTTTTTTTTGGTTTTCTTAATTTTAAAATAGATGAAAAAGTTGGGTTTTTCTTTCTTTCTTTCAATATCTCTTTTAACAAAATATGAGTTAATTCTAAAATTGTAAAAATTCAAATTGATGTAACAGTCAAGAAATTTTTTACTTTGGATATTAATCTTTTGGCAATAAAGAGCAAATTAGCAACAGCAAAGATGCAGTTAATCAAAAAAATTTTCTTAACTGTTAATGGTTTTGAAGAGATTATTATTCCTTTAAAATTTAAAAAAATTATCAAATCTATTTTCACTTTAAAAAATAGTATGAAAAAGACCACATTATTGGCCAAAAAAAAAGATATTATCATAAACAATAATGTCAAAAAACAGAAAATATATTCAGATCAGACTGTGATTATCAATAAAATTCTTATAAATATGTCTAAAAATATGATCATTACTGTAGTATTCAAATTTGGCCAAATTAAGTTAATTAAAGTACAATTAATTGGGCTGTAGCAAAAAACTGTAATAGAATTTGCTGAATTAAGTTAGACTAAGCAGTTGACATCAAGATAATTATTCTTAATTGGAAAAAATTTGGTGTGTGTGGTTATAACTGTAAAAAATTGAAAAACTTAAATGTTTAAGAATTGTTTTAAGCCACTTTTGTTTATTTTGTTTGTAAAAACAACAGTTTATAATTTGAGTACTCTTTTAGAAGAGGCTAATAAAAAAACTTGCATCATTAATTAATCATTAGAGACAGACAATAAAATTTGTTGTGTCATTATTGGTTTTAAGTTAAATAAAACATTGGAACAGCTTTTTACATAGAGTCTATTTTTGATAATGTTAAACTTTTTTGGACAAAAATAAATCTAGTTCAGTATAAAAAATATGAGCATTTTGGGCATTTTGCTTTAGAGTATAATATATTTGGTGTTTTTGCTTTTTCTTTTTTAAAAAGTTTTAAAAAAGTTGTTTTAGATGTGAATTGTCTTTAGTTTGCCAAATTATATGTCAAAAAAAGTGTTACTATTTCTTATTCTGCTGCCTTTAGTGGTAAATCTTAAGCACAAGTGGTTTTACTTGCTGCTTTTTCTGAAAATAATCACTTTGATTCTGGCTCTAGTTTTTCTTTTTTTAATACTTTACTTAGTAAAAAAAATGTGTCTGCTCTTCCAAAATTTTTATTGATTGATGCTTGCCTGAATTTTTTAAAACATTTTTTAGAGCTTTTGGCTGATTAAGTTTTAAATATTGCATGAAAGTTGAGCAATACAAATCTGGTGTTTCTGGCATTTTTTTTTCATTTCTCTCTTTCTATTGTGTTTAATCTTTCAATTTTAAAGTTGAATTTGAATATGGTTTTGGATAACTCACTTATGTTACTTATTTCCCCTTTTTTAGTTGTTAATATCATGATTTCAGATTTGGGTTTAAGTAGTTTCAAGATTTTAACTACCAAAATAAGTGGATTGAAATCTAAAATAGTAGCTTTTGAGATTTCTGTTAGTTTGGTTCTGGAGAAGTTAAATTAGTTATATGCTGGCTTGGATTTTTTGGTCTTCTCTTTAACTTAATGAGTGATTCAATTTGGAAAATTGCTATATGCAATATTAAAGATATAAAAAATTTAGCAAAGCAAAAAGACATTATTTATTGGCATAAGAATCAAAAAAATTTTATATCTATTGTTACAGAAACAAAGCTAAGAGACAAGATTTGTTCTTAAATAATGAGCAAGTTTAATAGAATTAAAGTTTTTACTTTAGGTGTTGACTCTAATTATCTAAAGATTAATGTTGCTGTAATAATTAACAGTAATATTGTAAAATACATGTGCAAAGTCTTGAAGATGACTGGTTGGCTTTTGTTAATATGTTTGCTATTTAAAAGTTGTTTTTTAGTTTCTATTCTAAATTTATATGCTGGAACTACTTTAGATAAAAAGTTAACTCAGTCATGTAAAATCAATTCAATGGTGATTAAAATACTGAATAGTAGTATTTTTATGATTCTCAGAAAAAACTTTAACAAAAATGAGTCTGGTCACAATACAAGTTTCAAGAAGTTTATAGATATGAAATTGTGTAATTCTTTCAGTGGTTTTTTGGTATGTAAATTGTCTACATAATCCAATTCCAAAGAGGTTAAGAAGTGTATAGACTTTATTTTAGTTAGTGATAATCTTAAGAGTTTTTCTTATAATTAACAAATTTATTGTTTAAATGAGTTTTTTGATACCAATTACATAATTGTATTAACAAACATCAATTTAAAAAAACTCCTCAATTTTTATCTTATTTCAATATGTAAGCAGGCTATTAAGAATAAATAAAAGTTCAAAATCAGTGGTGTTAATAGTAAGATCTGAAAAAAGTTTGGAAATTTGTTAATAGTTGCTGCTCTAACTGCTGTTAATAACTTTAATGACTGTAAAAAAAATCTAGATGTTAATAAAATGTAAAAATTTTTCAGTTAGATAATAAGTTTTGTTACCAAAGCTGTTCTTTCAAAAACATGGTTCCAAGATTTTAATGTACTCAAATATGCTGTATTCTCTAGGTTTTACAAATTGAAATTGCTAATATCTAATATTTTGAAAGTGTATAGGCTAGATAACATGATAAAAGTTCAAGCTTTGATTACCAAATAGATTGAATTGGATTTTATTCAGACTATAAAATTTAAGAACATTTTCAATGATAGTTACAACAGAATTTTGATTGAACAATTATTGACTTATTCTAAAAAATTTTATAGGTCTCATAAATTAGCAGAATCTAAAGTGGCTGAGGATTTTCAAATTAGAACTGCTATTACCAAATGCATAGAAGTTTTTATCAGCAACAAATATCAAATAATAAGAAGTGTGTTGAAAAAGCTTTTTAGAAAAATTATATTAGATTATTTAATAAACAAAAGTAATCTGATTTTGAAATCTAATTTGGTTAAGTATAGAGTTGATTTAATCATGAAAAATTGAACAAAAAAATATACAGTTAAAGATATTGTTCCTGTTTGTTGATACAAGCAGTTTACAGCTCTTAAATATGTTAAAGATAGAATATTTTCTGATATCATAGAGCACATTGATCTTGATAAGTTTTTGTTGGTAGTTAATAGTCTTCCTAATGGCAAGACTGCTAAACTGTTTGGTATTTCTAATAAAATATAAAAATAGTATGACAAATGTGTTTTGGATTTTTTTTTACATTTACTTAATTTGTGTTTAATAGTTAAATCTGTTTTTAATGTCTAAAAAAATATTTGGGTGTTAATAATTCCAAAGCCTTATAAATAAAAAAATGTTTTAACAAATACTAAATCAATTGCTCTTGTTGAGACTATAATAAAAATTCTGTCAAAAATTTTGTCTAATTAGATATCTAGGGTTTGTAATATATATAGTGTTCTATGAGAAGACAATTTCTTGGTATTGAAAGGCATTTTGACTTAATCTTTTATCTTTGTTGTTAAGTTTATAATAAAGAATGTTTTGGAAAAAGACAGAAAAGTGTGGTTGGTATTTCAAAATATAAGGAAAGCATATGATTTGGTAGGATGGTCACATTTGAAAAAAAGTTTACAAAGAATTAAGATATATAATAAATTTATTAAGTTCTTTAGTTATATTTACAATAACCATAATAATAAAATAATAACAGACTTCAGTCTGTTTAATGATTACATGATATATAATAATTTGGATTAAGTAAGATTTTTTCATCTCTTCTTTGAAGAATTTTTTATAACTCTCTTTTGTGTAAAGTAAGAAAGCATAATTTGGTTTTTGGGTATTATGTAGATTTTAGATTTATTTTCAGAATTGGCAGAATTAAAACTAATACAGATTTAACATTTTATCTAACTGTTGGTGCCTTTGTGAATGATATAATTTGAGTTGGCAATTGTTGTACAGTAACTCAGACATTTTAGATATTGCTAGTGAATTTTTAACATTATAAATATTTCAATAAACATGAAAAAGACAGTAATAATTCTAATAAACCCAAGATTTAGTAATGTTTTTTTAAATATAAGTGGCTTTTCTATTTTAATTGCAAAAACTGGTAAAGTTTACTGATATTTGGACATTTTTTTGTTAATCAAGAGTTTCTATGAAAAAGACAAATTTGGATGTAAAGTTTTTTGTATTAATAGTCTTATATAAGACTATTTCAGACAAGCAATTTTTATATTTGGTTTCTGTAGTTTTATAATTGATTGTTGAATATAGAACTCAGTTTAGCTTTATTAATAGGAGTACATTGTTATTCATAGAATATAAAAAATATATTAACATATAAATTAGCCAATTAAAAGAAGACATAATAAATGTGAAATTCCAGGATTTCTCTCAGAAGAATTATAAGATTTCAGAAATTTTAGGATTTTCATATGAGGAATTGCAAGATTCCAGAATTCCAGAATTCCAGAATTTCTCTTAAAGAAATTGCAAAATTCCAGGAATTCCAAGATTTCTGGCTAAAAAATTAAGAAATTCAAAAAATCTTGTATAACATAAATTATATATATATAGCAAGAATATTAAAAACAGAAAAAGCAATTCCTGGAGAATTCAATAAAGTTTTATTAATTTAGAACAATTTTTTTTCTTCTCTATTTATTAACTCTTATTTCAAAGATAGTTGCTATTAACTGAAATAGAATTATATAAATAAAAGATTTCTCTAATTCTTCAAATCTATGTTATTGTCATTTGTTTGAAAATATAATCACTTTTTCATTTATCAACACTTCATGTTGATAAAATTTAACACTTAACTACATTGAAACAATAGCTCTTGATCATGACTATTGACAGAATACTAACTTAAATTGCCTTGGCTTATTTCTTATTTCTTATTTCTTATTTCTTTTATTTTTATTTCTTTTTTTTTGTTGTTATTTACTAATTGAGTAAAAAATTAAGCACTAAAGTTACAGATATTATAGGGACTGGTAAAAAACCCGTAAAACAAGGGTAGAACACTCATAGATTTAAGGATAGCTTACTAAAAAGATTACCAGTCACCATGCTGAGAAAGAAATTCAATGGAATTATGATTCTGGGAGACTACTGAAACAACTATTAAATCTCTGTCTATTATACAAAAAACTCAACCAAAACCTTCAGATGACAAAACTTTCAGATCCATAAACATCTTCAGATATTACCAACAACATTATATTAATTAAACACCAAGTTATGGATTTATTATTTGCTTTAAGACCCCAAATAATCATCTGTAATATTTGGTGCTCTTTGTGAGATATAATCCAACAGAGAACTAGTACCAACAACAACCATACAAGAAAGTGACAGACCAAGAGAAACCAAGAGAAAATCACTTAGGATTCACAAAATCCTTATTTTATCATTACCTTTGAAAAACTTGTCAAAATTAAAACTTCGCTTATTCAAGACCTGATTGTTAAAACCCTGAACATTTGAAAATTACTGTTGATAAATTCATTAAAAAACTTATTAAATTAAAACTCCAATTATTCAAGACCCGATCATTAAAATCCTGAATATTCAAAAATTACTGTTGATAAATTCATTAAAAAATTTGTTAAATTAAAACTCCAATTATTCAAGACCCAATCATTAAAACTCCAAACATTCAAAACTTACCATTGATAAATTCATTAAAAACTTGTTAAATTAAAACTCTGATTATTCAAGACCCAATTATTAAAACTCTGAACATTCGAAAATTACCATTAATAAACTCATTGAAACTCATTAAATTAAAACTTCAATTATTCAAAACCCGATCATTAAAAATCTGAACATTCAAAACTTACCTTTGATAAAGTTGTTAAAAACTTGTTAAATTAAAACTCTGATTATTCAAGACTTGATTGTTAAAATTCCAAACATTCGAAACTTACCATTAATAAATTTGTTAAAAAAACTTGTTAAATTAAAACTCCAATTATTCAAGACCCAATTATTAAAACCTTGAATATTCAAAAATTACCATTGATAAATTTGTTAAAACTCATTAAATTAAAACTCCAATTATTCAAAACCCAATTGTTAAAACCCTAAATATTCAAAACTTACTATTGATAAATTCATTAAAAACTCATTAAATTAAAACTCTGATTATTCAAGACCTGATCATTAAAACCTCAAACATTCGAAAATTATCTTTGATAAATTCATTAAAAACTCATTAAATTAAAACTCTGATTATTCAAGATCTAATCATTAAAACCCCAAACATTCGAAAATTACCATTGATAAATTTGTTAAAACTTGTTAAATTAAAACTCTATTTATTCAAAACCCAATTATTAAAACCCCGAACATTCAAAATTTACATTTGATAAACTTGTTAAAATTTGTTAAAACTCCGATTATTCAAGACCTGATCATTCAAAAACTCAAACATTTAAAACCTGATAATTCTAATCCTGCTATCATATAAAGAAACTTATTGTCGATAAAACTTGTTAAATTTCTAGCAATTCAAACTCCAGAAATTATTAAAAAACCCAAACATTTAAAGTCCGATGTTACCGGAGATTTTTGGTCTCTTCTTAACTCTTGTATGTTTGTTGTAATGCTGTTAATTCATGACTATGGAAAGTGTTTAAACCTCCGATAACTGAATTTTATCTTCAAATTATCTCCTATAATTTGAACTGCTGGGCTTATAAGTGGAATGGCCAATTTCATGCCAGTTGCTTTGTGTAGTTACATTGTAGTAAATGTCAACTCTTTTCCAGGAATTGCTCATCTGGAAGCTCACTAAAAATGTGTAGTCACTTTGCTGTAAAAGTCAACTCTTCTACAGGAATCTTGTCTGTAGGCTATCCTAATGATTATAATAAAAAAATAAAAGAAAAAAAATAAAAGAAATATAAAAGAAATAGAATTCTGTTAAGGGAAACATTTTCTATCCAGGCCTGAAGTCACTAACAGTTTTACTGAAATTGGTAGCTAATCAATTTCAAAACGTTAGTTGGGTTTTGGAGATTTTCCAAGTGCAATAATTAAAGAATTTGGTTTTTTGAATTATTTGATATTTATTTCTTTTTGTGTGTGTAGAAATGGTTTTAAGTAATAAATCTAAAGTAAGATATATTTTCTTGAAGAGAGAAGCTCTTCTTTTATACAACTTGTTGTAACACTATTCCATGAACTTGAACTTTGCTCTTTTCTACAATTTCACTGAACTAAAGATATATTTTGGTAAACTACAAGTTATTTCTGTGAACTATTAAATATTTCGGTGAACTATCAATTATTTTGGCAAATTTCTACAAATTTTGGCAAACTTTTGAATGTTACATATTTCGGGATATTGCATGATTGATTATCACACTTAGGTTACATTTGTGTTATGTACAAATTGGGTTATTAATTAAATGATAATTTTGGACATTTTGCTAATATAATAAGTGATAATTTGAAACAATAATATATGCTAATTAATAATAAAATTTATAAGGGTAATTTCATGCTAAACAATATTTCTAATTTTGTCTGATAACACTAATAAATTCCAAACACCACTATCATACAAAAAAACTTACCTCTGATAGCCCAATAAAACCTAATTTCCACAGTACCAATAAATTATCAAAACTCACCTAACAGCCCTGAGTCAAAATATTAGGATGTAATCACAATCTACTCCTATGTATCATATATTCAAAAAAGAGCCAATCAGCAAAAACAAATGGGAATCAAAATTGGAACTTAATTCCAATTCAAACTCTGCTAATAACAGCAATAATTCAAATTCTACTAATGACAGCAATGATTCAAACTCCACTAATGACAACAATAATTCAAACTCTGCTGATGACAACAATAATTCAAACTCTGCTAATGACAACAACAATTCAAACTTCACTAAATAACAACAACAATTTAAACTCTGCCAACAACAATTCAAACTCCACTTCAAACACTGAACAATATATCATGCTTCTAGATCTTACAATGGAGCAAGAATTAACTAAATTCAGTGATAATAATGAGAGCATTATGTCTGAATATGTACATAATACAGATGCAAGATTTGAATGTAGATATTTTGAACAGACTATTATAGTTAAAAACTCCAGTCATGTATAAAATTAGATTTACAAATAGCAATAGAAATTACAGCAACAACATTGATACAAAAAAGAGATTTAGAAGATTTTGCAGAAGCTCAATATTAAAGGAGAGAATAATGTTACTCATAGAATATAGGAAGTATATTAACATATAAATTAGCCAATCAGAAGGAGATGTAGTAAATGTGGAATTCCAGGATTTTCATATGAGAAATTGCAGGATTCCAGGATTTTTGGCTAGAGAATTGAGGAATTCAAGGAATCTCATATAACATAAATTATATATATATAGTGAAAGTATTAAAAACAGAAAAAGCAATTCCTGGAGAATTCAATAAAGTTTTATTAATTTAGAACAATCCTCTTTCTTTTTTATTAACTCTCATTTCAAAGATAGTTGCTATCAACTAAAATAGAATTATATAAATAAAAGATCTCTCCAATTCTTCAAATCTATGTTATTGTCATTTGTTTGAAAATATAATCACTTTTCTATTTATCAACACTTCATGTTGATAAAATCCAATATTTAACTACACTGGAACAATAGCTCTTGATTACAGCTATTGATAGAATACTAACTTGAATTGCCTTGGCTTATTTCTTATTTCTTATTTCTTATTTCTTTTATTTTTATTTCTTTTTTTTGTTGTTATTTACTAATTAAGTAAAAGATTAAGTACTAAAATTACAGATGTCATAAGGATTGGTAAAAAACCCATGAAACAAAGGTAGAACACTCATAGATTTTAAGATAGCTTACCAGGAAGATTACTGGCCATCATGCTGAAAAAAAAATTTGACAGAATTGCAATTCCAGAAGACTACTAAAACAATTATTAAATCTCTGTTCATTATACAAAGAACTCAACCAAAACCTTCAGATAACAAAACCTTCAGATCCATAAACATCTTCAGATATTACCAACAACATTATATCAATTAAGCACCAAGTTACAGATTTGTTATTTGCTTTGAGATTCCAAATAATCACCTGTAACAACATGTAATAAATAAGATTGTTTAATCAGAAAAAACCTAAAAACTAAGACCAATTTGCCAAATAACTTTTCTAATAAAATCATATATTATCTATTTCTGTATAATTTGAAGTCTTTTGACCAAGTACAAATAAAAGAAAAAATAGTATTAATAATAAACTTTGCCAATGTTTATGGTATTTTTGGTTGGTTTTTTCAACATAGGTTATTGAATTTGCAAATATTGAGCTAGGTTTCTTATAATTTTTTTTAGTTTTTGGTTAAATTAAAAGTCAATTTAGCAAACAACTTTTTTGCTGATGTTGCTTAAATTTTTCTATACAATAATATTTTTTTATACAATAATTTGTTTAATGCTTTTCATTTCAAAAATAAGATCTTTGTAATAGATATTTTGGATCAAGTTGAATATTTTCAGGTCTATAAATTTTTTAAGCATTTCAGCATAGTTTTTGTAAACCAATTTTTAAATAATCATGGAGTGTACTTCTTTTGAAAAAATTTTTATTATTAAAAATAGTTAGATTTTACAAATCCAGTCTTTTCATAGTTTGTGCAAATTTTGAAGTTTATTAAAGATAGTGGCCTGGCTTGTAATCTTTGATCTGCTTCTGGTCCTAGTCTTAATACATGTGTGTTTAATATGAGTAACTTTTATGTTGTTCATTTTTAATTAAAAAAAGCATTATTGTCTAAGATTTTGATTTATACTGATAATTCTGTTAAAAAATTTGGGTCTTTTAACATGGTTTATAGCACTGCTACTTACTTTTTTAATTTGGGTCTAAATGTAGAGATAGAAATTTATGAATTGCTTTTGTCAATTTTGGCTGAATTACAGACTATAGTGTTGGCTTTAAAATGCATTCTAGTTCTTTTCAATGTTGTGATTTTTTTTGATAGTTAAGCTTCTATAAATATGTATTAAGCTGAATTAAAATCAGTAATACTTGATTTTTATAATAAGTATTAGATTAAGTAATATTGTATTAATAATTTAATTAAAAGTAAAAAAATTTCTGTAAGTTAGACAAAAATAAAGGGCCATTCTGGCATATTAAACAATAAAATTGCTAATTATACTACATCTTTAAGACTTGTTTTCCCAATAAATATTCGGAAAAAATTCTTACTGGCTAATAATTTGGTAATTTTTGGCAATATTTGACATTTTGTTAAGACTATATATGATACTATAAGGTGTTGTTACCAGTAAAATTTTAGCTATTAATTAGCATGAAATTACCCTTTTAATTCCTAGCATTAATTAGTATATATTATTATTATTTCAATTATTACTTATTAGTTAATCAAATTATCAAATATCATTATTCAATTAATAATCCAATTGTATTATAGAAATTAAGATGATTAAATTACACAATATTCTAAACTATTTAATATTTAAAATTCGCCAAAATTGGTAGAAATTGGCCGAAATAATTAATAATTTATAAAAATAACTTGTAGTTTACTGAAATGTATCTTAAGTTTGCTGAAATTATAGCAAAGAAAAAAGTACAAGTTTAAAGACTAGTACTACAACAAGTTGTATAAAAGAAAAGCTTCTCTCTTCAAGAAAATATATCTTATTTTTAGATATCTTAATTAGAATCAATTATTCCTTACACATTTTTACAAATCAATAAAAATAAAAATTTGAAAATCTAATTGTTGATTATTATACTTGATAATTTCCCAAACTTCAACTAATGTTTTGAAATTGATTAGCTACCAATTTTAGTAATCTGTTAGCAACTCCAGATCTGAATAGAAAACGATTTTCTTGACAAAATTCTATTTTTTTTACATTTTTTTTATTTTTTTTTACTTTTCATAGTATAATTATTAGGATAGCTTAGAGATGAAATTCCTGTAGAAGAATTGATTTTTACAGCAAAAGTAACTACACATTTTTAATAAGCTTCTAAATAAGCAATTTCTGGGAAAAAGTTAGATAGCTTGTTACTTAAAAAACAGACAGCCAAGCTAAATTAAGCAGAGACAAAACCTTGTGAATCTAGATATTTTCAGTATTTAAAACATTTACCACTCTTGTTTAACAGTTGTTCCACAAAACCAATACTATAGCATTTTAGAAAATAAGCCATTTCAAAGAAACCATTGCATCCAGGAATCTCAGACATTGGGATTCCATTAAAAAAATAAAAAACACTTAGCAGAGCTGCAAAAAAAAACAAGTCACAAAATAAAAAAATTTTCACAATTCCAACTAAAAAATTATTCTTAGAACTGATACACAATTTAATAAAATAACACAATATATGTACTATAGTGCAAACTATTTATAATTATCAAAAATATAGATTAGTCCAAAATTTTAAATGATGATTTTTACATGTTTTTATTTATATAATTAAATTTTATTGGTTAATATACATGTGTTTTTAATATATTATTTATAATAAAAAATAAAATTTTATTAAATTTTATATAATATAAAACCAAATACAGTATTACAAAGTTTGAATATTATTTAATTTGTCTAATTTTTTAAGAATATAATCTGGAATTTTTTTATAAGATTTATACTTTTTTATAGCATATTTTACTAATTTTCTATTAAGACTTTTTCTATAAAAATTCATATAACACCAACATTTTCTTGAAAATCATTTAATAGTTATTAAAGATATTGATTCAAGACTTTCAAGTACTGTTTTTTGTAATTTTTTCCATAAATAATTACATTTGTTATGTGTATATCTTTTAGCAGCTCTCTAATATCTTTCAATAAAATTTAATTCACAATGAAATTTTGGAAAAAAAATGCACTTATGTCTTATACTTTCAATTAATTCTTTAATTGCATTTTTTTAAGCAAGAAAATCAAATTCCAAAGATATTACTTGATATGCACAACAAGAAATTCTTGAAAAATCTTTGATTTTTTCTTTGCATTTTTGGCATTCTAATACTAATCTTTTTGATGGCCATTTTCTTTATTCTATTAATACTTGTTTAATTCTTTTAGGCAATCTTTAAAGTTTTTTATTTGAATATGTTTCTGGAAAGATCATCAATTGTAATTGATTATCTAATCCAAAAGAAGTATCTTGCATCAATGATTGCTTTTATCTGGACTTAAATTCATTTTGCTTACAATTAAAACATCTTTACTAAATGCTGTATGATTAGAGCTATTATCAAAAGCAAATATAACTGTACAGTTCAAATATAATTTCTTAAAAATTGGAATTGCTTTACATTTAATTTGTTTAAGAAGATGGTCTGCTGTCTAATAACCATTTTGATTTATATTAAATTACAAATAGCATTGTGCCTTTTCCAGTATATTAGAATAGTTTTCTATATCATTTTGTTGTAAATGTAAATATCCATTAATTTCAGTTAGAAATTTACTAATTATAATTGATCTTCCTTTTTCTTTTTTTCTTAGTAAAAATTTTTATGTTCAGTCTATATGTCATGCTTGTCATTATTTAAATAAAAAATACATTTATCATGGACTACAAGAACTCTTTTTTTCTCTCCATTAAGTAAGTTAGAATGTATTCAATCCATAAATTTACTTTCATATTTTGACATATATTTTTTATGCTCAAATATTTTTTCTAAAATTTTTTTTCGAGATTACAAGACATTATTTCTTTTATGTCTATTATAATATAAGCCTTAATAATATTATTGGAATGAATAACCAAGAATTTTGAGCTATCTTATTGCAATCATAAGACTAATAGTTTTTTTTTTATTATTCTAATATTAGGAAACAATTTATGCTTAATGAATTTTTTAAATATGGCTGGAATGGCATTGAAGTTTTTGGTTTCTAATCCAAATATGACATCTTTCCACAATGTCTTCATCATCAATTATTCTAATTATTTTTTGGTGTTTTTCATGTTTTGATGTTGAAAATTTATTATTAAGCAACCAATATTTTGCAAGATATCGAATTTTTTGTGTTTTCTATATACTACCATCAATAAAAATCTTCTGAATAATTTTCAAACTGGTATTAATTTTTCCATGTCTATTATTATTATTTAATAAGGTAAGATATTCAAAAATAGCTCTTTTTTGATTATATTTAAAGACATTTAACTGAGTATGTTGTTTTTCTAAATATTTTTTTAACTTTTGTTCTTTTTTTATTTGATTAGCATACAAATTAACCTCACTTTCTGAATTGTTTAAAAATTTATTAGATTTGGAACATTGTAAATCTGTAGTTTAAGCATCACTAATATTAAAGAAAGTGGTAATTTTTTTAGTTTTGGTTGCTGCTTTGATGAATAAATCATTTGGTCTATATTTATTGTAATAAATTGACTTTGGTATCTTTTGTTATGTAAAAGCCTCACTTTTTTTTTAGATGATTGTCATTTTTCCATACTAAACTGAGTTTTTTTAATTTTGTATTTATTTTAATCGCAGTTTTCATATCTTCTGTATTATCTCATTCACTGTTATTATTATTATCCCACTCTTTATCATTAACATTCAATCTGTTAAATTTATTTACTTTAATATTATGATCATTTATTAAAGTAATATGATGTGTTTTTTTATATGATCTTTTTGCATTTCTAACTTAATCTTTAGCTTTTCTTTTTTCTTTAAAATAAAGTGGTATTTTTTTATGTGATGTGATATTAATTTAGTATGTAATTGGTGCTTAGACAGAATTAAAGAATTTAAACCATATAATATTATACAACAAAATTGTATTATAATAAAAATAGTGTTTTTAACTTAGGTATATATTTATTCTTTAAATTTTTTTTGTTTCAATTTAAACTTTAATTTCTGTTTTGTAGTTTTGAATAAGAAGCAATCAAAAAAAGCTCCTTTGGCATTCATCAAAAAAAATTTTTTATTGGGATTAAAGAGATCATCTGAGCCGAAAATTCAAGTAACATCAATAAAAATAGTTACCACAAAAATCTCTTCAACTTATAACAAGGAATTTGGGCAAAAAAGTCTAATATTAACAATTAAACAACCAACTCAAAAAAAACCCGATTTTCAAATTAAAGCCAATTTCTCAAAGCTAATAAAAAATTTATTGCAAATAATTGTTAATTAAAAAGATAGTAAGTAAGAATATTTGAGATAAATTTCAATTTTAGTATTACAGCCTAGTTGTAACCTCTAATTTTCATATTCAGTGATCAACAATATGCTGAATTATTTATGGATTTACCATCCAAAAAAAAATATTCAGAATATTATGATGTGATTAAAAAGCCAAGATTCTTAAACATGATCAAGATTGATACTATGCACTTCTTTTTCATTGGTTACTTAATACTTAATATATGTTTTCTATATTACATCAATAGAAAATTCGAAAAAAATATTATCCATTTATAAATTTAATCAGAACTTGTAATTGATTTTGAAAATGCCATGTATTTTAATAATGATTTACATATTTTCAAAGATGCTAAATTCTTACAATTAAGAAGTTTATTAGGCCTTCACAAAAAAATCTGGGTTTTATTTACTTGAACTAATACATTTTATATATTTTTTGCATTAAAACAAACTTGTTAGAAAATGTACAACACTAACAAAAAAGAGCTATTTAAGATTATGGGCTTTAAGATAACTTCAGTTCTCTCAATTAAGATAAAGCCAAAGATCTTTCAATTCTAACCTAATTCCTCTAAATTAACACCAACTAATATAAATTTTTTGATTACTGTAATAAGCTATTATATATTACATTCTAATAAATTGTTGAAATATTCAGCAATTGAAATTTCTTTTACAGTCTAAGAAACCAATTTTAAAACTAGATCATGATTTAATCGAATACATGATAGGTATTTTAGTTATTATATTTTTCTTTAATATAATTTATTATTCAAATATTAAATTTAACCAGAAATCTTTATTACAAGAGATTTCATATATTTCTTAGATCCAAGTAATTCTTTAAAACACAATATTATAGTTATTGAAAAGTTATTTGTAAATTCAAAGTAAGTATCCACATTATAATAAAAATAATATTGGTCAAAATTTTTAAAGTTGCTTACTGTTTCTTATCTCTTATAAATTGCAAAAATAATTTGCAGATTCTTTTTTTTTCAAACCTAATCAAGTTAATTTTTAATCATGAATACTACTCTTATGCTTTATATTTTTAAGCTTTTAATTATTTCTCTTATCAGACAAAACACAATTTATTCCTAAAATTTTACAAAAAAAAAGTGGTTAAAACATCAATTATTAAAGAACATATGTTGTGTATATGATGCTGCAAAAAAAGATAAGCCATCTATAATTTACCGCAGAGTCCATTTATTAAAAAATTAATTGCATTAATTTTTTTCATAAATTTTGAACCACGCCTTTACTTTAAGGTATAGGAGTTGAAGTAAGTAATTAATCTTTTGTAATGTTTCTTAATACCAAACATTTCATTTACAGTATTACTCTTGGGCTGACAGCCAATCACATTGTTATTCATAGAATATAGAAAGTATATTAGCATATAAATTAGCCAATTAGAAATAGCCATAGTAAATGTGAAATTTCAGGATTTTTATATAAGGAATTGCAAGATTCCAGAATTTTAGGATTCTTTTCAAAAGAAATTGCAGGATTCTAAGAATTCCAGAATTCCTGGTGTAAAAAATTGAGGAATTGAGGAATCTCAATTATGTATATATAGTGGTAGTATTAGAAGAAAAAAAGACAGATCTCTTAGTTTAGATTTAATTTAAGCAATCTTTCACACCACAAATATCAATAAATAATTATTTACTATCTCAATCTACTCTCCACTATCAACACTTTATGTTAATAATAATTGATATTTAACCACACTGAAACAATAGTTCTTGATCATAGCTATTGACAAAATACTAACTTGCAATCACATTGGCTTATTTTTTTTATCTTTTCTTTATTTCTTTTATTTTCTTTTCTTTATTTTTATTTTTTGTTGTTGTGTACTAATTGATTAAAAGAATTAAAGTGCTAAGTTATTGACGTCATAGATAGTCTAGTAAAAAACTCAGAAATAAGAGTAGAATTATATATATATTAATGGATAGCTTATCAAAAAGACATAACTGCCAGATTAAACCAGTCACTATGCTGAAGACAGAAATTGGGAAAAACAACTTGAGAAATCAACCAACACCAATCATAGTGAATCTCTGTTTATTATACAAAGAACTCAACTCAAATCTTCAAATCACAAAAACCTTTAGATACAAACAACTTTCAGAAATCAACATTCTTATAGCAATTAAACACCAAGTTATGGGTTTGTTATTTGCTTTAAGACCCCAAATAATCACCTGTAACAATGTTACAGTCATTCCAATTTTTGCCTGAAATCTGTTGCTTCCAGTACCAAAGCCAGTTGTTCTCAATATTTATCAATACAAAATTACAAATAGAACATAAATAACATTTTCAAATTTTTCGACAATCGTTCATAATACTTTTACAATTTCTTTAACACCTAATGTGAACAATATTAATATCTGGATTTCTGTCTCAATAATAACAACCAAATATAGTAATAATATAAATAGAATATTCATGATTAATAGTGCTGTGTTACTAGTAGAAAACATACAGGCCAAGAGATATTATATTTTTATAAAAAAGTAACTATCTAAAGATTAAATTAATATTAATTGAAAGCTTTTCTAAAAATAATAATACTTTGATGATTTATCATGTGGTAATGTAATTTTAATGATTGCTGATTGGCTAAAATCTAATTGATTGGCATTTGAAAATTAAAGATTAATAATAAAAGTGGCTAATTTTAAATTTTAATAACTTTATAAAATATAATATAATTCAAAAAAGTAAATCATAAATGTAAAAGAAAAGAACTTAATCTATTATATTTACAGTTTAGTTTTTTAATATTATTAAAATTGGAAGACTAGATATAATTTAAAATTATATAAATTGTTTGATGACTATAAATAGTTTGCACTATAATAACTAACTAGAAACTTGCAAATCTAAACATCTGTAAACAAAAAGCTGTTTCAGAATACCAGGAGCATTCACAAAACTCATAACAGAAAACAATTTACACTCAGTCTGCATTTGGCTAAAAGTCTTAATACCATAAAAAAAAAATACAACAATGTAGCTATAGGTAACTTGATTTTTAGATCTTTCTTAATTATAATGTCTTATTTAGAACAAGTGCTTTCTAGAATAAAATTAAATTATATTTTGTAGCCAATAATGAATTGTAAAACCAAGAAAACCAAAAAACAAAATTGTTTATCAGAAATCACTTTGCACAAAACCATGTTTGAAAAAAACTATATATTTAAATATGCCTTAGCCAAACTAAGCTTAAACAGTTCTTCTGTTGACAAAAATATATTCAAGTACTAATAAAATTCACTTTTTTTAGCCACTGCAATTAATGAGCCATTAATAAACAAGGAAACATTTCTGATTTTTTGATTAATAAGAATAACAACAGTCTTCTTGGTGTTTATAGAAATATTATTAAGTGCAAAAAATTCACTGGTTATGTTTAAAATGTACTAAGTAGTAGCTTGACTACTGTTTATTCAAATTGTATTATTCATAAATGCCCCAACAGCAAAAAAAATAGTTATCTCAGCCTAAAATTATATTTTACCAGATTTTATAATGAATTTCAAATCAACTTTATATTTACACAAATATTTATGTCTTTTGATCTCACATAAAAAAAAGTCATAAAAAATTTTCTAAAAAAGTAGTGAAAAAACTTCACCTTGATCAAATCCATCTAGCATTTTATAACTATTTAAGAGACCAAAATTAATTATTACCCTGTTGGTTCTGTTCAAATAAATATTTCCAAAGAACTTAATGAATTTGTTACATATTCTAATATGCTTTAAACTAGCTTCCAGATGATACCACTTTACTAAATCATAAGCTTTATGCATATTCTGTAAAAATAACTAGAGTTTTTTCCTTTTTTTTAAGACATTTTCTATTATAGAACTAATAACAAATACAGATTATTAGGTTAAAGTACTTTTTAAGACTGAAAAGTTGTTATTTCAAAGAACATTAAACTTACTACAAGCTAAAAATATGTGGTCTGATAAAAGCTTTGACAAAATTTTTCTAGTTATTTTAATCAAAACAATAGGATATGTGTTTATAAAGTTATTATTTCAATCATAGGGCTTGAGAATCATTGACACCTAAGCACTCTTCCAGGAAGTTAAAACATTATCATGTAACAAATAAGCATTTAACAAAGCCAAAAAACAATCCAAAATCATATTATCTCAATGCTTTCAAAGTTTATTTAATATACCTAAGAGTTTAATAGCTTTGCTATCAAGTAAATTCTTAATAACTAAGACCAAATCAATCAATTTAATTTCATCTATTATATCTAAAAAGGTGTTTTTTTCTATATAGCTCAATAGTGCATACTAGTAAAACCATAAATTTGGTATAGTCATAGATATTTTTTATTTTCTTATCTAATCTACTATAATTAAGTTAACTTTGAGTTTTACATTGGTTGGCTTTAAAATCAACTCTTTTTCAACAACCAAATAATTAAAAACAATTTTGTGAAATAGCCAATCCAGAATACTCTTAATTATACTTTTTTTATCTGAACTAAAATTATTTATACATTTGTTGATTGTTTTTTTAACAAAAGCACTTTTGGCCAGATTTAATTTTCTATACTTGGACTTATAATAACTTTTTTTGACCATTAACAAATGTTTAATGATATTTACAAAATTAATACTACTACCAAGCAAGCTGTTGATTTTAGAAGCCTCTGTAATATTAAAATTTGACCAAACCTTAATCAAACAAGCAAATTCTAAGCTATTCTTTGAACTTAAACTTTAAGTATCTTAACAATTAACAATTCAAGCCTGTAAAACTTAGAAGACTGTTTGTTTCTTAAACAGTCAAAGATATTAAACAAATGTTTAGAAAAAATTGAATCTACAGAGTTAGTCATTACTTTTTTTATTATCTTCTACATAAAATTCAAGCCACTAAAATTCTTAGCAATTGTAAACTTATTTGTTAACAATAATATTTTAGCAAATACACAATCAATAAAATAGGTCTATATAATAGCATCTGTATTTTTAAAATTGAACTTCCAACAATTTTTATTAGCTGTTTTATACAATATACTTAATTGTTTTTTCAGAAAGCCATTCAGATCTACAGAAACAGACACAGCTAAATAATTAATATCAAAAAACTCAGAGACATTGTTAACACAACAATTTAGTACAGCTATTAAAAAATGCCCACTAACAAAAACATAATCAATAGTCTTTTTTGCCCTCTTAGAATTGTACTATGTTGGAAGTTTAAAAAGTGAACTGTCTAAAAATGTGTTGTGTAATTCCAAATCCAAACATTTTTTGAAACTTGCACAGTGCCCCACCCTATTTTCATTAAAGTTACCATCAAATATTACATAAAAACTTAAATTAACAATCATGACTATAAGCAAATTAATTTTGAATGTCTGATCAAATCTTATACTAACTAAAACACTTGTATATAAACCCAAAATTGTTATAAAATTTTTACTAGCAAAAAAAAACAGACAGATAGAAGATGACCAAATATCTCAAAAACTTTGTATATATGACAAGCAAAATTTTCATTCAAAATTATTGTCACCTCTAAACCCAAATGTTCAGCATCTAATTCAGAACTAAAAATTTTCAAACCAAAAAACTTGTTTTTAAGCCAAAGTTTAGTACAGCTCTTAAGCTTTTTTTTAGTAATAATAAAAATTAAATTACAAAAGTTTTTATGTCATCTAATCACATCTTTCTGTTTAGCTAAATTTTTTATGCCTTTTATATTATAAATTCCAATTTTCCAAACTAAATTACTTATTAAAATTAAGAAGATACCAAAGAATCTAAACCAGTACACAACAGATCTAATTTTATTAAAACTAAATCAACAAAAGCTTTAAAAGCTACCAATTTTAATTCTAAACTACCCACTTTGGTGGTTAAGATTTTTAAACTACTTTAATCTAATACTAATACTTCAGTTATGACCAGAGAAGAAAATGGAAATAAAATTTTTGACTTATTTGATACTATGTTTAAATTCAAACTCAAGTCAGAATTTATTATATTAATTAAATTATGAAAAGAAGAGAATAAAAACAAGGAAACCAATTTCACATTACTGAATTTGCACATCATACCAAATACCTGATTAGCCAAAAGTTCCAAAATACATTTCAGAAAGATCAAGTAAGCAACTATTAACAAATTATTATTAAGAATTAAAGAAACTTTATCAGTATAAAACAAATCTAAGAGATATAATTCAGAACCAAAACCAAAACTGAGATAAGATGCATCAGAAAAAACAGCAACTGAAACTACTTAAGTCCAAAAGTTGTTACCAAAAACAGTAGGACAAGAAATCAGAACACTCTTCTTTGCATATAATTTGGCAAGTTAAAAACAATTATCTTCTAAGACAAATCTTTTATAAGTTTTTGAAGAAGGCAAAACAAACACACCTAATGTATTATACTTAAGAACCAAATGTCCAAAATGTTCATATTTTTTACACCAAACCAAATTTATTCTAGCTCATAAGAGTTTTATATTACCAAAAATTGGCTCTATGTAAAACACAGACTCTAATTTTTCATTAAATTCAAAACCAATCACAGCACAACAAATTCAGTTGTTAGTTTCTATTGAGTGATTAATAATACAAATTTTTTTACCAGTTCCTCTCAACAAAGTGTCCAAATTATAAACTGTTGTGTTCACAGACAATGTAAACAAAAATGCTTTAAATTAATTTTTAAATGTCCAAATTCCATAATTTGTCACTGTTATAACCACATGTATTGAATCTTTTCTAATTAAGAATGATTATTTAGAAGTTAATAGCTTAGCCTAATCTGATTTAACAAATTCTACTACAGCTTTCTGCCATAATTCAATAAGTTGAATTTTGATTAATACAATTTGACTAAACTTGGCAATTGCAACAACAATTATTTCTTTTGGCATATTTATGGGAATTTCTTTAATAATTACAGTTCAATCTAAATACATTTCTTGTTTTTTGAGATCATTGTTTATAGTAATTTATTTTTTTCTGTCCAATAATACAGCCTTTTCTATGCTATTTTCTGAAATAAAAGTAAATTTAATGATTTCTTTAAAGGTTGAAGAAATAGTAGTCTCCCCAAAACCATTGATTGTTGTAAAAAGTTTTCTAATCAACTGAGTTTTTATGATTGCTAACTTGCTTTTCACTGCTGAAAAATTAATATCCAAAACAAATAATTTCTTGACAGCAACTTCCATTTGAGTTTTTACAATTTTTGGATCAATCTACTTCTTATTTAAAGAAATAAGTAGGCAGAAAAAAAGGAAAAATTCATTTTTATTATTCATATTATAGATTAGAAAGCCAATTAAAAAACCAACTACAACATTAGTGTTAACTTTTTTGGTCTTAGGTGTATTAATTCTAAAATTTAACTAAGCTTTACTTTTATTACTAGTATTATTATTTATATCTATTCCAGCAAACTGTTCAACAACTTTTTCTGAATTTCTAAAACTTAAATTCACTTTATTATCAGAATGCTTAATATTGTTAAGTAACAACTTCTGTTTTTGAGCCAAACTATGATTAACAAAATCTAAAGCTACAACTCTAACTAATTTTTTCTTAGCATCAAAATTACTTATAGTGATAGCCAGTTTGACAACAAAAGAATTTGGTATTTTAGAAATAGTGAAATATACAATAGTAAAACAGAAAAAACTTCTTTTAAAATTCTGAACTTTTTTTTGAAAATTAAAACAAAAGAAAGAAAAAAGTTTTTTTACTATTATTTTAGTATTATTAATAATATTATATTAATAAAGAAATAATAAGATTTTAATAAAATAAATTAAAACTTATTAATTAAATTTAAATAATATAATTAATAAATTTATTTATATAATTATAGATTTTAAAAATTAAATTATTAATTATAAAAGTTATTTTTTATTATTATTAATAGTTTAATGAATGCAGTCCAATCACTATCTAGTATACAGAATCAAAACTATAAATCCCAGCTAGATGCAATTCATGTATTTACTACATATGACTAATCACTCAGACTAATCAAAGCAATACTACACACTTATAAGAACAGTAGCCAAATCATCCAAACCAGAAAAAAACAAATAAGGCTTATGAAAACCAAAACTGACTCCAAAGGAATCATTAGTACCAACCAACCTAACTGTATCATCTGATAAATTCTGTGCTGAGCCACATAATGCCACAGACAATACACCTAAGTCACTGACCAAATTATTTTTCTTCATATCAGCTCTAAACTGGGATCTAAACCCCCACAACTCAGAACAATGTTACATTCCCATGTTCCACACAAAATCAACAAGAATCCAGACAGCCTTTTTGTGATTCTCAAATATCTGCACAGCTTTCTCAAACCATCCTACAAGCACAAAGCCTTTGCAAAGAAGGGCATATAAGCCAATATCATGTACACATAAGAGAAGAAATTCTAAGACCACTAAAGGCACTGGGAAACAAAAGCCAGCTAAAGACCTCCAAACTGCTACCCACTTGAACAAAATTTCACTATGAAAGACAGCTTTTTTGCTACAAGTGAACACATAATCTGAGAATTCAATTTTACCACAATGCAAGCACAAAATGCCAGGATATTTCTTGTCATAAAGTCTCTTCCTAACTGCAACAGGCAATCTGCCATACACAGCCTTCATAAAATAGGAATGCAAACTAACTAAAGCTCTACTTGTCGACCCAAATAGCATGTCCAAATCCAGATGCCAAATGGCCACAGTCCTAACCCAATTAATGTTATGTACCGAAAAACCACACAGAATCTTAGAACCAGAACCAATTTCCCAATGTGTGTAATTCACAGATCTAAAAATATTATAAACAAAGTAGCAAATGTTACCAGAAATCAGCATGCCATTGGCCATTATAAAATGTTCACACACATTAGTCAGCAGCAGCAAGAAAGAGTGGGCAAAAATGTCTGCTAACACATCTGCATAATCATTACTCACTACACCAGAGTGGCCTTTGACTTTTGACCAAACCACAGAAATGTTCTTTTGACTAACCAAATTCGCAATATGCCTCTTTTCTATCCAATAGCAATTACGAAAATCAGAGACACCCATCTTCAATTCTGAAACACATGCATTCAAAGTGGCTTGAATGTTCAAACACACCTCTACTGAACAAGAAAAAGGAACACACTTCAGTACTAAAGCAACAGTCTGTAATTCAGCCATTGTTGAAGATAAAAGACCTACTACCTTAACCTCTATTCCTAATCTGACTTCAGAAAAGAATTTTGCAGCACCTCCAGCCACCTCATTAGAACCAAGTCCTCTCAAAGATCCATTTGTAAAAACAGATATAGAATTTGACCAAACCTTCAGTAGACTATTTTTAACATTAGAGAATTAACTTGAGACCAAAATGTCATTGACATCCACCATAAAATCATTACTGGAGGATGCTAATGAAGAAATCATATCATGTAAGAATCTTAAAACCAAGACAAACCAAGAAGACATAAGTCTTCTGAGATCCAGTTTCTTCCAATACCAGAATGTTTGCCAGTCCAAGACTCTACCATATTTGTCCAAAAGTCTGTTGCAGAAAGCCATACCAAATTTCTTCAATAAAACAATTTGATCATAATACAAAGAAGATCTCAAGACACTAGAAACTGAATACCTGCCAGAATTAAAAAAAGCATTAGGCAAATTGTTTACCAATGAAATATTATTGTTTAGAAAGACATGCACTATCCTAGCCAGAAAATTGTTGAATGGACTAATTCATAATCTCACTGAATACTACAAGAGATTCAGGGGGACCCAGCTCAAAATTTGCAAATTCAGGAACTGGTGTTCAAAAAGCTGACCAACAATCCCAGAAGTATTAGAAAAATTGATGACAAAGGCAGACTTCACTTCAGCCTAAATTTGCTTAAATGTCTTTAGACCATATAGCAAGGGGTGATACAGCATCTCATTCGGAAAGTTCTGAAACAAACCAGCCTTTAACTTAAAACCCTTTCTGATTATAGCATCCCAATGCTGACAAACAGAAGAGAACACAAAACTAAATTGAGTGTGGTAGCCAATAATGGACTGAAGAACAGCTGAAACCAAATACAAAAATTGTTTGTCAAAAATAGTCTTATGTAACACCATATTGGAAAAGAACTTCACATCAAATTGAGTTTTAGCTAAACTGAACTTGGACAGACCATTAGTCGACAAGAATATATTCAGGTATCTATGAGATATATCATGTTTGGCTATTGAAATAGGCAACCCACTAATCCTGAAACAGCATTCTGAACTCTCTGGTTAATGGAAATGGCCACCATTTTGTCATTATTAATCAAAATATTATTAATCACAAAGAACTTACTAACAACATTTAATATAAATTGTATGGCAGCCTGACTACTCCTTACTCAGATAGTGTCATTAACAAAAGCACCAGTTGCAAAGAATGAAATTATTCCATCCATATTGTTTACTCTGTCTGATTTGGCCACAAATTTGGTATTAATCTGGTAGCCACATAAACTTTTCTGTCTCTTAACCTTACACAGTAAGAGATTATAAAAGATCTGCCAAAGGAGAAAAAAGAACACTTTACCTTGGTCAAGACCATCCAGCACTTGATAACCATCTGAAAGACCAAAATCTGTTATAACACAGTTCAATCTATTCTCATGAATTCTATCAAAGAACTTAATAAATCTGCTACACATTTTGATGCACTGCAAACTAATCTCCAAGTGGTGCCAGCCGACTGAGTCATATGCTTTGCACATATTCTGCAAAACCAACCAAACCTTTCTGCCTTTTTTCAGAGCATTTTTCACTACTGAACCAACAGTAAAAATAGGAGACTGTGTAGAGGTACCATGAAGAACTGAGAAGTTATCCCTATACAATATCCCAAACTTACTGCAAGCAAGGAAAATCCGATCTGAAAGGATCTTAGAAAAGATCTTGCAAGCAGTTTCCAGTAAAACAATAGGATGAGTATTTGTCAAGACTCCATCTCAATCATAAGATTTAGGTATTATGGAAACTCATGCCCTTCTCTACAAGATCGGAACCATGCCCATCTTTAGACACAAATTTAGGAGATCCAATAAGCTCTTGAGAATGACCTCATCATAATGCTTCCACAATTCATTAGGAATACTACTAAAGCCAGCAGCCTTCCCATCCGGTAAATGTTTGACCATCTGAAAAAGCTCATCAAAACCTATAACATCCATAACACCAGAGAAAACATCATTATTCACATATTGCAAAGGAGCATATTGACAAGCCCAAGGAGTAGAAAGAGGTGTAGATGCTGACCACTTTCTGGTCCATCTTTCTATTATCACATCAACTTTGGATTTGACTTCACCAGAATCTAAAACAAGTTCATTATTCATCACTAAATGGTCAAAGACCACCTTGTGAAATGGCCTATTTAAAATACTCCTGATCATATGGTCTTTGTCTGTGCAAAAATTTTCTATCCTCTTATTAATGGCATGCCTAATCACAATAGCTTCAACAGCTTTAGCCTTATGCATCTTAGAGCAGTGATAACTCTTCCTAAGCCCAGACAGATAAACAAAAACATCCTCACTGTTGGCACTATTATTCAACATGTCTCAAATCTCAAGAGCCTTACATTCATCTGCAATCAGCCAAACATTAAGAAGGGAACCAGTTCTAAAAGCATCACCAGACTGAAGAGACTTTACCAATTTAGCAACTAGGAGTTTCAGCTTAAAAAATCTTGAAGATTGTTTGTTGAAAGAACATTTGACCTCATGAAACCAATGTTTTAAGAATGCTTCATTAGCTGAATTGACCAACACTTTTACCAACAAAGACCACATAGAATTAAAATTTCCACCATTACTAGCAACCAAAAATTCATTAACCACAGAAAAAAACTTAACTGAAGAACACTCTTTAAAACAAGCCCATTTGGGACCATCTACATCTGCAATCTTGAACTTTTATTGATCTTTATTAGCTTGCTTGCACAAACCATTCAGATGAACATTCAAGAGCTCACCTAGACCAACTGACACTATAACAGTCTTATGATCAGTATCAAAATAATCAGAAACAGAAGCCACAATCTGACCAGCAACTGCCAAAGACAAACTATCATTGACAAAAATATAATCAATTATTTTTTTGGCACTTCTTGAATTGCTCTACATAGGAGCTCTGACCAATGAGTATGTACCAAATGAGTTGGCCAAACCCAGATCCAAACAAAACCTAAAACTTGCACTTTTCTTAGAATTGTTCTCATTGAAATCACTGTCTAAGACCACAAAAGTACTGGAGTTCAGAGCCCTTGTGACAAAAAAGTTGACTTCCACAGCCTGACCAAACCTAATTCCAGAGGATGTGTCAGCATACAAACCCAAAACCATAACCGAGAGTTTGCCTTTGAAGAAAAGATGCACCAAAATAACCCGACCAGAGATCTCATCAATTTTAGAAACATGGTGAGCCAGAGAGTTGTTCATAATAATGGTCATCCCAGCTCCAAAAAATCTTTTGTCCACACCAGATAAAAAAATTCTAATACCATCAAACTTGTTTATAATCTATGATCTACAACCAGACTTCAACTTTGTTTCAGTAACAATTGAGATCATATTTTTAGATTCCACATACCAATACACAATGTCCTCCTGCTTTGTAGGATTGTTCATGTCTCTGACATTACATGTTGCAATCTTCTAGACTAATTCACTTATTGAGAAAGAGATTGGAGGTGTACACTACCAGCCAGAACCAAACCATCAAGACAGACTAACAAACTCAAAACAGAAGTAGAAAGACCTTCCAACATATTCTCAAATTTGACCATATCAGGAGAAAAAAATAATTTCAGAAGTACAACAGCCTTACTACTAGTGACCACACTCAAGCCCTCTTCCATCATTATATTGCCCACCTGATTCTATAATGGGGGGGTTACCGGCAGTTGACATCCAAGACTAGGCTGGGAAACTACTGGAACAAGTAAGTCCAACCTCTTAGCCAACTCACTAATCTGTCCCATAAGGTTGGTAAGACTGCTTTCCAAAACAGCAAACTTTTTTTCAATGTCAAAAGTAACAAGAAGGGTAGACTTCATTTCCGAAGAGAAGCCAGGATTGAACGTATCATTTTTCACAAGAAAGAGGGGAAACAAAGATCCACCAGCAATCTTTGCCTAAGAAATCCCACCAAAAACAACAGGATGAGCAATAAGAACCAAATGCTTGGAATAAATAGCAGCCAACCTGCTTTTATTCACATCTAAAAGTGCTTTATGAGGAGATTTACCAGGAGAAAAATTCCCATCCACAGAACAATTCAATGATGTATGACCCATTTTTTTATACACAGCACATTTAAAAAGACCTAATCAAGACCAATGCAGATTCACATCTTTCAAAACTGGAATAGTGTTCATGACAGCATCTAAGAATTCAGCAGATTCAAAACAAACAATGGCATATTTGGCCCAGACATATGTAATAGAATGATGATCGATTGCACATGTTTTCTCACTCACTGAATTGACATAATCCCAAATATCATGTGCATTGGTTTCTATTAGTAGAGTATACAAAAAAGCTCTGTAAATATCTCTTCTGTCCCAGGTTTTTTTGTCTATATCAGATCTAGCAACACACACTGCATCTTTCCCAATCAGAATAGACCATTTTGCTGTGACCAAATCAGCATAATTAACCTGTTCAAATTCAACTACTGCTTTTTGTCACAGCCACACTAATTGCATTTTAATCAACTTAATTATTTCAAATTCAGACAACATGGTGTGCACAGCCTCAGCTGAAGTTTTAACAGGAATTTCTTTTACTACCACAGCCCGATCTGAGCACCCAGAAAACTTCTTGAGATCAGTGTTTACTAGAATTTTTGTATCTTTAGCTTTTTTGGAAGCCTGTGTCAAGCTTAATTCGGAAGTAAATAATGCTCTAATGATCCCAGCAAATTTTGAGGGGGTAGAGACCCCCCCCAAAACCATTGATTTTTGAAAATAACCTTCTGACCACTTGAAGTTTTTCTTGAGAAGATTTTCCAACCATCTTGTCTAACCCAATATCCAAAGCAAAGGATTTGTGAACAGAAATATTGACCAGATTTTTGAGAGGTAGGGGGAGTTCCAATGGAGTATCCAAAAGAACGTTATCATCAATGCCATTAGATGAAAAATTTATCTTACCTAATGGCTTGCTTAATGCTTTTTTGGTTTTGACTTTTGAGCCAGTAAGTGTCTGATTAGGATCCTCTTCAGCAATAGCACTGCCTTCACCAAAATCAAAACTGGTCTTTTCTACCAAACATTCCTTCTCTATATTAATACTATTAGACTCAGTAGTGTCACCAGTTTCCAAACTCCATGAGCGGCTATTCTGAACCTTAGAATCAATACTCTTACCACCAAAACCATCTTCTAAAACACTACCCCTCCTCTTTTTCTTTGGAAGAACAGATTTGAAGCCATCATTAGAACCAGAAATCTTAGCAGTTTTTTTCATGACAGCAATACTGCAGTCAACAGTGGCTTTGTAGTCAAGAATAAAGGGTTTGGATTTATTATACTGAATTGTAAAAAACTTTTTTCAAAAAACTTAGACTCTTTTTTGGGAATTTAGGATGAAGGAGAGAAAGAAGTTTTATATAAAAAAATAAAGTTATTTTAATAAATTAAAACTAAATTTGTTTTTAATTAAACTTGTATAATTAAACTTGTTTGTTTTTTTGCTTTTAATACTTTTATTATATATATATAAATTTTTATAATACAAAATTTCTAAAAATTTTTAGTATTTTTGAAATTTTTAATATTATTTGCTTTAATAATTTTATAGTCTGCTATTGGTTATTTATACTATATTTTTTTTTTTTATTTTGCTTTATTCTATAAATAATAATATTTAATATTAAAAATACTTTTATTTTTTTTTAATAATCTTAAAATTAATTTAAACTTTATTTAAAACAATAATACAATAAAAAAAAGTAATACTTTATTATTTATTTTAAAATTAAAAAAACCAAAATAAAAGCCAACTAATTTACTAATATTAATTTGTTTTATTTTAAAAATACTAGTTTTTAAATTCAAGAATATTTTGTTTTTATTTTTTATTTTATAATTATTATTAACAATTAAAAAACTTTAAAATTTTATTTACATCTATTTTTATATTTTAAAATTGTTTAATATTATACAAAAATATTTTAAAATTCAAATTTGCTTTATTATTAAAATATTTAATATTATTAACTAAAATTTTAGGTTTTTAAATCAAATTATTATTAATAAAACCAGAAGCAATATTTCTAATTAACTTTTTTTAATCATAAATCACATATAATAACTATTAAATTTTTAATAATAAATATGATAAAAAAACTAAACTTTTTTTTAAAATATAAATTTTTTAAAAAATTTGAAATATATAAAAAAAAAATTATTATTATTAAATTCAATATTTTAAAAAAAAATTATATTTAATAAAAAATTTTTAATTGTTAATATTGTTTTAAATATTAAAATTTAAATTATTTGGGTTTTAAATAAATAATATTTTTATTTTATTATTAAAATTTTTGTTTACATTTGTAATTAATTTAAAGTTATATATTAAATTACATATTAAAGTTAATTTTTTTTGTTGTTAATTTTATAATTGATTTTTTTGAAATTTAATTAGTTAAATTGGCTTTGCTAATTAAATTTATTGGTTTTTTAGTTGTTTTAATTACAAATTTAAAAAGTACTTTATTTTTATAAATATTAAGATAAAAAAATTTTGTAATAAAAAAACATATAAATATTTTTAGCAAAATTATAAATAACTCAAGTAAAAAATTATTATTTCTAAAATAAAATATAATATAAATAATTTATCTAATAATAATATAAATATTAATAACAAAGATTTTTTTGTAAAAAAAAATATTTTGCTAAAATAATAATTTTAAGAATTTAAGTTATTATATTAAGTTTAATACAAATAAAATTATTATATAAATAGTTAATTTGGTTCTTAATAATAATAATTTGGTAATTATAGTTAAAATAATTTTTTTTGGTAAATTTTTTTTTATATATTTAATGTAATTTGGTCTTAATTAGTTTAAATAATTGGTATTATTAAAGGTTTTTTTGTTTTTTTTAATGTTATTAATATTATTTTGATGTTAATTTTGCTGCTAATAAAAGTTAATAAATTTTTAATAAATTAATTTTTGTTCTAAGGTATTTTTCTATACTTTAAATTGTATATACTATCAATAAAATAGCCAATTTTGTGCCAATTACTGATATAATTATTTTGTAATAAAGTTAATTTTTTTACAAAAAATCTTATTTATAAGTTTTTTAATTAATATATAATTACTTTTTTGTAAAAATTAACTTTTTTACAAAAAATCTTAACTATAAACTACTTAATAATATAAAAAAAAGAAAAAAAAAAGAAAAAATAACCTGAAAAAAAGAAAATAAAATAAAATAAAAAATAGATTAAAGAAGTTATTTCAAATTCAGGCTTAAAAGTTATTAATAATTACTGAAATTAATAATTAATTAATTTTAAATAATTATAAATAATGATAATTAAAAATTTTTAAGTTTTTAAAGTAATTTTATTAAAAAAATTTGTAATAACTAATTGTTAAGTAAGATATTTTAAATTAAAATTTTAAGAAAAGATATATTTTCTCAAAAAAAAACTTTTTTTTATATAATTTATTGTAATATTATTTTATAATCTAATACTTTTTTTTAATTTTTTAGCAAATTAAAAATATATTTTATCAAATTATAAGTTATTTTTGTGAATTATAGATTATTTTAGTAAACTGTTGAATATTTTGTCGAATTTTTAAATATTTAAAGTTTATTGTAACTATATAACAATAAGTAATAATTGAATTACATTTGTTAAAGAAAAAAATAAGAAAATTTTTTTTAATATATGATTTAATAAATATTTACCAACAATATTTTAAATTTTTTATTTATTTTTAACAATTTATGATATGAAATTTATATAAATTAGTTTTTGTAAAAAAAATCAAAACATTTAATATTATAAAAAGGCTTTAATAAAAAATAATAAAATTTATATTTTGTTATATAAAATATTAACAAATAACTTCTGGTCAAAAACACAATAATTTGCAACTTCAGTTTACATGAATGGTTTGCAAGTTGACACAAAAGATAAAATCATATCTTATTATTTCACGTCGATTTCATGGTAGAATTTCAACAATATTTAAGAAATTATGTTCCACTTAAATTGGAGGATTACAATCAGTTTTCATTGCATACAATAACCAAAATTTACATTACTTTTTTCCCTTGGTCTTAATACCCCGCCCACTTTTTGAAACCATAGCATGACCCGTAGCTTCGATATGTGAGAAAAGCTGGTTCCTAGAAGCAAATGCTTGAGAACATAGATTGCATTGAACCTAACGCAAGATATGTATTAATTTTTTAATAAATGAAAGCAAAGTTGAAAGAATTGATCTGGTTACCTGATTAGAATTATCAGTTGGTGTTGCCTTTTTCTTCTCATTCTTTTTTCCCTTTTTGTGATCAATCTGCGACGTCTTTTTAATTGATTTAGCATCATGAATATTTTCATCATCGCTATCATCCTCAAATTTACGATTCTTCAAAATATGGCCTTTTTCTTTCCCTTGTACATCATCGGGTAGCCTTTTTGATGTTTCTCCGCAGTTTGAAATTTGGGCTTGGTTATTGAACAGATCAGGTAGATCATTTTCATTTGTATCCAGTTTAACATCATTTGATATTGAACTGTCAGAGTCCAACTCCTGGACTGCCCTGTTTTCACTAATATTATCGTCGTAACCCCAATTTGGCTTTCTCTGCTTCTTTTTTTGCTTTTTAGTCCCTTTTATAGAACTGAGATTTGAGTATATATAATTTATATCTTCTGCCTCCTCTTGATCTATTTTTATAGAAATTGGATCTATCTGTGGGGAGCTGACCGTAGAATATTGATCGATTTTAAATTTATCGGAGCCGTCCTTATTATCGAGGAGAGTTAAGGTCTCCTGGGGTGAATTGATTTCGGAGCGTGAAGATATGTCATCATTTTCATATAACATTTCTTTCTTTAATATATGAACGTTTCTCAAATGCTTTTTGCTCTTTTCGTGATTTTTCCATTGCTTATCATGTTTGAAATTCTTATTGCATGCCACACAAAAAAATTCTTCAGTTTCATCACCATCATTCTCTTCATCTTCATCTTCTTCGTTCTCATCATTATCCACTTGCTTTTGATCAATTTCAACTTTTGCCCATTCTGGTTCCTTGTAATTTGATAATTCAGCGATATGCTGAGCACGATCACGAGCTGCAAGTGCTTTGGCTTGAGCAGCACGAGCTTCATTCTTTAGGCTTAAGGTTTCTAAATATACCTTCCAGCGAGGATCTCTTTTTTGCACGAATTTTACTAATTCCTAAAAATAATAGCCTATACGGTCAAATTTTGTCGAAAACTTTAATCAAAAACAAAGTTAATAGATTCATACTTACTCGCACTGCTTCATTGTAGTCTCTCCGACCTGTTTCGCGAGTTTTTTGGTTTTCCTTTTCCATTAATTTCCTGGTTCGACGATCAGGTGCCTACTTTAAATAAGAAATCGCTGGCTTTTAACTATTTGTTCTCTATTGTATGGATATAAGAATTTGCCAGTGAAAAAAAATTTACCTCAGACAAACGATATTTATCAAGCCACTTGAAAGTTTTCCGAGTTGAAAAATTACTCCAGACGTTGTAAAATAATTTTATCATATTTTCATAAATATCATCATTAATTGGCGTGCTACTGTTACCGAATGAGGGCATTGGAATGAATTCAATTGCATCTTCGCTTCGATCATAGTTAAATGCTTGCTCTTCCTCTTCCGCTAGCTTCTGAAAAAGGTTTCTGTAAACTGAGTAGTAACCCTAAATAAAGGGTACTAAATCGTCAAATTTCGTTGATTTGAAAATAATGAAATTCGAGCATAGGTCTTCAACTTTGAACCTACTTTTGTGCCGTCTTCATAACCGGTAAAACACCCCGAGCTAAAGTAATTCATAATATCATTGGTGGTTGTTCCTGCTACGGCGGATCCACCATAACTTGCTTTAGGTAGCTGTTCCGATTTATCCTCATCATCTTCCTCTGCAAAAAATTTTTGAGATCACTAGCTCTTTTAAGCTTGTAAGACGAACTTAAGTCAAACAGAAAAGTTTAAAACCTCTTAAAATGGCGTCCCTGTGTCCATCGTACCTATAGCATAAAATATTTGGATAAACGTATTATGGTAGATAAACAAAATATTGGAAAATTTTCGGGGGGGGGGGGGGTATTTCAATACCATGATCTTTCATTAGGGTCAGATAGAACCTCATAAGCCTGCTGAATTAAGGAAAATTGTTGAGTAGCCAAGTCGACTCGCTCAAAATTTTTGTCTGGGTGCCATTCAAGCGCCTTTTTGCGATACGCTTTTTTGAGATCTTCCGAGTTAACATTTGATTCGACCTCTAAAAGTTGGTAATAGCAAGTTTTCATTTTCTGCTAGAATTTGAATTTCTCAAAAATATTTTCAATGAAACCACGAGTTCCATCCAATAGTCATAACAGTTTTAAGCTAATTTAAGAAATAAAGGAAATGTCTTTGTTCACATGATCTGGGAACTTTAGATACTTTTCTTTATTACATTGTGTTTTATTTTTATTATAATAAGATATAAAATATATTTATATGAAAACCTAAAGTAATTAAATTTTTTAAAATTGCAAACAATAAGATTTTAAAACAACAAAATTTTAAAAAATAATTTATATTTTTACTTACAAAAGAAATTTACAATAAATTGTATAAATATATATTATTAATTAATTTAAGATAAAAATTCTTCCACTTTATGAAATGTGGCATCGCGGCGAAAAGGAGGAAGTGATTGGTGGTCAGACGAGAGGATGATGGAGGCCCCGGAAAGAGCAATGTTCACCGCCGCGTTTGCATCTCTTCCTCTTGTGGTGTGGTTGTTCCTCCTCGCTGGGCAGCGGGGATGAACGCATTCGACGGTAAAAAGATAATGCCTTTTTTATTTAATTTAAAATTCGATTTATTTAAATCAACTTTTATAAATAAAAATAAAATTTTTTATTATATTTTGTAAAAAAAAAGGTATGAAATTACATTTGAAACATGATCGTTTTTATTCAATTCATCTATATCATATCAATCAAAAATTTTTAGCATAAATTGAAAGGCCTTTACTTAACAAAATAGTACATTGACCATTCATTATGCAAGCTATTCCTTCTACAGTCAAAGCCGACATAGAAGCAAAAGTAACACATTCTGAGGAACTTTTGAAAGTTCGTTTGTTTGTTGAAGCTTATGATCGACCCCAAAAGCATTCGTTCGAATCAGATCCGGTTTTCGCTGAAAGATATCAAGAACAGCCACTTCTGCTCAAGCCCGAAAAAAGGTTAAAGTACCCAGACCAATTGACCCAACGTCTCAACGGTAAGTTTGTTCTTACTTTATTTTTATTCTCAAGTCCTCCCTTGAACCTTTCGAACCTAACAACCTTTCACATAACTCTCAGGAGTTTCCTACAAATTTGGTATTTTCTCGCTCATAAACGCTTTTTACTTCTACGCTGAAAATCACTTCTACTTTTGGGATTATGAAAAAGCGTAAATTTCTTTTAAACTGTCTTTATTTTTGTTTATACGTATTATTGCGTCAGAAAGACGCGCATGTTTGAATTACGACGCGTTTTTTGATTGAGAATATAATAATTTTTCATCAAAACCACTCCCTACACCTAAAAACCGGGAATTCTTCTAAGATAGGTCACCGCGCCAATAAACAAGATTTCTAAGAGCGCTATCCGACTTCAATCTATATAGGGGAAATATGCAAATCACTTGAGCTTCGAACGACCCGTTTATTGGATTTGAATGGGATCTAGAAATCTTTTTGCTTGGAATTTGTTGGCCTGGTCATCCAACTAGTTCTTGATTTACCTAATAAATTCCCAGGGAAATTAACCAAATATCCAATCCAAACTGTGGTGGTGTCCTATCTTAGAAGACTTTCCGGTCCTATACAACCACACAAACAAATATTCTTGAAATCCTTTTCCTGATCTTCTTAAGTTTCTTAGTTTGTCTTCTACCAACCCGCAATATATTCGCGTTGAGGACAAATTTATTCAACAAGTGGGCGTCTTCAATGCTAGACCAGGCAGGTTTTAGTAGATTCTCCAAGTTTTTATTGAATCAAATAAATTATCCCTATAACCTTTGAAATTATGCAAAAGACTTTTTTCAGGAACATATCAAACATGTTCTAGTCATCGTTACAAATGAAAAAGCTATGGTATATGCATTATATCGGCAGAATGACACCTGGTTAGCATATTACAATCCTAAAGAAAGTCTGTGGACCCCAATTAATGGAGCCATAGTAAATGTGATGGTGGGAACAACCCTAGGACGTATTTTTATGAACAGTAAAGGTAGAATATGCGAGCTTACTTATCAGGTATGTAATATTTATTATACTCGCTGATTTTATTGCTCAGAAAGATTTCTCGAATTCCTTTGCCTAATGATGCAAACAACTTTCTTGGGGATTCTAAAGGAGGAGGGCTGGTTCAAAGGATCCACCAGCATAAAAACCCTCACAGGAACAAATGTATTCTTTGGCAGTTGGGCTGATAGGGGATCTAGTTAAGAGATTCACATATCGTTGTTTTCGTAGTTTATTAGTTTGGTTGACACTGACACCTGCATTGCATCTAGATCAAAATATTACGTCACTGGTTTTTGACGGCTCGAGAAATATGTTGTACTCTCTATCATTGGATAATGCAATTAGGGTAAGAGAACTAACGCTATGGAAATATGGAAATAATTTTTTTGACGATAAGCTTGGCTCTTTCAGGCTTACTACCTTGGTAAAGATGGAAGCGCTTGGAAGATTAAAGGAGAGTTTCATATCTATAAAAATATCGAATCTAGAATACAACAGGGACAGCCCCCTTCTTCTGTGGATCCGGGGAATTTCGCTTCTATCTACCCTATCTTGAAAACTGAATCCCCATCCACTTGCCTTGTTGCCGTTTCGGATTTCGGTAGGGATTCCAAACGAATATGAAAGTGAGGATTATTATCTAGAACCTCCATCAAACATAATCTTTCTTTAGGCCACCGTTGGTATTTTACTTCCTTTAATGCCTTGGGCTATCAATCTCCAAATCCACCATATCCTGTTTATCAAACAAATACTGGGTTTTCTCCATTCGTTGACCTAGAGAACAAAGAACCAGAAACCTTTAGACTTTTATTCATTCTTTATCCTCCGCCAGCACCTTCCGTAACCGTGGAGTCTTCAAAATATGAAATAGCTAGATACCACCATAGTTTTTTCTTCACACAACGTGGCGACATGGAAAAGGCCAAATTACTTTTGACTTCTCCTAATTACGGCGCCATATTTGCTGAAGTCACAAAAACGCAAGGGACAAATGTATATGTATGTAGATACCACTTATATATTTATTAGTTCCTGTGCATGCAAGACCTGATCACCATTTAACTGAGATTTCAATATTCTTAGCACAAACAGGCCAAATACCACGAATTCTTCAGTGTAGTTGAAGTTAACTCGCGAATATTGCATGACATTACCGAAATCTACAATCCGCAGCGTGATCCCCTTTTTGAAAAAGATTATTCAAACGAATTAATCAACCAATATTCCGCTCCCCGTCGAAGATTTATTTTTGCAGCCGAAGAAGGTTAGGATCATGGTTTTTAATCTTGAAAATTTCCCCATTTTCTAATCTTTCCTTAATTAGCGTTGACAATCGTATCCAGGCTACGCCCCGTCGATCATCTTAAACAGATATTAGAAAAGTACCGCTCAGATATGCCAGATCCCAAAAGATTTTTACAAAAGTAAAGTCCTTTGTAAATCTGCAATTTCGTTTATAGTATTCCTAATTCCATTCATTTTTTTTATAATTTCAGCTATGGTGAATTGGAGACATCCGCCATGTGTTTTGACATCGCGACTCGTGAAAGCCACGATTTCTTGCTTAGCTTTAGGGGAGAGCCAAGAGCAATGCCAAGTATTTCGATATTTAATTCCCCATTTATCTCATCCGTTTATAAGTATTGAAACGTATACTTTACTGAATTAAAGTGGGAAACCTTTTAAACATAACACGTTCACCGGTGTACGAGGGCTTTGCTACATGTCTTGCCAGGACGCTTCGCCCAATATGGAAAAAAACTATTCTGAAACCAAGGTAATTGTCTCAATTATCTTCCATTACTTCACTAGTAATGGCCTCTTGTTTGACTGCAAATCATGTCCTTTAGAAAAACGGCTCGCTAATCCTTTTGGACATTTCGGAATTTTTTTATTTTAGTCCTAATCGCACTAATCCAAATCGGCGAGATATTAATTTTCCGCCCGATTTATTGCATGAAATTGTTCGCCGTTTAATTCGGCTTAAGAAGTTCTACGAAGAGTATGTTTTTCTCAGTTCCTGAGGTTGCATAAGTGATCCTCTGATTGTCTGGAAATTGTATTTTTTGCCATCCCAAACTACAGCTATCCTGCCCTCAGCTATGTACCAGACATTCCAAATGAGGCTTGGAAGGTAGAAATGTTATAGTAATTTCTTTCTTTTAAAATCTTGAACTCGTTGGAGAGCAGCTCACAAATCTCCAATTTCAGAATGAAAACCTATGGCTCATTGATTTGTATGAATTGACGAGAAGCTGCGCTGATGCCTTATCGTTTATTCTTCTCATGATTGACTACAATTTACCCGATGCCATTGCGAGGTATTCTAAGAGCTATGTTCCTTGAGTTAGGTCTATTCGACGATTAAGGAATATATATATTTTACCTCCTTGTTTGTTTGGCTAAATATAAAACCAATTCTGCTAGTATTCCAGAGCGGTCACAACCAGCATTATGGAATTCAACATTTTCAATGTTGATGACAGATGAGCAAACCAAAAAAAATTGGAAGGAATTGGTTTTGGCTATAATTCGCCGAGAAAATAGGCCACAGGTAGTATTTACTGCTGAACAAATGAGATTTCAATCCACAATTATTTCAATAATGAACTAATTATGATTTGATTTTATAAATAATTAAAATAGGTTGATAATCTCAGTCATTCACTAGAACAAAGATGTCATTCATTTTGTAAAGCAGCTGATGTTAAAATCTATCAGGTGATGAAAGCATTTATTATTTGGAGTTAGATGAAGATTGATTCGACACATTTTGAATATTGTATAAAATGGACTACTGATTAGGCTTACGAAGAATTACAACAAGCCAAAAACTCGCAAGAGAGTCATGCAAGGATGAAATATTTTGAGCGTTCTTTGAAGCTTTTTTTGGAAAATATTGAGAATATGACCTATGACACCTTGGAAAACATATGTCACGAATATCAAGCTCTTCATTATAATGATGGTACGTAAACTCCAATTGCTTTATATTACTAGGTCTAGTAAGGACCATTACAAATAACTCAAATAGCATGTCTTTATTGATTAAACCTCGTTCTTACAAATTTCAACCAATTGATAAAAAATTGATTTAAAAAATTTAAAGGTGCCTTGGAACTTGCTTTGAATGGCTCGCAAGCGCCAGGGATCACGAATCGCGCTCCCTATCAAGACTTGGCCATTGAGAGCATGAAAACGGCAGAAGTGTTTGGAAAAGGGCCTCCAATAAGTAAGCTTCGTTATTTTTTATTATTAATTCAAAGTATAGCCTCTTTAACAGTTGTTGAAAGATTTTTACATTCATAGAGGTATCTTCAGAATTTTCGAGTCAAGTATTGCACAAAGCGCTGAATATTGGGGCAAAGATGAGGGATAAAGATTTCTTATTCAGAGTTTACGATGAATTTTTCAGAGGTGGCTCTATTCGTAATCTCTTTGAGGTACCCTAACAATAATATTCTCGATTGATATTTAGTCCTTTTCCTGATTTTGTTTAACTTTTTAGGTAGCGGCTCCATATCTTGAAGAATATTTCAAAGAAGGCGGCCCTACTGAAAAAATTGGAAAATTGGAAATATATTGTGAATATCACATTAGACATAATCAACATTTTAATGCAGCAAGCATCCAACATCAACTGGCTGAATCACCCGAGTAAGTGGATTCTATTATTTCCTCAAAGATACGAGAACCATTGTGATACTTTAAGCACCTAATGTACCCCTCCAATTGTCAGATAATAATGGGAGAATCTTTTGAGCTCACAAAAAGTTCTCTTCGCGCTATATAGGTTTGATCTCAACCTAGAAATGCGGCTTAAACATTTATCCTTAGCTGTATCTTTCATGAAGGCCGGGATTGGTGGTTATAATGCACCATCTGGTGCAATGGAATCACTAAAAGAATACGAAGACCTTTTACAGGTTTATTTTTTTCGGATTTTATTGATATTAATGTCACTTGCTTATAATAATCATATTCTATTACTAGATTGGTCAAGTGCAATACGAAATCTATAATAGATTAAGGTTACAGCTTCAAGGGCAACCCAATAGTCAACAGATTCTGAATGCCCTCAATAATAGGTTATTAACCAAGCAGGCAGTAAGTTCATTTGCCTATTATTTCAAAATTTATATCGATATCAATAACATTTTAATTTTATTAAAATCTACATCAGCTTTGGGATCAATTTATAAATCCTTTTGAGCTATACGATTGTACATTAGATTTGTTAACTGTCAACGAACCACCGGATATAGACTTGGTTTCTAGCATTTGGCAGAGCATAATACGGAAAGGTATATATCCCAAACAGCAAAACCGCAACTTATGTCGACAATTATTTTAATTATATGTATTTTTAGCGCCTAATTATGAAGAACTGCGTGAGGAAGTAATCAGGCTTGGAAGAAAATATTATCCAGGAGAATTACTTGTATTTCCCCCATGTTCGTTTTCTTCAATCAAACATGTTATTTCGAAGATAACTTGTGGAATCTCATCATCTTTTTTTTGAAATAGGGCTGATTTGTCGACTTTTGATAATATACTGCGTTCAAAATCCCCCCAAACCTCAGCAAGGCTGGATAGTTAATATTTTCCATCAGCTTAATATCCCCTACCGCACCATATTTGATATTCTGGTAGACTTGCATTCGGAAAGGGTGATTTAAATTTATCAAATTTTAGTATTAATGGTCAATTTAAACAAAATTGAATTCTTTATCGTTCTTATGAAATACCTTTTGAACGTAGCCACCACCCCTCAACCAGGCCCAAGGTCTCCGGTTTATACT
The DNA here is from genome assembly GCA_016748015.1 of Geosiphon pyriformis. Taxonomy (NCBI): domain Eukaryota; kingdom Fungi; phylum Glomeromycota; class Glomeromycetes; order Archaeosporales; family Geosiphonaceae; genus Geosiphon; species Geosiphon pyriformis. Next base: position 977,282 of record JAAOMT010000602.1, on the reverse strand, counting down.
TGAGGAGATCTTACAACTTATCATTCAATGGAAACAAGACACCAGGTAATCTTTTTTCAAGATTTGATTTTGATTTATATATATGGGTACGATATTGACATATTCACATATTAGTGCCGACGATTTTGATTCCCAACATATATGCGAGCTTATTTCTAATTACACTGATTCGTCACCCGCTATTGGGGCAGATCAAGTTCTCATTCAGCGATTTCTTCAACTTCGAGCTGAACTGCAACGATGAAATTAAGGTCGTTTATCGAAGACCCATCATTTTATTCTAATAGATATTATAATAGACGCCAAATAGATTTTGTATATCTGAATTTCCTGAATTCAGGTGAACTTTGAATGGCGAATTCTATGTCGAATGGGGCGGGTCGCAACAAAACCAGACAGCAAATATTTGATGTGAAGTTTCAGTGTTTAAAATTTAATTTAGTTTTGTAAAATTGAACTTTTGTTTAACTTTTCATAATGCTTGCAAAAAGTTGACTTCTATTTTTTTCAACAAATAAACATTGATAAGTAAAAAATAAACACAAGCAAATAATTGTTTTGTATATGTTATTGAAATTAATATATTTATTTTAAAACTATATTTTTTTGTTTTGAATTACAAGTAGAATTAATATTTTTAATAAGTTACAATTAATGTAATATTTAATTATTACATAGTTACAACTTTAGATTATGCAAACATAATTAATTATAATTTATTTAATGCTTATTTGTTATATATGAAATTTTATCTTTAATTATAGTTAATTGTAACTTAATTGTAATAATATTAATATAAATATAAAACAGTTTTTAGCTATTAATAAAATATCTTTTGGCTTTAAATAAAATTTTTTTTTATTTTAAGTTTTTTATTAATATTTTTTTTTATTAAAGTTTAACAAATATAGTTTATTATTTAATATACAGAACCAAAATTAAAAATCTTAGCTAGATACAATTTACCTATTTTCTACATGTAACCAGTTATTTAGATTAATCAAAACAACATTATACTAATGCTTTAAAAGAAAACTTACTCAAAAAAGACATTTTTTAAACAATTTTAAACAATATAGCATTATTATAAACCAATTTAACCAGTTATTTGGCAGTTTTTAAGACATTAGTTTTAATACTAGAAGATTTATATTTTCACAAAAACATTAAATTAGAAAATATATTATTATTAATAGTAGACAAACTTATATATAAACCAAATATATCAATATTATTATAACTATATTTGGTTTTTAATATTATTATCTCTTATTTTAGCTTTCTAATAGCTTTGCTAAAAGTACTTATATATATCAAAAACTTATTAATTTTAAGACTAAATAGATTATTTGAAACCAAATTACCATTTACAAATTGTTTAAACATTATAACTAAAGAATTTATCAACTTAATAATAACTTAACCAAAGCAAAAAACTTGACCAAATCAGATTTTAAAACAGCTAACTAAAAAAAACTATAAAATTACCAGTTACTATATTAACAGAAAAAATAAAACCAATTAGAGAATCAAAAATTAAAAAAGACATAGAAACAGCAGTTTTGGTATATAATTTAATATTAAAAACATAAGAAATAAAAGTCTTAAAAATTTTAAGAGAAAAAAGTGAAAACATTTTATAATTAATAATTAAATAATCTGAATTTTGACATTTAAAATAGTGCTAATTTTCAAAAAAATTTCATCAAATATAACATTTTTTCAAAGTACTAGTTTTGATAATGATAGTATCTAAATTAATTTAATATTTAAACATAATCAAAGCAAACTGAGAATAATAACCAAAAATAAAAAATAAAAAATAAAACAAGTCTGATCATCAACTTAAAAAATTATTTTACTGATTTTAAATACAATACAGCCAGAAAAAAGATTAACCAACTTGGCTTTAAACTTATTATAAAACAGAATAATCTTATTTTAATTTACCAAAAAAAAATTTCAATATTATTCTTATTTACTAATATCAATTAATAATTCAAAGCAGATATAGCAATATCTAGCTTTTTAAAATAAACAATAATATATTATCAAATACTAGCAAACTTTAATATAATATAGATAATCTTATTAAACTCACTAAGTGCTGTTTTAATATTAGTAGCAAATATATTCAAAGACATATTATATGGTGTAATAACAACAGAAAAAGAACTAGTTTCAGAAACCACCAAAGATTTGGTAATTTTAAAAATAATTAAGTAAACAAAGCTTGTAAATTCAATCAAAAATGCAGTTTTTAAAGACTTTAAAAAAACAAATTTTACACAAAAAAACTTTACATTGTCTTTTGTCATTAATTTTGTATCCAAAAAACCACATACAAACTGGAAAACAATTTTAACATAAGCCAATTTGACCTTAAAAGTTGCATTAAATATTAAAGTAAAGGCCACTTACTTGGCAAATTTTTAATAATTAATAATAGTTTCTTAAACACCATTAGTAACAGCATTAAAAACTAGTCGAAAAGTTAATTTGATTTTTATTTGGTTAGTCCAATTTCCAAGAACAGATAACTTAAAAGAAAAGATTTACTTTATTTCTATAATCAATAATAATTTGTCAGAAAACATTATATTAAACAATACAACAAGTAGTTAATTCTGGTTTATTTTAGAAAACAAACCAGATAAAGCAACAAAGATCTTATTTAAGATTTATTAAAAACCACAACCAAATTTAATATAAAAATAACAAAAACAAATAACTGCTATTGTCTTTTTGAATTTATAATTTTCTTAATTATTTTAGAAAAAGAGATGTTAAAAACATTAAATATAACAAAAAAAGTAAAAAAAACTAGCTTGATAATTGGTTTGTTATTAAATACTTTTGAATTTTTAAAAAAAGTAAAAACAATATTAAAATTGATCTAGGTGTGTTTTTTTAAAAGAACTTTGACTGGAAAAAAACCAGTCAAAGATAAAAAAATACTTTAGTGGCCACCAAATATAGTCTTTTACTACTATTATTTAAAAAAAAAACCTTTAAGACATTTTGTTTAATTGTTTTTACAATAAAAAAAACTTTTTTGGTTAAAACTTTATTAAATATCTTAAAAAATATCAAATACAGCTTTTTTATTTTTTGTTCTAATTATGGTTATAAAATTAAAAAAACAAAAAGTTTTTTTATTAATATAATTAATAAATTAATAACAAAACTGTGCGAAATGCATATGATTCTGTTAAGTGATACCATTTAAAAGCTAGCTTGCAGTGTGTTAAAATGTGTAACAGGTTTATTGAGTTCTTTGAGAATATACATGTAGATAGAATTAACAGAGTAATGACTGATTTTGGTCTGTCAAATAGTTACAGAATACATGATGGTTTGGATTAAGATAAGATCTTCTCACCTTTTTTGTGGAGAATCTTTTATGATCCACTCTTGTGCAAGATTAAAAGACATGAACAATTGTGTGAGTACTAGATTAATACTAAATTTATTTCAAGGACAGACAAAATTGAAAGTAATGATGAGATGATTTCTTGTTTTGTAGCTGGCATATTTGTTGATAATACTATTTGGGTTGGGAATTGTCAGGCCTCTACTTAGTATGTTTTGAACATTGCCAGTAAGTTCTTTGAAATTAATAATATCTTTATCAACAGTAAGAAAACAGTAGCTATTTTCATTAACCAAAGTATTAGAGTCACTTCTTTAAGTATTTGTGGTTAGCCAATTTTAATTGCCAAAAAAAGCAAAACATATTGGTACTTGGAGATTTTTTTGTTTACAGAGAGATTGTCCAAGCCTAGTGTTGTTAAAGCTCATTTTGACATTCGTTTCTTTGTTAATGTTTTGCTCAAGAAGACTGTTATGGATAAACAGTTTTCATACTTGGTCTTGGCTGTTTTGTAGCCTATAGTTGGCTACTGAACTTAGTTTAGTTTTGTTTTATCAAATATTTGTTGCAAATGGGATGTTATGATTAGAAAGAGTCTCAAGTCTAAAATGTGCTTACCATGTGATTTTTTTAGTAAGGCTTTGCATTATCCATTTTTGTATGGTTTAAAGTTATTTAAACAGGTTCAGACTGAAAGTAAATTGGCTGCTGTGATCTCATTTTCTAATGCTTATGGCATTCTTGGTTGTTTGTTTCATTACCAGTTCTTGGATTTGCAAATTTTGGGTTGGGCTCTTTTGGATCTTTTACAGTTTTTTGTTAAGTTGTGTGTTAGTCTAGTAAACAATTTTTTGGCTGGTATGGTTAGGATTTTTTTGGACAATAAGCTGTCTTTGACAAACATATTACCCAGTGCTTTCCGTGACTCTAGTGTCTTTCCAATGTCCTTGGTCTTGAAAAAGTCTATGTTCTTTAATTTTGTTTATTCCTTAAAGCATTTTGGAGTTGTTTTTGGTGACCAATTTTATGATAAAAAAGGAAGAATGATAGATTAAAAAACTTTTTGCCACTGGAAAAGATTGAATCTTAGAGGTCTTGTGCCCCATTGGTTTGTGCTTACTTTAAAGTTTTTGAATGATAAGGGTTCCTTAGAATCTGCTTTTGTAATTTCTCCTTCTCCTTTGTCTGGTCTGAGCATTTTGAATTCCAAAAAGTTTTTGGATATTTGAGATGGTTTACATGAAGTTTGGTTTGGTATTTTTAAAGTCTATACAGATAGTTTGTTAAAGAATGCTAATTCTGCTAATGTCATGAATGAGACAGCTGCATATTTTCTGGTTTTGAACATAAGTGTTGGCATGGGAGTTTGGGGTCTTTTTTTTTCTACTATGGCTAAATTACAAGCAGTCATCTTGGCTTTAGAGTGTGTTTTGTCCTCTTGTAATGTGAATTTGTATCTTGACAGTCAAGTTGCTATTAATATATGTGTGTCTGAGATGTCACTTACTTCTCCCAATTTTCATAATTGGTGTTGGGTAAAAGGAGACATATTTTCAATTTGGTTCAAGATAAAAATTTTATAGTACATTAGATTAAAATCAAAAATCATTCTGGGGTTACTGGTAATATAAAGACTGATACTTTGGCCAGTGAAGTGGCGGGCTCTTCTGTTTTTTTACCCATGGGTATGCAGGAACATTTTTTAATGACTGAGGGCATGGCTGTATCTGACAATATCTATCACTTTGTTCAAAATTTATTCAGATCTATTTGTTAAGCTCATTAGGAAACAAGTCTCGATCATGATGTGATTTCAAGAGTGTTGGTTGGTGATATGAATTGGGTTGCCACTTCAAGAGTGTGGCACCCTAATTCACACATGTTTACAGAGTTTACTAATCGGAAGTTCTCCACTTTGTGCACATATATGATGAAAGTTATGCATTGTAGATTGCCTGTTGTCATCTATAAAAGACTATATAATAAAGAGTATCTTGGTGTGCTTTGTTTGTTGTGCAGTGAGGTAAAATTGCTGAATTATGTCTTTACTTGTGCTCGGAATGTTGATATTTAAAGAGAGATTTTATTCAAGACTTTTGCTTTCTGAACTTTGGTTGGTGTTCATTGTTTATTTTCTTCTGCAGTTTTTTGGGTGCTTGATCTTTGTCAGTCAGATGTTGGCTTGTATTCAGTAATATGCAAGAATTTTGTGCTAAAGGATTGGTATAAGAAGGCTGTTGGGGTCTTTGATGAAAAAAAAAAAGCTGTTAGCTTTGTTGTTGATTTGGCTAGATAGTTAGTTGAGCTGTATTATTCTAGAGTGTGGTTAATGAGATCTGAGTTTAGAGTACATATAGAGAAGACTGGTTTGGTTGGTAATGGTGATGTATTGTCAGGTCTTTTAAGTTGTGCTGAGTCTGTTTTATCAGATGATGTGGTCAGATTTCTTGGTGTGTTAAAATTTTTTGCTGTTAGCTTTGGTCATTGCAGGCCTTGTCTTTTCTTTTTTGGTCTGAATGGTAGTCCCCATGTTAATATAGGTGTGTAGTATTGCCTTGTCTGGCCTAAGTGGCTAGCCATATGTAGAAAGTACATAAATTGCATTTAATTTGAGCCACTTAGTTTGGTTCTATGTATTAGATAGCAGTTGGATTTTGCTTATTAAATACATTAATAATAATAAAAATTTAAAATTTAAAATATGTTAAATATATATAAACAATAATAAAAAATAAAATCAACTATTATTATAAAATATAGTTATGTATTTTTAAATTATATGTTTTTAATTTTTCAAAGTTTTAAACATTTTTTTGTTGTTTTCAGTAAATTTTTATGTTTTTTAATGTAAAAATTATAATATATACTATGAAAATTATTATTAAAATCATGTAAAAAAAATTTATATTATTATATTTAATTAACAAAATTAGCTAACAAATAGAAATTAAAAGATTAATAATTAGTTTAATTATAATAAAAAAATATAATGCAATTTAACTATTTAATTATAATTATAATTAATATAATTAATATTTTTTTATTATTAATTGTTTTAGGAATACAGTTTAACTACTATCAAAAATCATAAAACCATACAAAATCTTATATTAAGTATAATTCATGCTCTTTCTGCATATAACTAGTTACTCAAATAATTGATATATATAATAAAGTTTTAAATTTAGTTATTTAAATCTGATTATTTAAATTATTAACTTATAAAAAAATAATATTTTAAGTAAAATTCACAATTAAATTAATTAATTTTGTCTTTTTTATAATATTAATTTAATAATAAAATTATTATATTATTAAAAATAAAATTTCAATAATAATATTTAATTAATATAATATTTTAGTTATGTTTTTTTTATAAACTCTTTAATAATTTTTTTATTCTTGTTTTTTATAAATTAGGCTTTTAAATATTATATATTTTTAATAATTAATTAAGAAAATTCTGATTATAATTTTGTTAAATTTGTTTTAATTTTTAACTAATTATATTTTTTGTGTTTTTATAAAATTTGATTATTTTTTTTATAAAACTTACATTAAAATTGGGGGGTTTTTTTTTATTTATTTTTTTAACAAGTGAGATCCAAACACTACCTAATGCTATACATCAAAGAAATAATCTAAACTAGGCATAAATCATGCACTTTTTACATGTAACCAGCCACTCGAACCAATCAGAACAATACTATGCAGCTATATAAACTAAAATTGAGTCACTTATATCTAAGAAAAATAAACAAGATTTGTAGAACCCAAAATAAACTCCAAAAGCTTTGGTAATGCCAAGCAATTTGATTACACCAGCAGAAAATCCTAATGCCAAACCAGAAATTGACACAAGAGCTGAACCATTCAATAGAATCAATCCAATCTTCTTTATATAGGCATAGTATTTAGCATAAACCACCCAAACATCATCCCTAAAGGCAAGACCAAGAGAGTGCACAAATTTGACAATCTCTGAACTGGCAATCTTGGAATTGTGGAAAATGGAAACAGCCTTGCGAAACCAACTGTTAAAAACAAAATCTTTATAAAAAGCCATGGATACAGAGAAATTAGAAACACAAGATAACAACAGCTGTAGCACACTTGAAGAGGAGTGAGAGAAACCAAAAAAAGCCTTCCATAAAGCCATATGAGAGTCCAATATTTGATGCCTAATAGAATCATTAACCTCACAAAAAAACACATAATTCAACACTTCCATATTATCATAATACAAACACAATACACTAGAATAATGTTTGTCATAAAGGTGCTTCTGAATGGCAATAAGCAGCCAATGATACAAGACTTTTATAAAATAAGTGCATGCACTAGCCAAGGGCCTGCTGATAAAACCAGCAGCCATGTGCAAATTAGGATGCCACACCAGCAATGAGCAGAGCCAATTGACTTTATAAAGCAAATTACTTGTTAAAAACTTGGAACCAAAACCAACCTCCCAGCATGCATGACAAATGGAACAATAAACATTATATACAAAATGTTTAGAATTGCCAAAAACAACACCACTATTAGCCACTATAAAGCATTTATCCAAGTAAAAAGGAAGATGCCAACCAGAAAGAGAGGTGGCATCAGCAATTATGTTAGCATGCTCATTCTCTGAAACACCAGAGTGATCCTTTACTTTGTGTTAACTAACTCTTAAATTCTTACTACAAATGACATTAACAATATGCTGACACTCAACCCAATACTAATTGTGAAAGTCAGGATACATCAGACCCAATTCCAACTTACAAGCATCCAAAGAAGATTGACTATCTAAAAACAAATGAACAGAACTAGATAAGAGAACACACTTCAGGGCCAACACAATAGCCTGTAATTCTGTTATAGTTGATAATATTATACCCAATACACTAACACCCAAACCCAAATTAATGTTCTTGAAAAAAGCAGCAGTGTCAGCTTTACAGCCAACCATGCCCAAATCCTTTAGAGATCTATCTGTATATACAGATAAACTACCAAAACCAATCCAAGAGAGATGATTACAAACAAATGCAAAATCACTAGAGTCAAGAATGTTTAAAGGACCAACTTTACTCAAAACCAAGAAATGAGTAGGAGAAGAAGCCACATCATTGAGAAATGTTGTAGAAATTTTGAACTACTTGAGAACAGAGCCATAGGGATCCAGTTTTTTTCACTGTCTGAAAGTACACCAATTAAAGACAGCACCATGACTATTACAAAATTGATTCACAAAAACTATGTTATGCTAATTGAGAGAAGGGAGAAACTTGAGAAATTTTGACTTGCCCAGAACAGCAGACATGGGAATTCTATCATAACACTGAAAAGAACTGGCCAAAAAGCTACTCAGGGACAAATTGCAATCAAAAAAAATACAAACCATGCCTGCCAAAAAGTTATTAGAAGCACTAACATGAATACAGACAGGAGAACTCAATAAATAAACAGAGCACCAACACAAAACTTATAAGTTATGAGACCTGTGAGAAAACAAGTAACCCAAAATATTACTAGAGTTCACAAAATTAACAAAGAAAGCAATCTTATTCTTAGACTAAACTTGTAAAAAAGATTACAAACCATAAAAAGAAAGGTGGTGAATTGTATCACTAGGAAAATTGAGTGAATTGTATCACTAAGAAAATTGAGTGATAGACCAGATTTAAGTTTTAAGCCCTTATGAATTAGAGCATTCCACTTGTTGCACACATTAACAAAAACAAAGCTAAACTGTGTTTTATAGCTGACTATAAGATGAAAAACTATTGACACCAAATACAAGAGCTGTTTATTCGAGATAGCCTTTCTCAGAACCAGATTGGTGAAAAAACAAACATCTAAATTTGCCTTAACCAAACTAGGCTTTAAAAGACCCTCAGTTGAAAAAAAAATACCCAAATACTGATGAAATTCACTCTTTTTGGTAATAGAGATTGGCAAGCCACTGATAAAAAGAGAAGAATTGCTGACCCTGCTATTAATAAGAATAATCACCATCTTGTCATTGTTGATTAAAATGTTATTGATCTGAAAAAATTCACTAGCAACATTGAGAATATGTTGGGTAACACTTTGATTGCTACCAATCCAATTTGTATCATTGATGAAAGTGCCAGCAGCAAAAAAGAAAGAAAGTTCAGTCTGAAATTCAGTACAACCACTTCTGTAATTAAATTAAAAATTCAACTTATACCTATATACACTCTTTTGGTGCTTGACTTTACAATAAAAGATCATAAAATATGCATCACAGAAGAGGAAAAAATACTTCTTTCTGGTTCAGATCATTATACACACAATAATCATCTATTAAACCAAAATCTGTTATAATTCGGTTGGTATGATCTCTATGAATACTACCAAAAAATCAAATGAACTTGCCACACATTTTAATCCTGACCAAACTCTTCTCAAGATGCTTCCAGCCAACTGAATCATATGCTTTTCGTATGTCTTGCAAAACTAGCCAAAGCTTCCAGTCCTTTTTCAAAGCATCCTTAATAACCAAACCAATTGTAAAAATAGGAAACTGAGTTGTCATATCCTTCAAAACCAAAAAATTGTCCCCACGAAGAACATCAAAAGTACTGCAAGTCAAAGAAATCCTGTCAGAGAGAATCTTGAAAAGAATCTTACAAGCTGTTTTAATTAAAGCAATAGGATAGATATTCATTAGAACACCCTTCTATTCATATGGTTTGGAAATCATTAAGACTCAAGCCTCCTTTCAAGAGCTGAGCACCAATTCACTAGACAAACAAGAATTCAAAAACACTAAAAGCATATTCAAGACTGTCTTATCACAATGCTTTCAAAGCTCATTCAATACACCCAAAAAACCAGCAGCTTTGCTGTCAAGCAGATTAGAAACCACTCCAAACAATTTATCAAATTTAATTGAACACATGACACCAGAAAAAGCTTCATTAAAAACATACTCCAAAGATTGATATTGACAATGCCAGTTATCAGAGATATTATCTACTACTCTATGCTTTTTAGTTTAACTTTCTATGATCACATCCACCTTAGACTTAACCAAATCAGACTTCAAAATCAGTTCATTATTAACCACCAGATAATTAAGTACCACTTTGTAAAATAGATGCTCTAGCACACTCCTGATTATATAATCTTTATTAATCTTAAAGCTCTCCATCCTTTTATTAATAGCAAACCTGATGTTTGCCTTTTTAGTCCTCAGAAATTTAGCAAGCTTGGCAGTATAGTAAGATTTTCTAACACCAAAGAGAGCAGAATAGATATGATCAGAGCCAGCACCAGAGTCTATTATATTCTGAATGACTGAAGTCTTAATATTGTCCAAAAAAATCCAGCATCTTATAAAAGAATCAAAATTCACAACACTCTCCTTATGTGAAGCCTTAACAATTCTAGAAACCAAAAGCTTCAACTTGTGAAATCTTGAAGATTTCTTAGTGAAAACATTATTAAAGCTCTTAAACCATTTCTTTTTGAACATCTTATTAGCTGAGAGAACTATTATCTTGTAAATGATATCTTATATTACATCCAAATCTGAGAATCTCATGGAGGCAGCAAACTCATTTGAGAACATTGCTGCATTGGCTGATGTGACATTCTTAAAATCATTCTATCTAGTCTCATTGGCACTCTTGAACTCGAACTTTCATTGATCCTTATTTGCTTGCTTGCAAAAAGAGTTCAACTATGTATTTAAAAGTCCTTTTAAATTCACAGACACAGAAATGAATTAGTAATCCATGTCAAAACGCTCACTGACTTCTGAAACATCACAATGCATTATCACATTGATCAAATTTGGGGAAACAAGCACATAATCAATTGTTTTTATAACATCTCTAGAATTTGTCCAAGTAAACTCTTTTACAATTGGGCTGTTGACCAAGGAATTAACCAGCCCCAAATCAAGGCATTTTTTGAAACTTGCACACTTATGGGAGCTGTTTTCATTAAAATTACCACCAAAAATGATGAAAGAAGATTTATTAACAGTCTTTGCAATAAGAAAGTTGACATTACCAGCCTGAGAAAACCAAACTGCCAAAGAAGCACCAGCATAAAGCCTCAAAATTGACACTGAAAGTTTATTTTTGAAAAGCAACTTGATAGACAGGAGCCAACCAGGCACCTCTAAAATATTGCACACATGTTTTGTCAAAGAAAAGTTTATGATGACCACAACACTAGCACCTAGATAACCAGATTTCAAACCAGAGGTAAACACTTGCATATTACCAAATTTGTTGATAATCCAGAAGCAAACTTTCCCTTTTAACTTTGATTCTGTAAAAATAGAAACTAAATTGTTTTTGTCTTTGTGCTAACAAATAATATCATTCTGTTTTGCAGGATTGTTCATTTCTCTAACATTGCAAGTAGCAATTTTCCAAATCAAACCACTCATTGAAAAGAAAAAGACATCTGAAAACCCAAGCCAGCACACAACTAATCCAACTTTGCCAAAACTAAACCAATTAAGGCTTTAAGAGCCACCAACTTAAACTCCAAACAGCCCATCTTAGTTATCAAAATTTTTGAGCTACTAAGGCCCAGAGCCAGAACAACAGAGGGAGGTACAGGCACTATTACAGAACCATCCAAAACCATATTTGAGTTCAAATCTAAGTTGACATTTATTGGGGCAACCAAACAACCAAAAGAAAGAAGGGAGGCCAAAAGCACCAATTTTATGCCACTGATTTTGCACACAATATCAGAAACCTGATTACTTAAGAGTTTTAAGGAACATTCTAAAAAGGCCAAATGAGTACTCAAAAATAAATTGTTGGTCAGAACAAGAGGAAAAAAACCAGAACCAGAACCAGAACAAAATTGAAGATCTCTAAAAGAAGATGCAAAAGAGGCTACCTGAGCCCATAACTTGCTATTGAAAGCAGCAGAGCAAGAGATAAGAACATTTTTCTTGGCATATAATCTGGCCAATTAAAAATGACTTACATCAGAAACATTTCTTTTAAAGCTTTTTTTAGAAGGAGCAAACACCAGAGCATTAAAAGCATCATATTCTAAGGCTAAGTGTCCAAACTTTCCACATCTTTCATACCAAACCAAGTCCAATCTGGTCAAAGAAAGTCTCACACCACCAAAAATTGGTTCAGTGTAAAATGCAGATTCAAGCTCATTTTTAGATTTAAAACCAATGACAGTACAGTAAATTCAATTGCCAGTCTCCAGTAAATAATTGATTACACAAGTTTTTTTACCAGCCTCTTTCAAAAGAGTACCAAGATTGTGTGCAGTTGTTCCTACTAGCAAAGTAAACAAAAGCACTTTAAAGCAATTCCTAGACATTTAAGTATTCCAATCTCTCACAGCCATAGTCACACATACTAAGTTTTTCCCAATGAGAAATGACTATCTTGATGCCAGTTGCTCTGCCTGTTTCAATTCAGCGAATTCTACTACAGTCTTCTACCATATTCTAATTAGCTGAATCTTGATTGACTTGATTTCTCCAAATACAGACACCATGGTGACAATTATTTCCTTTGGCATGTCCATGAGAATTTTCTTAATTACCACAGCCTGATTTAAATAGATTTTTTGTTTTTTAAGATTGCTGTTTATGGTGATCCCTTTCTTTCTGGTGTTACTCATAGAATATAGGAAGTATATATTAGCATAAATCAGCCAATCAGAAGTAGCCATAGTAAATGTGGAATTCCAGGATTCCTCTCAAGAGGAATTGCAGGATTCCAGGAATTTCAGAATTCTCGTATAAGAAATTGCAAGATTCCAAAATTCCAGAATTTCTCTTAAAAGAAATTGCAGGATTTCAGGAATTGCAGAATTCCTGATGTGAAAAATTAAGAAATTGAGAAATCTCAATTATGTATATATAGTAGTAGTGGTAGAAGCAGAAAAAGACAGAATTCAAAAGTTAGAAACCTTCTATTTACAAATATTAATAAATAATTATTCACTATTTCAACCCACTCTTTACTATCAACACTTCATGTTGATAGTAATTGATACTTAATCACACTGGAACAATAGCTCTTGATCATGGCTATTAATGAAATACTAACTTGCAATTGCTTGTTTATTTCTTTATTTTTTTTTATTTTCTTTGTATTTTTTTTGTTTAATTAATTGATTAAGAATTAAAGTGCTGAGTTATAGACATCATAGGAACTGGTAAAAGACCCGTAAATTAAGGGTAGAACACTCATAGATTTGAGGATAGCTTACCAGGAGGATTACCAGCCACCACGCTGAGAAAAAAATTTGACGGAATTGTGGTTCCAGGAGACTACTAAAAACAACTATCAAATCTCTGTCTATTATATAAAGAACTCTACAACAAAATTTTCAGATCAACAAAACCTTCAGATATTAACACCAGAATACCAATCAAGCACTAAGTTATGGATTTGTTATTTGATTTAAGACCCCAAATAATCACCTATAACATTTGGTGCTCCCTGTAAGATATAATCTTACAGAAAACCAGTACCAACAACAATCATCCAAAAGTGGCAGAATCAGAAATCATAGGAACAAACCATTTATGATTTGCCAAATTCTTGTTTTAACAGTACAGCCAACAATTAGGATTAAACAATAATCACTTCTCAGTAGAATCAGCCTTTAACTTTTATGTCAACAATAAAATCACAGACTGCTTAGGAGGAACAGTTAACATTCAATCTGCAAGAAAAAACTTTTATACAGAATTATTTCAACATACTAGCTTTCCAAAAAGCTACAGTTTCACACTAATCATCAGGGAAATTAATCAAACTATTGAAAGATACACACAACAACAATTCATTAGGGAAATTAATCAAACTATTGAAAGATACACACAACAACAATTCCCCATCACCTATGCAAACAAAGGCAAAAGAAGGTTGCAAACACCAACAGTAACACCAAAACAAATACAACCACCCACTTGGAAGAAAACCAGAGTTGAATCACCAATAAACCCATCATACCACTATACATCCAGAAGTGCCATTAACATTTTATCAACAGACGCATCCACATTACATGCAACATCAACATTTGGATGACTCCTATTTCAAAGTAAACAAAAAAAAGCAGAATTACTAGGAACTTATGGCAATTATTTTAAAGGATTTAAATCACAATCACCAATGCCATCAGGATTCTGATCACCACCACCTCAACCTGATTTTAGAAATGCAAGTTTTTGGAAGATAATGGAATCAGAAGAAGAGGAAAAAGAAACTGAAGATCAAGAATTTACTTACCAGAACTCAATTCCAGAGAACCTGAATATTGAAACTCCAAACTTTCAAACTCAACAAAATCCAAATTTAGAAAATCTGGAAATTGAAACTCCGAATTTTCAAATGCAGTACAATCAGAACGATCAAAATCCCAACATTAATAATCAACACCACTTATCTCCAGCAATCATCATCAATTCACTACCAATTGATGCACCACCACAACCTCCGATTTAATTATCACCACAACAACAACAACCAAACTTAGATCCAATGGCCTATGCTCCAATAGTGAAACTTGAAAAGTTCACTGGCGAAGAAAACAATGCCCAAATATGGCTCAATAACGTTAAAAAGACCATTACAGCAAATAGATGGAATAATGCGAAAGCCCTCCAAGCCATCTCTTACTTTCTTTAGGATACTGCTGATTTATGGTATTAAAGCCTAGTCAACAAACCCCAAGATTTCAATACATTCAAGCTTGCATTCCTACAATATTTTAGTAATAATAACAGCATTAATTGATTAGAAAACACTTTTATTACCATCAAACAAAGAGAAACTGAAGCAGTTACTACTTACTTAGGACACTTCCACAGAAATTTGCACCAAATTCAGGCCATACAGGCTGATTATTTCACAGCGCCACAAATCCTAAATCAATTCATTAGAGGTCTGCACAGTAGCATCCTTCAACATATATATCTCATGCATCCAGCAGATCTTCAAGCTGCAGTTACAAACATCAGAGATTTTGAAGCAGCTGAACTTGAAGCTAATCATGTCCAAGCTGTCAATCTAGTAATGAACAGATCATCTGAATTGGATTCTAAGTTGAAACAATTCAGTAATTCTATCAACCAAAAATTAGAGGAATACTTAGCTAACAATTAGGCAATCTATCAACCTTTACAACAATGCAATAATCAAGAAAACGTGAATTGTTTCCAGAATTAGTCGTGTTCATCATTCTCAACCAATCCACAGTGGCAGCAGGAGATGTGTGTTTGCCACTACTGTGGTAAACAAAAACATTTAAGGATGGACTGTAGGTTAAGGATAGATAATTAATGATTGGGAAATCAATATCAAAACTCCGATTGCTGGTTTTTAACTCTGAGTTACCAATTCCACCCAGTACTATATCAACTGACTTATTTGTCAATGATGCAACAGCCAATATATCAATCACCTGTATATCAACCTCCAGTTTATCAACTGCAGCCACCAGTAATATATCAACCATCACAGCCACAAATAATTTATCAAACACCCACAGTTCAAACACCATCATCAAACTCAGCTCAAATGACATCAGGAAATCCTAGATTAAGAGTCACCCAAAACTGAAGATTGGCAATGGTTGTTTACCAACCAATCCCCAGTTTATCTAACCAGCCATCAAGATTATGACAGCAGAGTTCAAGAGCTGGATATACTCAAAACTCAAGTTCCCAAAACTATTTAAGTCTTCTGATTACCCCAGAAGATGCCTTACCCAACAATTAGGAATCCAAACAGAAACAACCACTTACCAGCAATATTCTGCCAGCCACTATCATAGAAGATGAGTTCTTAGCAGCTATATTTTCTTTTGAAATCAAAGAACCAACAAAAACCCCTTTGTTTAGTGGAGCTGCACTCAAGGAAAAACCTATCATGACAATGTACACTGATGCTAAAATTGATGATCAGTTCATTAAACTAATTCTAGATAGTGGATCAGCTGGCAGCATCATCACAAGACAGCTCATAGACTAATTAGGTCGCCAAGTTAATCGAGCTGTCAGTGTAAGAATAATCACCACTGATGGAGCCATTAAGACTCTAATTGGTAAAATAGATGCTTTACTCATTGAAGTCAATGACATTATTGTATTGATCAAGGTATTAGTCATAGAAGCCACCCAGTACCAAGCACTTATTGGCAATGACTGGCTGTCTAAAACCCATATGACACTTGATTAGAACACCCAAGAGTTTTAGCTCAGTCAAAACAGTCAACACACATATGTACCAGCCATATGTAGTTACTTCAAACCAATCACCATGCCAACAGCACCACTCATTGAGTTTGAAAAAGAAAAAGAAAAACCTACCTGAGAAGCATATCAAGTTTTGTGGGCTGACAATGAGCACAACAAATTACCACCAGTGCCTTTATGGAACCACCAAGACAAAGGAAAGCAAAAAAAAGAACCTATATGAGATAATGATCAAAATTAGAAAACCAACAATTATCAGGACAAATTATCAACAACTTGGGAATGGGAAAAAGATAATAGTAAAGGGAAAAGGAAAGAGAAAGAAGAAAATTCAATACCAACCTCTACTCACCCTACATATACTTACACACCACCACAACCAAACTATTATTGACCAAAGCTTATATGCAATGATTGTGGCAAGAAATTGTCATCAATGGGTGCATGCTGTGGTGACAATGAGGAATACTCAACAGCAACCAAATTTTACTGCCACACGTGTGTCATAGAACACTTTAAATGTCCAAAACAGTAAGGAAAATGGGACAACGAGTCTTGTCTAACTTGTGGAGAAACATTACTCAATAAAGGAATGTAAAACAACATTCCTGGTCAAAGAAGAACATGCAATGCATCATGCCAGTACACAATCCTTATCAGCGATTGGGTTAGGAAAAGAACACCAATAGAAGCCACTTGGAGAAGAGCCATACAGTGATTGGACAGTTGTCTACATGACAATGATGAGATATAAAGAATAGCAATTGCCAAAATAGAAGGAACATCATCCGAAGAAATCAGAAAAATCAAGAACAACCCACCAGAGCCCATCAAGCTTGACTGGAACCCAAAACCAGTCATAAACCTCCTGAATTCAGAACAATTTCATGAACACTACCAAGGACTAGTGTCTACAAGGGAAGAACAAAAACAATGCTTAGAGCAGCTGAACACTCAACTGTATTAACATTGCCTAATTTCATGTAACTTCCAATATTGTAATGAGTGTGACTTTATTTACAATCCCCCACCATGCATAATTTATACAATCCCAGAAGAAGATAAACCAATCAACCACTGCACATCAGAATTGAAATCAACTCTTAATTTTAATTTAAACTCTAACAATGACAATGACAAAAATAACAGTTCTAGTTCCACTCAATATGACAACAAAAATAACAACAATTTGGACTCCGATTTAAACCCCAAAACATATATCACACTTACTGACCTTACTAAAAAACAAGAACTAAAATGGTTTAGTGACAACAATGAAGATATTATGCCAGAACATGCACATAATACTAATGCAGAGTTTGATCTAAGATATCTGGGAAAAGACCCTATTAAATTGGAACCCAATTTGCACATTTGCATTGATCTCAAAATAGTACTGGAAATTCCAGCAACAACAATAGTTCAGTTAGCATCTAAGAGTAGCTTAGCCAAAAAAGGAATCAACATCAGAGGAGAAATAATTAATACAGGATACATAAGAAATATTATTGCAATGCTACAAAATGACTCAGAAAAAGCATATATCATAGATCTAAATAAAAAGATAGCACAGACAATATTCTTACCTCTGGTGAAAATAGCTCAGTTAGTGTTAGTAGGAAACAAGGAAGAATTAGGGATTATTACTAAAAAGATACAAGGATTCAGATCAATAGATAAAATAGATATACCAGTTAATATGGCAGAGAAAGAGGTTATTGACAAAGGAGAAATTATCTCAAACCATCAATCAATTTCTATTTCACCATATGACCAGTATATGTTAGCCATTAAAAGAGAAGTAAAAAATCAAGCTCAGTTGTTTGAAGCAGAAGCCACCATTTGTGAATCAGGAGAGATTGGACTCACTAATCTTTACATATTAGCCAAAAGCCCCAAAAACATCAAAATTCTCATCTACAATACAACGGGAAGTGTCATTAAAATACCAAAGGGAATTATCATTGGATATTTAACCACCAAAGTTGAGGATCAACCACCAAATCACATTCCAGATTTTTCACAGCTTTGTGGATATGTGGATATTACATTACAAATTATCTATGAATGAAGCAAATGTTATCTGTTCCAATCAGAACAATTGGAACAGATAAACATAGAAAATCTAGACCCATTTCAACAGATACAACTAAAGATATTACTTAGCAATTTCAATGACATCTGTGTTAGTGAAAATGAATTTGGCCACACCAACATCATCCAGTATTAGATCAAGATTAGAGATACAATGCCAATTAAACAAAGAGCATACAGAGTACTACCAGCTAGCCATAAGATTATTTGTCAAGAAATCAATTAGATACTTGACAATGGGCTAATTCAGCTATCAATAAGTCTATGATCATCACCAGTGGTACTAGTCTAAAAGAAAAATGGAAAAATCCGTTTTTGTGTGGACTATTAAAAACTAAATGAAGTAACTAAAGGTAAGGGAAATCAATATCAAAACCCTAATTGCCGGTTCTCAACTCTGAGTTACCAATCCAACTCAGCCCTATATCAACCAACTTACCTGCCAATGACACAACAGCCAATATATCAACCACCCATATATCAATCTTCAGTTTATCAACTACAGTCACTGATAATATATCAACCACCACAGCCACAAATAATTTATCAGACATCCATAGTTCAAACACCACCATCAAACCCAGCTCAAATGACATCAGGAAACCTTAGATCAAGAGTCATCTAAAACTGAAGATCAGTAATGGTTGTTTACCAACCAATCTCCAATTCATCCAACCAGTTATCAGGATCACAACAGAGAAGTTCAGGAACTGGGTATACTTAAAACCCAAGTTCCCAGAACTATTTAAGTCTTTTGGCTATCTCAGAAGACACCTCACCCAACACTTGGAAACCCAAACAAAAGCAATCACTTACCAATATTCTACCAGCCACTGTCACGAAAGACAAGTTTCTAGCAGCTATATTTCCTTTCAAAATTGAGGAACTGACAGAAACCCCTTTGTTTAGTGGAGCTGCACTCGAGGAAAAACCTATCATGGTAATGTACATGGATGCCAAAATTGATGGTCAGTTCATCAAACTGATCTTAGATAGTGGATCAGCAGGCAGCATCATTACAAAACAGCTTATGGACCAATTAGATCACTGAGTTGATCAAGCTGCCAGTGCAAAGATAATCACTACTGATGGAGCCACCAAGACTCCAATTGGTGAAATAGATAACTTGCTCATAGAAATCAATGGCATCACTGTATTAATTAAGGTATTAATTATGGAAGCCACTCAATACCAAGTATTGGTGGGTAATGACTGGCTGTCCAAAATCAACACGACACTTGATTAGAACACCCAAGAGCTTCAGCTTAGCCAGAACAGACAACACACACATGTACCAGTCACATGTGGCCATTTCAAACCCATCACCATGCCATCAGCTCCACTTATCAAATTTGAAGAAGAAAAAGAGAAACCTATCTGGAAAGTGTACCAAGTCTCTTGGGCCGATGAAGACCACAACAAGGTACCACCAATACTTTTTTGGGATGACAAGGGAAAAGGAAAGGAAAACAAAGAACTTACCTAGAATACTGACCAAAACTAGGAAACTGATAATGACCATGACAAACCAGCAAACTGAAAGTGGGAAGAAATTAATAAGGGAAAGGAAAAGAAGAAAGAAAAAGAAACCACTTTCACCAACAGCACGTATAGTTCATATGCTTACACTTTAGCACCACCATCTAATTATTGTCAACCAAAATTGGAATGCATTGATTGTGGCAAGAAATTGTCATCAATGGGTGCATGCTGTGGTAATGACAAGGAATACTCTATGGCCACAAGATTCTACTACCACCCATGTGTCATAGAGCACTTTGGACAACCAAAACGACAAGAAAAGTGGAATAACCAACCATGTCTTGTATGTAGAACTATCTTACCTGATGAAGGAATGTGGAATGACATTCCTGGACATAGAAGAACATGTGATGAGACATGCCAGTACACTATATTAATAAACGATTGGGTAAGCAAAGAAACACCAATCAATGATGCCTGGAAACAAGCATTGTGACGATTGGAAGGATATCCCCACAACAAAAATGAACTATGGAGAATAGTGTATGCGAAAGCAGAAGGCATGACCACCAGTGAACACTAGAGATCAAAAACAACCCTTTATTTTTTCCTGAACCCGAATACATCCAAACTTTTGACATCTTTGGCAACATTAAAAATAACCCAAAAGAATTTCATGAACATTACCAGCATTTGGCACCTACTAGAGAAAAACAGGAGCAGCATTTAGAGCAGTTAAACACTTGATTATATCAACATTGCTTAATTCTCTATGACTTTCAGTATTGTAATGAGTGTGACCTCATTTACAATCAACCACTATGCATGATCTACACAAATCCCAGAAAAAGATGAACCAATAAGCAACTGCACATTAGAATTGGAATCAACTTTTAATCCCAATTCAAACTCTGACAACAATAATGATGAAAACAATAGTTTCAGCTTTATTCTGAATAGCAATGAAATTTACGATAATTCAAACTTTGATTCAAACCCTGAAACATTTATCACACTTCTTGACCTCACTAAGAAACAGGAACTTAAATGGTTCAGTGATAATGGTAAAGGTATCATGCCAGAGTGTACACATAATACTGATGCAGGGTTTAATCTAAGGTATCCAAGGAAAGATGCCATCAAATTAGAGCCACATTTGCATACCTGCATTAATTTAAACATAGTATTGAAAATACCAGCAACAACCATGGTTTAACTAGCTTCCAGAAGTAGTTTAGCAAAAAAAGGATTACTATAAAAGGAGGAATAATCAATGCCAGATATATAGAAAATATTATGGCAATGCTACAAAATGACTCAGAAAAGATCTATATCATAAAACCCAATAAAAAGATAGCACAAGTAATATTCCTGCCTTTGGTTAGAGTAGCTCAATTAGTATCAGTGGGAAAAAAGGAAGAATTAGGAATAACAGCTAGAGGAATACAGGGATTCGGATTCATGGATAGAATAGATGTACCAGTCAATATGGCAGAAGAAGAAATGATTGGCCAAGGAAAAATTATCTCAACCAGTCAAATAATTTCCATTCCACCATATGACCAGTATATGGTAATTATAGAGAGAAAAGTGAAAGATAAGAATCAGATTTTTGAAGCAGAAACAAGCCTTTGTGAATCAGAAGAGATTGGACTCATCAATCTCTACATACCAGCCAAAAACCACAATCATATTAAAATTCCCATTTACAACACTACAGAAGATGTCATCACAATACTAGAGAGAACCATCATTGGATACATAAGCACTGAATTAGAAAATCAACCACCAAGTATTATTCCAGACTTTGCACAGCTATGCGAATACATGGATATTACATCACAAACAATCTACAGACGAAATGAATGTTATTTGCTCCAATCAGAACAATTAGAACAAATAAACATGGGAAATTTGGATCTGCTCCAACATATGCAACTCAAGATATTACTCAACAACTTCAATCTTCGCTAGTGAAAATGAATTTGGCAGAACTAATATCATCTAACATTAGATCAAGACTAGAGATGCTATGCCAATTAAACAGCAAGCATACAGAGTACCACCAGCCAGCCATAAGATTATTCGTCAAGAGATCAACCAAATGCTTAAAAACAGGCTAATTCAGCCATCTATAAGTCCATGGTTATCACCAGTGGTACTCATCTGAAAGAAGAATGGAAAAATCAGATTTTGTGTGGACTACAGAAAATTCAATGGAGTCACCTGTGGAGACAGTTATCTAACTTCACGAATCCAGAAGCTATTCAATGCTTTTGGAGAAAATAAATGGTTCTCAACACTGGATCTGAACAGTAGATACTGGCAGGTAGCCATGGATCCAACAGACAAAGAAAAAATGGCTTTTATGATTAGAGAAGAGAATTTCAAGTTTGAAGTCATGTCATTCAGCTTGATAAATGCTCCAGCCATATTTCAATGGCTAATGGAAATAGTATATACTGGCTTATTGTGGAAATCAGTAGTCGTCTATTTAGATAACACCAATGTGTTCTCCAAAACATTCAATGATCATTTGCATCATTTATAACAAGTGTTTAAAAGACTATAACAAGCAGAGCTAAAGTTGAATGCCAATAAGTACTTCTTTGGCAAGACAGAATTAAACTTTTTAGGGCACATAGTAAGCAAAAATGGCATCAAAATGGATCTAGAAAAGATAGAGATAGTCAAAAACTTTCCAGTACTAACCAATGTGACAGAGTTGAAGTCATTTTTGGGATTCGCAGGCTATTATTAACGCTTTATCAAAAACTTTTCTAAGATAGCCCACCCACTCAATCATCTCCAAACTAAGAATGTAAAATATAAATGGACAGAAGCACAACAAGAAGCTTTTGATATTCTAAGAAGAAGGCTTATATAAGCTCCAGTACTAATCTATCCAGATCACAATAAATTATTCATCATTACCACTAATGCATCAAGCCAAGCATTAAGAACAGTATTATCACAGAGAGAACCAGATAGAAGAGAACATTCAGTCACATATGCCAGCCAAGGTTTAACTCCAGCTGAAAGAAATTATGGAACACCAGAATTAAAATATTTAGCAATTTATTGGGCAGTCATAAAATGGAAAAAATACTTGAACCAGAAGTTTAAGGTGTATACAGATCACAAAAGACTGACATTACTCCAAAAACAAAAATTTGGAAATGGCAGACAATCCAGATGGAAAATGGCACTCTCATTATATACTTATATTATATATTATAAAAAGGGAAAAGACAATAGAAATGCAGACAGTTTGTTATGAATAAGATAAATCTAAGAACATTCAACCCAAAAATATAACAAAATTAAACCAAATCCAACAGAAATATAACAAAAGATAAACACAAAAAAATACCAACAACTCAAACATTATATAGATACTTAGCAATTCAAGGAGAAATTATCTCAATCAGAACGAAATAGTATCAAACAACAATCAAAATATTTTATCACTTACCAAAACATACTTTATCAGAAAAATAGACAAAATTCAGATCAACCAACTAGAGTAGTTACAGAACCAGAGAAAGAAACAATACTGTTCAACATGTACTCAGATCCAACAGCAGGACATTTCCACAAAGAAGCAACCATGGAAAGGACCAAAAAAAGATACTATTGGCCATCAATGTATCCAGACATCATCTAATATGTCCAAAATTGTGATTCTTGTAAAAAAAAGAAAAAACAAAACCCAGTGAGCCATTAAGACCAATCAAAATAAGACAACCATTTGATCGCATTAGAATTGATTTAGTCAGACCATTAACAATCATCAACAGAGGAAATAGATATATTGCAGTAATCATAGACTATCTCACTAAATGGCCAGAAGCAAAAGCAATTCAAAGAGCAAATACAGAATCTGTTGCTGAATTCATTTATCAAGACTTGATTTGTCAACATAGATGTCCAAAAGAATTATTATCAGACCAAGAAACTCACTTTGTGAACAGAACACTAGCAGAATTGAGCCAAAGATTCGGAATTAAAAAACCACTATCATCATCATATCATCCACAAACAAATGGTTTAGTTGAAAGATTTAATAGAACATTGTGTGAAGCAATTGCCAAACTCAGCTGAGAAACCAGGATGAATGGGATTTGTTTATATCATCAATACTATTTGCTTATCAGACAATAAAGCAAGACACTACA
This sequence comes from Geosiphon pyriformis, assembly GCA_016748015.1. Taxonomy (NCBI): domain Eukaryota; kingdom Fungi; phylum Glomeromycota; class Glomeromycetes; order Archaeosporales; family Geosiphonaceae; genus Geosiphon; species Geosiphon pyriformis. Next base: position 952,933 of record JAAOMT010000602.1, on the reverse strand, counting down.
CAAGCAACACCATTTAAATTAGTATACAGTAAAACAGCAACATTACCAGTCAAGATAGAAGTCAACACTTATTCAACAGAACCAATAACTGAAGACAATTTTCAGGAAATGTTGCTAAGAAGAACATATGACTTGATGGAAACTCTAGAAAACAAGCAATAAAAAGCAGCTGATAATATCCAAAAGTCACAAGAGAAACAAAAAAAGAGACACAATAACCAACTACCAGACAAACCAGTTGAATTCAAGATTGGAGACAAAGTACTTCTACATTGTACTAAAGCAGAAAAACAATAGAGTGGAAAATTTGACCCCAAATAGGATGAACCATTCCACATTGAAGAAATTCTTGGAAATGGAGCTTATAAATTAAGATTGAACAACAAAATCTTGACCAAAACAGCACATGGTGATTGACTGAAACCATATCACCAAATAATATCATCATCCACCAATAACATTCCACAATTAAGAGTACAATGAATACTAGTTTAACCAGATGAAATTTCACGAGATTTGGGACCAATCATAATCATTGGACCAAACACATAAAATCAAACAATAAAAGAGTATATAAAGACACAGTATATGTGACAAAAGCAACCAAGAAAAATGGAAATACCAGATCATATTTATACGATAGCTCAACAATTGTTTCAGACTTTAAGTCAACAACAGTTAGATATGGAAATTATCATTAATAACCAAACAATTTGCCATCAAAACACCAAAAAAAAAACAGAGAATACACCATATTAGCAACCACCAAAGAACAATAAAAACTGGTCAGATAAGATAGTAGAAAAAGTAAAAAACACTTTTGGAAAAATACCTACTATGGTACTAACTAAAGAGCTTACAAAAGAAAATTGGAAGCAATAGACAAAACAACTTCCAATATCATACTGTTACTACCAGCTAGAATGAAAGTTGAATATTTAAGAGTTGTATATTGACAAATTTAAAAGAGTATTTAACCAAAATATAATACAGTAAATTGAAGAATTTATTGAGAAAAAAACAAACTCAACACTATATGTGAGAACAATTTATTGACTACACAACATATTTCAGAACTATCCAGAAATATTGTTACACTCTGACATGAAAACCATAACCATTAACCAATGGGGAAGAATGAACAATACACAAGTAGAAAATGTAAAGAACAGAGTTAAACAAACAATACTTGAAAAAGAAGTATTAAAATTAATTCAAAACAAAGATTTCGACAGAGCTCAATATTAAAGGAGGAGATAATGTTACTTATAAAAAGAAAATAGATATGGAAAATAGCAGACCAATAAGAAAATAGTAGTTAGCATGTGAGCACATTGCTCAGCAATGTGAAGCAATATCAGAAATCATGGCACATTGCTCAGCAATATGGAGCAATATCAGAAAACATGGCACATTGCTCAGCAATATGGAGCAATATTAGAAAATTAGAGCATATTACTCAGCAATATGAGCATTGCTCAAGAAATCATAGCACATCACTTGGAAATGTAAGCAATTTCATAGAATATTAATTATGTATATATAGTGGTAGCATTAGAAGTAGAAAAGAGCAGGATCTTTTAGTTAGAAATCTCCAATTCACAAATATTGAATAAATAAATTATTTACCATCCAAATCTACTTTTCACTATCAACACTCTATGTTGATAGCAATTGATACTTAACTACATTGGAACAATAGTTCTTGATCATGGCTATTGACGGATACTAACTTACACATTGTCTTGGCTCATTTCTTTATGTTATTTCTTTTATTTTCTTGTTTTAATTATTGTTATTACTAACTTTATTGAAGATTAATGCATGGAGTACTGATGTCAGGATATAGCATTAGTAAAAAACCCAAGAATAAGGGTAGAACACTCAATTAAGGATAGCTTACCAGGAGGAATACCAGCCATCAAACTGAGAAAGAAATTGACAAAACTGCGGTTTTGGGAAGCTACAAATAAAACTATTACCACTGAATCTTTGTCCATTATACAAAGAACTCAACCAAAGCCTTCAGATAAACACAGCTTCAGATATTACTAACAACATTATATCAATTGAGCACCAAGTTATGGGTTTGTTATTTGCCTTAAGACCCCAAGTAATCATCTGTAACATCATGTTTCAAATTTTTTCTTTATTTTAAGAATATAAATTCAGTCAATTTATTGCTTAATTATAGACAGCAGCAAAAAAATTTTTTTTTTGAGTCCAGTTATTAATTAAAATAGTGTAGTGACAAGATTTGTTATATGTTTTTTTCTGTCAAAAACATTATTCTATAATTTTTTATCTGATAAAATTTTGCCACATGTAAAACATAACATATTTTTCTATTTGTTTTGTTATTTTGGTCATCTAAATTGTTTTAACACACAAAATTTGCAATAGTATCTGGTAATAATAAACCATATTTTATTGTCTCTAATATAGGCATTTACTAAAGATAACTTCTTTCTACAATCAACACAGATTAATTTTGGGAGTCAATATAGTTGATTTTTTTAATTTAGAGTTAAATAGATTGATGATAATTTCTGGAATTTTTTGTTAGTCTTTTTTTTATCTTTTTTTTTCCATATAGAAGGTGGTGATAGCTCTGTTCTAAAATTATTAGTCCAAGAAACTTGATAGATTTCCAAAGTTGGCTAAAAGATAGGTTTTTTAAATTCAATTAGAAGTTGTTCTAAAGCCACTATTCTAAAGTGTTCATATATGGCAGATACTTTAGTATGTTATTTATTAAAGATAATTTAAAGTTTTTGTGTATTTTAGTCCAACATGATATGTGTTTTGAATAGCCAATTATTTTTAACTAAGACTTGATATTAAGTGGCTTTTATAACAAGTATTTTTGTTAAGATGCTAATGCCATGAATTTCAAAAAAGAAATTATTAATCTTTCTTATTAGTGTTTTAGTATTTCTATCTACAGTAATTATTCTAGCAGTGGTAACATGTTCTAATTAGTGACTTAATTGATTCATAAATTGTTTTATCATTATGTTGTCTGTAAATTTGCTGTCAAGTATTAATTTAATGTTTAATTGTCTTACTCTAACATTGGTATATATTGCCATAATTGGCTTATCTTGATTAATAACAGCTCTACTAAAAAAATTAGCAGTGTTCAAATTGTCAATATTAAATAAAAATATGATGGTTGGTGTATTGTTTTCAGTAATGATAACAGAAAAAAACATATTAACAGTTTTATTAAGATTAAAAAAAAAATAATTGGTAATTTCAACTATATTTTTTTCTTCTAAAGATGTAGTATTACAAAAATTCAGAGTCTTTATAAGACCAAGATATAAAACCTGATTTGGATATCTAGTTTGTATTGCTTAAAGTAATATATTGCTATATTTGCTAAACAAAATGATCTATTGTTGGATTATATCTAATGTCTATTATTGTTTTACCATTTTTGACTATAATTAATAACTTAAAGTCTAGGATTATTATATATTATAGCTTGGTACTAAAATATTGTTTGTGCTATTACTTGTAAAAACTGATAATAAGTCAAGGATAATTAAGATAAGTACTATAATTATGAGTATTATAACAAAGAATATTGAAATTTTATGGCTTGAGGATATCTTAATTGAGATTAATATTGATTTTTTTGGCTTTGATTAACTAGTTTTTTTTTGCAATTTCTTATAATGTGTCTGAGTTTTTGGCAATAATAACAATTATGAGAATCTAAATTTCAGAGTTGTTATTACTGTTGTCAATTTTGCTGTTGTTAATAGTTGTTGAAATTGTTTCTATATTATGGCAGTTAATATGTTTTAGAGTTTTTTGTCAAAAATTTTTTAATTTTTTAAGTCAATTTTTCACTTAATTGAATAAGCTTGGCATTAATATTTAATGTTTTATTTATGATTAAGTTAACAGTTTGGGTATGATTGGCTTCTTGTTTTGCTAATTCAAAGTTATAGGCAAGTATTACAGTCTCTTATAAGCTGTCAGAATGATGAAGTTTGATAGATCAAAAGATACTACTCTTTAGTTTTTTAATAAATTGGTTGAGAATTTGTCTTAATGTATAATAATCTCTTTTAATTATCTAAATTTGGTGAAAAATTTGATTAAATTGTCCAAGATAAATAGTTACTGCTTTATAATTTTTCTGTTTTATTACATTAAACTGATTTTATAGCTTAATAAACATATTGAATTTACAGAAGTATTGTAGAAAGATAAATTTAAAAACAGCAAAGTCAACTGGTTTCTTCTCAAAACTTTGATAGCATAAATCTGTATTTTTTGTTAAGAAGAATAATAAGGCTTGGATTGTTTTGGTTTTATCTCAATTATTGGCTCTAATTGCTTTTTTGGCTTCTATAATTCAGATATATGTGTTTTTTCTTCACCAGAGAATTTTTTCAGTCTGGCAATGTTTCTGTAGACTATGATTTAAGCAATAAAAATTGGTTTAATTGTTAACAAAAAGAATATGAACAAAAGTATATGTAATTGCTTTGTTAAATTTACTGCTAATTGTTTTTTTTGATAGTATAGCCAATAGATTATAGAATAACTATTTCATCTAAAAGTATAATAGTTGATTCATAAAGAAATAATACTGATGGTTATGTTTAAGAAGAAGTATTTCTGCTAGGTTTACTAACTGCTGGAGTAAAATTTTTAAACAATAATCTATATTCTCTTAAGAATTTGGTCCAGAGATTTTGATTATAGTCTTAAAGATACAGAGTTCTAAAAGTTTTTGAAGTTTTTAATTGTGTTTTAGTGAGTTAATTAAATAAGATTCTATTCTTAGGATTTGATGATATAAAGAGATTGTTAGTAAGAGAAGTTTTGATTTCTTGTTAATTATAAGTTAAATACTTTCTTGTGTAGCTAATATACTCTTATTTTTAAATTCAGATTTTTTAAAGTTGGGTCTTAATGGTTGTCTTTTTTTTACTTAAGAGTACTGTTTGTTGGTGTATTTCTGAATTTTTTAATCAATTATTAAAAAAGTTGTAGCTATTGTTTAGATAATTATTGAAATTGAATATATTAGTAATTTCTAATAGATTTGTTCTCTAAGTTTTTTTGTGTTTGTTATTTGGCCTAGTAAGTAGTAAATTTTAGCATATACATAGTAACAAAAATTATTCTCTATAATAACAGTTTCTATTAGTATTTCTAAGTTTTTTTTAAAATGCTAAAATAATACTTTTTTAAATAGTAAATAATTTTTTCTTGCAATCTTAATAGTCATTACTTTGGTGAATTTTTGGGGTGCTCTGTTTCTGTGGATTTTATAACCTCATAAAAAACACTAAATATTACAGATAAACTTGATAGAATGTTGTAATAACATTTGGTACTCTAAATTTGAATAATAGAGAACTTGAAAATTTCTATTCTAAATACTTGAAGTAAGTTAGTAATATTAGTCTTTGAAGATTTTTGCTAATTTTACTTATGGAGTTTTTTGGTTATAAGATACAGAGATGTATTTGGCTGTTTATGTGTTAAGTATATAAACTATCTTTTCTAAGCTAGTCAAGCACAGTTACTAAAATCTGGTAATGTTTTTTTGCTCTTCTAATAAATTAACAAAATAATGTTAATATTCAATCTTAGAGAAAGCTTTTCTTTTTTATTAAACTATTATGAAATATATTTTCAAACAGTCAATTTTACAAAGTTACCACTCCACAAAAAATAAAAAAATAAAAAATAAAAAAAATTAATATTATTAATTACTATAATCAAGAGTAATTGGTCTAAGTTATTATTGTTTACAGCATTTTATGCTAAGAGCATCTGGCTGAAAACAAAAATAGAAGAACAATTAATTCAGTTTTCAACATAAAATTGATAAATTATGTATAAGTGAGTTTGAAGTTTTAAATATTTTTTTTATTTGAAATAATATAGATATATAGGTAAAATAAATCTAATAAATATGAATAAAAAGATATATTTTTTATCTCATCTTTTTGTTTGTTGGTTTGTTTTTTCTTTACTGTTAAAACTATTTGTTTTTATACATATTTCTAATTTTACAAAATTGTTTTTAATTACTTGTTATTATTAGTTATTATTTGCTATTTCTGTTGTTGCTTTGTTTTTTTATACTATAACTAGTTATCTTATATTACAACTAGTTATTTTGTGCTATTTCACATTATTGTATATTATCTTGTGTTATCTTAAATTATTTTGTATTATCACATTTTTCTAAGTTATTATATTTTATAATTATGTTTTTTTAATATCTTTTGAATTGGTTTTTCTACTTAAATAATAATATGGTATTTGAACAAAAACTTTTGTCTCTTTACTTCACATAAAAAAAATCATAAAAGATTTTTCAAAAAAGAAGTAAAAAGATCTCTTTTTAATTTAGCCTATTATAAACCTTATAACTCTTAGATAATCTAAAATCTGTTATAATTTTATTTGTGCAGTCAATATAAATATGGCTAAAGAACTTAATGAACTTATTACATATTTTGACTTGAATTAAGCTGTTTTTTAAATATGACCAATCTATTAAATTGTATGCTTTTTGCATATTCTGAAGCACCAGCCAGATTTTTTTTCTTTTTTTTAAGCTATTTTTAATCACCAATTCAACCACAAAAATAATAAATTGAGTTAAAATATTTTTTAAAACTGAAAAATTGTCTTTATGTAAACCATTATGTTTGTTGCAAGTAATAGAAATACAATCAGACAAAATTTTTGAAAGAATTTTTCTTGTTGTTTTAATAAATACAATTGGTTTTGTGTTTATTAAGATACTCTTCCAATTATAAGGCTTTAGAATTATAAACACCTAGGCTTTTTTTCAAGCATTATTAACTTAGCCACTAAACATAAATTGAACAAACACAAGAGAAACTTTAGAAAAATCTTGTTATAGTGCTTTTATTGTTTGCTGAAAATATTGGTTATTTTAGCAGCTTTGTTATTAGAAAAATTTTTAACTACCAATGAGAATTTATCAAAATCTATATGAAACATCACACCAAAAAATGCATTATCTATTATATAATTTAGAAGTAAAAATTGTTTTTGTTAATAAAAAAAAATATTAGACTTAACTGCATGTTTTTTGGTCTAATTTTCTATTATTGAATTAACTTTGTACATGATGTTATCAGAGGTTTTTGGTCTCTTTTTTTAAATGTTGTTACAATTTGTCTGTTGCTAATTTCACGTTTTCTGAAAGCAATTGAATCTCCAATAACTGAATTTATCTTCAAATTATCTTCTATAATTTGAATTGCTGGGCTTATAAATAGAATGGCCAATTCTGTGCCAGTTACTTTCTATAGTTATATTGTAGTAAATGTCAACTTTTTTCCAGAAAATACTTGTCTGGAAGCTCACTAAAAAATGTGTAGTTATTTTGCTATAAAAGTCAACTCTTCTACAGGAATCTCATTTGTAGACTATTCTAATAATTGTAATAAGAAAAGAAAAAAAAAATAAAAGAAATGTAAAAGAAATAGGATTTTATTAAGGGAAACGTTTTCTATTCAGACCTGAAGTCATTAACAGATTACTGAAATTGGTAGCTAATCAATTTCAAAATGTTAGTTGTGTTGAAAGAATTTCAAGTGTAATAATTTAAAAGATTTGGTTTTCAAATATTTAATTTTTATTTGAGATGTATAAAAAGTAATTTGTTCTAATTAAGATATCTAAAGTAAGATATTATGAGAAAATACATTTTTTTGAAGAGAAAAGCTCTTCTTTTATACAACTTGTTGTAGTATTAGTCTTTGAACTTGCACTTTTCTTTTTGCTCTAATTTTGGTAAACTAAAGATATATTTTAGCAAACTACAAGTTATTTCACTGAACTATTGATTATTTCAGCCAATTTTCATTAATTTCGGCGAATTTTGACTATAATAAATGGTTCAAGGTATTGTGTAATTTGATTATCTTAATTTCTATAATACAAATCAGATTATTGATTGAATAATAATATTTGATAATTTGATTAATTAATAAGTGATGTTATAGGTAATTACTTGGGGTTTCAAATCAAATAACAAACCCATAACTTGGTGCTCAAAAGTTATTTGTGTAGATGATGATCTGAAGGTATTGTTTATCTAAAAATTTTGATTGAGTTCTTTGTATAATGGACAAAGATTTAATGGTTGTTTTATTTGTAGCTTCCCAGAATTGCAATTCTGTCAATTTTTTTTTCGGCTTGGTGGCCGGCAATCCTCTGGTAAGTAATCTGTAATTTGCTTTATGTGCTTTACCCACTTACAGGGGTCTTTTACCAGACAATCTTTGATGTCAGTAATTTAGTGTTTTTAATCAATTAGTACACAACAATAAAATTAAAGAAAGAAATAAAGCAAATAAGAAAATAAAGAAAATAAGAAAATAAGTCAAGGCAATGTACAGATTAGTTTTCATTAATAGCCGTGATCAAGAGCTATTGTTCTAGTGTGGTCAAGTATCAATTATTATCAACATGAGATGTTGATAATAGAGAGTAGAATTAGATATTCAAATAATTATTTGTTTGATGATTGTGAATTGGAAGATTGTCTAGATAAAATCAAATGGAGTGGTCTGTTTTTTCAGCTTCTAATACTACTGCTATATATACATAATTGAGATTCCTTAATTCCTCAATTCTTTATGACAGGAATCCTAGAATTCCTGGAATCCTGTGATTCCGTTGAGAGGAATCCTAGAATTCTGGAATTCTGCAATTCTTTATGTGAGAATCCTGCAATTTCTCTAAGAAGAATCCTAGAATTCTACATTTACTACGTCTACTTTTGATTGGCTAATAACTATACTGATATGTTTCCTATATTTCTATGAGTAATATTATTTCTTCCTTTTAATATTGAGCTTCATCAAAATTTAGCTCTTTAAATTCCCCTTCTTGAAGTATTTTCTGAATTTTGGTTTTGAGAATTACTTGTGTTATTTGGGTCTGTAATTTTTCAAATTGAGCATTGGTGATCTTTTCTAATTGATTACTGGTAACTGTATTCATTGCTTTGTTGAGTAAGATTTCTGGTTGATCTTAAAATGCTGTGTGTATTTGATATATGGCTCAGGCCTGTGTAGATAAGTTGTTTTTTCTCACAAACTGTTCTAGTTGTTGTAGTATTGTTATGTTGAATAACTGCTTTGTTTTATTAGTGTACAAATTCTGAATGTTTATGTGTTTTCCCAAGTAGAAATAACAATAGTTTCTTGAAAATTGTTGTATCCACTAATTCCAAGTTTCTTTGGTCAACTCTTAATATTATGAGTCTTTTGTCAGCTCCTGTATTGCCACTTTTACTTTTGCAATAACTTTGTTAATGGTATTTTCTTGTTTCTTCCATGTTCTGTGTTGAGATGTCTTTTTAGTATCTCAGTACTGAATAATTTGTTGATTAATTGTAATCTTCATTTCTTGGTGTTGTATTAATTGAAAAAGTTGTTGTGCTAGTGAGTGAATGTTGTCTGTAATTTCCATTTTTCTGATTTTTTCTGTCACATCTACCATATCTTTATATATTCCTTTGTCAGTCACTTTTATTTGTTGTCAATGATGATAATTGGTTCCAGATCTCATGGAATTTTATTTGGTTGTACTAGTGTTCTCTGTACTTCTAGTTGGGGAATATTACTGATGGATGGTGATGTTATATTGTGGTATAGTTTCAGTCAATCTCTATGTGCTGCTTTGGTCAAAATTTTGTTGTTCTATCTTAATTTATAAGCTCTATTTCCTAGAATTTCTTCTATGTGAAATGGTCTGTCCCATTTGGGGTCAAATTTTCTACTCCATAGTTTTTCTGCTTTGATATAATATAAGAATACTTTGTCTCCAATCTTGAACTCAACTGGTTTGTCTGATAGTTGACTATCATGTCTTTCTTTCTGTTTCTCTTGTGACTTTTGAATATTATTAGCTGCTCTTCTTCATTTGTTTTCCAATGTTTTCATTAAGTCATATATCTTTCTTAACAATGTTTCCTGGAAATTTTTTTCTGTTATTGATTCAGTTGGATATGTGTTGACTTCTATTTCAACTGGTATTGTTGCTGTTCTACCATATACTAATTCAAATAGTGTTGCTTGTGTAGTATCTTGCTTCATTGTTCAATAAGCAAATAGTACTGATGATATGAACAAATTCCATTTATCCTGGTTTTCTTAGCTGAATTTGGCAATTACTTCACACAATGTTCTATTAAATCTTTCAACTAAACCGTTTGTTTGTGAATAATATGGTAATGATAGTGGTCTTTTAATTCCGAATCTTTGGCTCAATTCTGCTAGTGTTCTGTTCACAAAGTGAGTTCCTTGGTTTGATAATAATTCTTTTGGACATCCATGTTAACAAATTAAGTCTTGATGAATGAATTCGGCAATGGATTCTGCATCTGCTTTTTGAATTGCTTTTGCTTCTGGCCATTTAGTGAGATAGTCTATGGCTACTGCAATATATCTATTTTCTCTGTTGGTGATTGTTAATGGTCTGACTAAATCAATTCCAATGCAATCAAATAGTTGTCTCATTTTGATTGGTCTTAATGGCTCACTAGGTTTTGTTCCTTCTTTTCTTTTACAAGAATCACAATTTTGGACATATTAGATGATGTCTGGATACATTGATGGCCAATAGTATCTTTTTCTGGTTTTTTCTATAGTTGTTTTTTTGTGGAAATGTTCTGCTGTTGGATTTAAGTGCATGTTGAACAGTATTGTTTCTTTTTTTGGCTCTGTAATTACTCTGGTTGGTTGATCTGGATTTTTTCTATTCTTCTGGTAAAGTATATTTTGATGATTGATAAAATATTTTAATTGTTGCTTGATGCTATTTTGTTCTTTTTGAGATAATTTCTCCTTGAACTGTTGGGTATTTATATAGTGTTAAAGTTGTTGGTATTTTTGTGTGTTCATTTTTTGTTATATTTTCATTGGGTTTGGTTTGGTTTTGTTATATTTTTGGGTTGAAATGTTTTTAGATTTGTCTCATTCATGACAAACCATCAGCATTTCTATTGTCTTTTCCCTTTTTGTAATGTATTGTATAAATGAATAGTAATAGTGCTATTTTCTATCTTGCATGTTGATTGTCTTCAAATTTTTGTTTTTGGATTGCTGTTAATCCCTTGTGATCAGTGTATATTTCAAATCTCTAACTCAAGTATTCTTTCTATTTCATAACTGCCTAATAGATTGCTAAGTGTTCTAATGCTGGTGTTCTATAATTCTTCTTGGCTGAAGTTAAATCTCGGCTGGCGTATGTGACTGGATGTTTCCTTCTATCTGATTCTCTCTGAGATAGCACTGCTCCCAATGCTTGACCTGATGCATCAGTGGTGATAATGAATGGTTTACTATAATCTGAATAGATCAATACTAAAGCTTGAATAAGCTTTCTTCTTAAGATGTCAAATGCTTCTTGCTGGGTTTTAGTCCATTTGTATTTTACATTCTTGGTTTGGAGATGATTGAGTGGCTAAGCTATCTTAGAAAAGTTCTTAATGAAGTGGCAATAATAGCCTGCAAATTCCAAGAATGATTTTAACTTAGTCATGTTAGTTAGTACTGAAAATTTCTTTACTATCTCTATCTTATCTGGATCTGTTTTAATGCCATCTTTGCTCACTATATGTCCTAAAAACTTGAGTTCTGTTTTGCCAAAGAAACACTTTGTTGCATTTAATTTTAATCCAGCTCTTTTCAGGCTTTCAAACACTTGTTGGAGATAATGTAGATAGTCGTCAAATGTTTTTGAGAACACATTGGTATTGTCCAAATAGACTACTATTGATTTTCACAATAAGCTGGTATATACTATTTCCATTAGCCATTGAAATGTGGCTGGAGCATTTATCAAGCCGAATGACATGACTTCAAACTCGAAATTCTCTTCTCTCATCATAAAAGCTGTTTTTTTTTTGTCTGCTGGATCCATAGCTATCTGCCAGTATCCACTGTTTAGATCCAGTGTTGAGAATCATTTATTTCTTCCAAAAGCATTGAATAGCTTCTGAATTCATGGAGTTGGATAGCTGTCTCTACGAGTAACTCCATTGAGTTTTCTGTAGTCTACACAAAATCTGATTTTTCCATTCTTCTTTTGGATGAGTACTACTGGTGATAACCATGGGCTCATAGATGGCTAAATTAGCCCATTGTTAAGCATTCGGTTGATTTCTTAATGGATGATCTCATGGCTGGCTGGTGGTACTTTGTAGGCTTGTTGTTTGATTGGCATAGCATTTCCAGTCTTGATCTAATGTTAGATGATGTTAGTTTTACCAAATTTGTTTTCGCTAGCAAATATGTCATTGAAGTTGTTAAGTAATATTTTGAATTGCATACGTTGGAGTAGATCCAAATTTCTCATGTTTATTTGTTCCAATTGTTCTAATTGGAGCAAATAACATTTATTTCGTTCATAGATTGTTTGTAATGTAATATTTACATATCCACATAGCTGTAGAAAATCTGGAATAATGCTTGGTGGTTGATTTTCTAATTCAGTGCTTATGTATTCAATGATGGTTTCCTCTGGTATTGTGATGGTATCTTCTGTTGTATTGTAAATGGAAATTTTGATATGGTTGTAGTTTTTGGCTGATATGTGGAGATTGATAAGTCCAATCTTTTCTGATTTACAAAGGCTTGTTTCTGCTTTAAAAATCTGATCCTTATCTTTCACTTTTCTCTCTATAACTACCATGTACTAATCATATGATAGAATGAAAATTACTTGACTGGTTGAAATAATTTCTTTTTGGCCAATAATTTCTTCTTCTGCCATATTGACTGGTACGTCTATTCTATCTATTGATCCAAATTCCTGTATTCCTTTTGCAGTAATTCTTAGTTCTTCCCTTTTTCCCACTGACACTAACTGAGCTATTTTCACCAGAGGTAGAAATATTGCTTGTGCTATCTTTTCATTTGGCTCTATAATATAGGCCTTTTTTGAGTCCTTTTGTAGCATGGTGATGATATTTTCTACATATTCTATGTCAATTTTTCTCCTTTTATATTAATTTCTCTTTTCACTAAACTACTTCTGGAAGCTAATTGAACCATGGTTGTTGCTGGTATTTCCAATGCTATTTTCAGATTAATGCAGATATGTGAATGTGGCTCTAATTTGATGACATTTTTTTCTGGATACTTCAAATCAAACTCGGCATCTGTATCATGTGCGTGTTCTGACATGATACCTTCATTGTTATTGCTAAACCATTTAAGTTTCTGTTTCTTTGTGAGGTCAAGAAGTACAATATATTGTTCGTAGTCTGAATCAAAGTTTGACTCTGAGTTATTCTTATCACCATATTGAATGGAACTGGAACTATTGTTTTCTTTGTCATCATTATTGGAGTTTAAATCAGGATTGAAATTTGATTTTTTTTTTTTTTTTTTACATATTTATTGAGTGAAATCCAAATGCTACCTAATGAAATACATCAAATAATTGATCTAAATTAGGTACAAATTATGCATTTTCCACACATGACCAGCCACTCTGGCCAATCAAAACAACATTAAGCACTTATACTAACAGAAACCACATCAAAAGCATCAGAAATAAACAAACTAAACCTATGAAAACTGAAACTAACACCTAAGGCTACATCAATATCCAACAATCTGATAACCCCAACAGAGTAAACAAAAGATAGGCCAGATTTAGAATCAGGCAAAGAACCATCACAAGAGATCAAATTACGCTTTTCCATAAAGGCACAATACTTAACATAGATTGACCAAATCTCATCCCTAAAAGCGAGACACAGAGCACACACAAAGTTCACAACCTTCACACCAGTACTCTTAGAATCACCAAACACAGAGACTATTTCATGAAACCACTCCTTAAAAACAAATCCTTTGCACAAGGCAATACGGAACAAAATGTTCAAAACACAAAAGGACAAAAATTATAACACACTAGAAGTGGAATGACGAAGGCCAGAAATATTCTCCCAGATCATTGTGTAGTCCCCCAGAAGACAAACACGAGTAGCAACATCAGCATCACAGGAAAAAACATGGTCAGAGACCTCCACACAGCCACAAAATAAACAGATTACACTTGGATAACCTTTATCATAAAGGCATTTGTAAACAGCGACAGGCAGTCTGTGATGTAAAGCTTTCATGAAATATGTGCGAATGCCAGTAGTGCATTTACTAGTAGGACCAGCAGCTATATGTGAATTAGAATGTCAGACAAAGACAGACCTCCGCCAATTAATGTCTGCCAACAAATCTTGAGTGACAACATAGGTGTCTGAACCATACTCCCAGTACAGATGATGAATAGAACAAAAAACATCATGAACGAAATGTCTAAACAATATTACCACCAGCCAAAATGTATCTTTTATTCAACCAAGGGGGAAAAATCAAATTAGAGGAAGCAGCATAGCCAGCCAGCTCATTAGCACGGTTGTTGCCAAAATTACCAGAATGGCTCTTAACCTTATGCCAGGTGATTTTCAATCTCTTCGAGCATACAAAATTTGCAATATGACAGCATTTCACCCAGCAGCAATTACAGAAATCTGGACAAGACATACTTAATTCAAATCTGCAAGCATCCAATACCACTTGACTGTCTGAGAACAAACTAACACTACTAGACACTAGAACACACTCAAGGGCAAGTGCTATCGCCTGCAATTCTGCTAGTGTAGAAGACATCAAACCTGAAACCTTGACTCCCATACCCATGTTAATGTCATCAAAGAAAACTGCTGCACCAGACCTCATGTTAACAGACCCCAAGCCAAACAAAAAACTGTCTGTGTATACTGAGATGCAGCCAGCACCCAGACCAGATAAGTGATTACAAACCAAACCAAACTCAACGGAATTCAAAACACTAGAGGCATTAGCATTATCCAATAATAGATTTCACACAGAAAAAGTTACCATATTACTCAGAAATTTAATAGACAAGACAAACCACTCAGGAATGGGGCCACATGAATCCAGTCTTTTCCAATACTTAAAGATCACCCACTCAAAAACACCACCTTCACGGCCACATAATTGTTTCACAAAGACAACACCATACCATCAAAGTGAAGGGAGACACCTGGAGAAATTTGACTCACCAAGCACCAAAGACATGGGAGTACTATTGCAAAACCGGAATGCACTAGGTCCAGCATCACTTAAAGATAAACTGTAATCTCTAAATATATGAACGACACCTGCTAAAAAATTGTTTGTGAGGCTAATTTTCAGACAAGCCAGAAACACCAAAGGATGAATAGGGTGCCAACTTAAAGCCTGTAATTCATAAGCTCTATGAAGAAACAAACATCCCAAAATTCCACCAGAATTGGCAAAACACACCACAGATGCTGACTTATATTCAGCTTGAATTTGCTCAAAAGTTTTTAAACTATAAAGGGATGGGTAATAGAATGCATCATTAGGGAAATCCTGGGGCAGTTCAGCTTTGAATTTGAGGCTTTTGCAAATCAAGACATTCTATTTACTACAAACACTAAGAGGGACGAAGCTAAATTGAGTTCTATAACTGACAATAGGATGAAGAACTACTGAAACCAGATATGAAAACTGTTTGTTAGAGATAGCTTTCCTCAGCACAAGATTGGTAAAAAATCAGACATCTGAATGAGCTTTGGCCAAACTGGGTCGTGACAAGCCCTCAGTTGAGAGAAAAATGCCCAAGTAACGATGAGGTTCCCCTTTTTTGGCCACCAAAATAGGAGCATCACTGATTAATAAAGAAAAATTTGCAACTTTGCAGTTGATGGGAATGGCCACTGTCTTATCATTGTTGATCGAAATGTTATTGATCTGAAAAAACTTGCTGGCAATATTGAGAATATATTGTGTCACAATCTGACTACTACCAATTCAGATCATATCATCCACGAAAGCACCAGCAGCAAAAAAAGATGTTGATCTAGCTTGAAACTTCACATGGCCTGTCTTAGCAATAAAATGAGAATTCAGCCTGTAATTACACACACTTTCCTGTCTCTTGACTTCACACAAAAGAAGATCATAAAATATATGCCAAAGAAGAGGTGAAAACACCTCTCCCTGATCCAAGCCATCATGCACACAATAACTATCTGTCAACCCAAAATTGGTCATTACCCAGTTAGTACAACTGCCATGAATACCCCCAAAAAACCGAATAAACTTGCTACACATTTTGATTCTAATTAAACTCTTCTTAAGATGATTCAACCAACTGAGTTGTATGCCTTTTGCATGTCTTGCAAAACCAGCCAAAGCTCCCAGTTCTTCTCAAAAACATCTTTGACCACTGAACCAATTGCAAAAATGGGAGACTGAGTCATAATGCTTTTGAGCACTGAAAAATTGTTCTCATGAAGAACATCAAATTTGCTACAAGCCAAAAAAATCCTATCGGAAAGAATTTTGGACAGAATTTTCTGAGCTGTTTCAATTAAAGTGATAGGACGAGTGTTCGTGAGTATGCCTTTCTAATCATAAGGTTTGGAAATTATTGAAACCCAAGCCTCCTTCCAGACTCCGGGCACAGATTTACCAGAAAGACAAGAGTTAATGAGCACCAAGAGCATACCAAGAACTGAAATGTTACAATGCTTCTAAAGTTCATTGAAAATGCCCGACAAACCAGCAGCTTTGTCATCAGGCAAGTTTGAAACCACACCAAACAGCTCATCAAAACCCACACAGCTCATGACATAAGAAAAAACACCATCAAAAACATGGTCCAAAGGCTGATATTGACAAGACTAGTCTTCTGGGATATCAAGAACTATACCATGTTTTCGAATCCAACCTTCCATAATCTCATCCACCTTAGATTTGACAGGGTCTGGTTCAAAAATTAGCTCATTACCTATGACCAAATGATCCAAGACCACCTTGCAAAAAGGCCTTTCCAAAACACTTCTGATAATG
Organism: Geosiphon pyriformis; assembly: GCA_016748015.1. Lineage (NCBI taxonomy): Eukaryota > Fungi > Glomeromycota > Glomeromycetes > Archaeosporales > Geosiphonaceae > Geosiphon > Geosiphon pyriformis. The sequence continues at coordinate 935,993 of JAAOMT010000602.1, read as the reverse complement.
TGACCCTTGTTAGACACAAAGCTCTCTATCCTCTTCTCAATAGCAGATTTGATTTGTGATTCCTTGGCTCATTTAGATTCTAACAACTTTGAAGCACAATAAAATTTTCTGACTTTGAACAGAGCTGAACAAATGTTATTAAAGAATGAACCAGAGAGAAAGAGAGACCTAATCACAATTGCATTGTCGGAATTGAGTGACTTCCAAGTATTGAGCAACGAGACAAAATTGTTATTATTAACCAAATAGGAGGCCCTAACTAATTTAGATACCAGAAGTTCTAGTTTGTGAAACCTAGATGAAATTTTGGTGAAAACTCTATCATATTCCTTAAACCATTTTTTTTTGAAAACTTCATCTACTGAAAAGCACATTATCTTACAAATAATATCCCACATGGCATCCAAATCTGAAAGCTCATTGGCAGCCACGAAATCATCAGAAAACATAACAGCATTTACCATCATCATCTCCCTGAATTTTAACCATAAAGTAGTGTCAGCATTTTTGAAGTTATATTTCCAATGGTTCTTGTTGGCCTGTTTATGAAGTGAACATAGATATATGTCCAACAAACCACCCAAACCGACTGATACAGAAATAGATTGGTGATCAGTATTAAAGAATTCACCAACATCCAGAACACTATGATCCACTATTGTGTTAACTAAATTAGAAGAAACAAATATGTAATCTATTGTCTTTGCCACACCTCTAGAATTGCTCCATGTTGAAGCTCTTAGAAAATCATTACCAACGAGAGAGTTGACCAAGTCCAAGCTACCATACTTCTTGAAGCTAACACTCTTGCAAGAGCCATCCTCATTAAAATTGCCACCCAAAATCACAAAAAAAGATTCGTTCACAGCCTTAAAAATCAAGACGTTCACATCATTTGCTTGTGAAAAGCATGTTAATGGTAAAGTGCTAGTATACAGACCCAAAACAGAAACCGAGAGTTTATTTTTAAAAAGCAGCCTAACAGAAAAAAGATGACCAGGTATCTCAAAGATCTTGCATACATGTTTTGCCAGAGCAGCATTCATAATTATTGCCACACCAAAATCTAAATAACCAGAATTCAGACCAGAAATGAATACACATACTCCAGGAAATCTATCAACAATCCAAAGACAAATTCTACTCTTTAATTTTGTTTCAGTAATTATTGAGATCATATTGTCCATTTTCTTATGCCAACAAATGACGTCAGCTTGCTTAGCAGGATTGTTCATCCCTCTAATGTTGCATGTAACAATCTTTCACATGAAACTACTCATTAAGATAAAGAAGAAACTGCAGAACCCAAGCCAGTACACATCTGATCTAACTTCTCCAAAGCTGAACAAACCAAAGCCTCGAGGGCCATCAACTTTGACTCTAAACAGCCCACTTTTAAGGTCAAAATTTTTGAACTACTTGAACCTAATTCTGAAGTACTAGAGGAAACCAAAGAGAAGAAAAGAAGTATTGGCTTAGAATCATCCAGAGCCATGTCTGAATTAATTTCCATATTTGCCACAACTGGGACCACCAAATTCTGAGAAAAGGAGGTAAGAGCTGGAGGCACCAAGACCAAATTTTCAAGTTTGCTTACAATACCAGATATTTTATCCACAAGAAGCTCCACAGAACACTTCAAAGAAGCAAGACAAGTCTCCAAAGATGTACTAGCAGGAACCATATAAGGAGAGGAACCAATCACATCTGAAGCACCAGAAGAAAAGAAATCAAAACCAAGATCAAAACCAAAGTGAGGATTATTAAATAAGAGTGCAAAAGAGACTACTTGAGTCCATAATTTGCCACCAAAAGCAACTAGATGAGAAATAGGCACACTTTTTTTCGCATACAAATGGGCCAACTGGAGAAGGTTTTTATCAGAGACAACCCTTTTAAAAGACTTGGAAGACACAGAAGTAGAAGCGACCTCAGCATCACACTCCAAAGCAGAGTGGCCAAATTTTCCACACCGCTTGTACCGAACCAGATCCAATCTAGCCCAAGAAAGCCTTACACTGCCAAGAATTGGTTTCATGTGAAAAGCAGACTCCAACAATTTGTCAGACACAAAGCCAACCACAGTACAGCGAAATCTATTTCCAGTCTCCAAAGAACAGTTGATTATACAAGTTTTACCACCAGTCCCATCCAATAGATTACCGAGATCATGGACAGTTGTTCCCATTGGCAAAGTAAACAAAAGCGCCCTGAACTGATTTCTAGATGCCCAAGTTTCATAATCACCCACCACCATAGCCACACAAACCGAGTCTTTACCAATTAGAAAAGACCACTTAGCAGCCAAAAACACAGTCTGTTTCAATTTGGCGAATTCTACTACAGCCTTCTGCCATAAACCAATAAGTTAGATTTTAATTGACTTAATTTGTCCAAACTTGGATACTGCAGCGACAATCATTTTTTTTGGCATATTCATAGAATTTTCTTAATGACTACAGCCTGATCTGAGCAAATTCCTTGTCTCTTAAGATTGCTGTTTACTATGATGTTATTTTCTTTGGCCAATGATGTGGCCTTTTCCATGCTTTCTGACAAAGTAAACGTTGATCTGATAATCTTTTCAAATTTTGAGGGAGTAGTGGCCCCCCCAAAACCATTGATTCCTGAAAATAATTTTCTTATGACCTGAGTTTTGGCTGTTGCCGATTTCCCTTCTACAGCCAAAAGATTGATGTCCAAAGCAAAAGATTTTTTTACAGCTACTTCCATCTGAGTTTTAATGATTTTGGGATCAATCCACACCTTATCCAAAAAGAAAGACTTATGGGGAAGAAGAGAAACCTCTTTTTCCTCTTCCATGTCATAATTAATAGAGCCGAAGGGGGAGCCAATAATTGCACTATTAATAAAATGCTTGGCTTGGAGTGTATTTATCTTGGAATCAGATATTCCTTCACCATCAAAAGTCTCCCCATCAGTATCCATGCTATTAAACTGCCTGACTACTTGACCAGACCCACTACTTTTGAGAGTCACACCATTACTTGATAGCTTAGCACCACCGAGAGGTTTCTTGATCTTATAACTTGAACCACTACCAACTGAACCAGAAGTTGGAACTCTGGTCGACCTTTTTTTAGCACCAGTATCACTCATGGGAGCAGCCAGATCAACAACAAAAGGATTTGTTTCTTGTAAAGTGTTGGACGACAGTATGAAATAACAGAAAAAACTTCTTTCAAATTATGACTCTTTTTCAGGAATTTGGGACAAAGGAGAGAAAGAAGTTTTTTTTTTGATTCTGATTCTAATGTGCAGCTGCTGATTGGTTTTTCTTCCTCTGAGATCATGTAAATCATGTGTGGTGGTAGATTGTAAATGAGGTCACACTCATTACAATATTGGAAGTTACATGAAATCAAACAGTGGTCACATAGTCGAGTGTTTAACTGTGTTAAATGCTCTTCCTGTTCTTCTCTTGTGGATGCCAAAGTTTGATAGTGTTCATGAAATTCCTCTGGTTCTAGGAGATTTATGACTAGTTCTTTGTTCTAGTTGAGTTCCATAGGTTCCAGTAGGTTGTTTTTGATCTTTCTGATTTCTTTGGGTGTTGTCCCTTCTATTTTTTTATTTGCCATTCTCCAAATTTTGTCATTGTCATGTGGACAACTGTTCAATTGTTGTACTGCTCTTCTCCAGGCTGCTTCTATTGGTGTTTCTTTTCTAACCCAGTTACTTATCAAGATTGTGTATTAACATAACTTGTCACATATTCCTCCTTACTTGGGAATGTTGTTCCATATTTTTTCATCCAAAAAAGTTTCTCCACAAGCAAGACAAGATTGATTATCCCATTTTTTTTGTTTTTTCAGTCGTTCAAACCTTTTTATGATGCATGTGCAGCAATAGAACTTAGTTACTGCTAAGTATTCTTCATCATCACCACAGCATGTGCCCATTGTTGACAGTTTCTTGCCACAATCAATGCATACAAGCTTTGGTTGATAATAGTTGATTGGTTGTGGTGATGAGTGGGTATATGGAGCATAGGTGGCTGTGGGTGGTGACTTTTCTTCCTTTGCCTTTCCCATTTTTATTCTCTTCCCACTCCCAATTTTTTATTTTCTTCTGGTTTTCATTGATTTCCCAGTTGTTGTTGGTATTCCAGGTAAGTTTGATTTCTTTCTGTTTTTTTTTCTCTTGGTCGTGCCACAATAGTATTGGCAGCAGTTTGTTGTGGTCTTTATTGGCCCACAATACTTGGTAGGCTTCCCAAATAGGTTTTTCTTTTTTTTCCTTGAACTCAATCAGTGGTGTTGTTGTAGTGGTCATCTTGAAGTGACCACACATAGCTGGTACTCACATGTGTTGACTGTTCTTGCTGAGTGCTAGTTCTTGAGTCATCCAATCAAGTATAGCATTTGTTTTAGTGAGCCAGTTATTACCAATTAAGGCTTGGTATTGAGTGGCTTCTATTACCAAAACTTTGATAAGGACTGTAATGCCATTAACTTCGAAAGGAAAGTTGTCAATCTCACCAATAGGAGTTTTGGTTGCTCTATTAGCTGTGATAATCCTTGCACTGGCAGCTCTGTCAACTCGGTGACCTAATTGATCCATGAGTTGTTTGGTAATAATGCTGCCAGCTGATTCACTATCCAAAATCAGTTTAATATACTGACCATTGACTTTGGCATCAGTATACATTGTGGTTATTGGTTTGGTGTCCAGAGTGGCTCTACTGAATAATGGAACTAATGTGATTTCCTCAAGTTCAAATGGGAATATGGCAACAAGTGATTTGTTTTTAGTGCTGGTGGCTAGTGGAATGTTACTGGTAAGTGGCTTCTGATTGGTTTTTTGTTCACTGGATGCAGCATCTTCTGGGGTGACTAGAAGACTTAAGTAGTTCTAAGAACTCAGGTTTTGGTTATACCCAGCTCCTGAACTCTGCTGGCATGATCCTAATGGTTGATTTGATAAACTGGAAATTGGTTGATGTACTACTATCATCAATTTTCAGTTTTGTTGTGTCATTCTCAGTCTTTGGGTTCCATTTTAAGATAAGTTTTGTGGCAGTATTTGAATTTGGGGTGTTTAATAGATTAACTGGGACTGCTGATAAATTGTTGGTGACTGTGGTTGATAGATGGCCTGTAATTGATATACTGGAATTTGATATACTGGTGGTTAATAGATTGGTTGTTGCATCATGGACTGGTAAGTAGATTAATCTTGATTTTAATAGTTATTTGGAGTTTAGAATTGGCAATCAGAGTTTTGATATTGATTTCCTGATTATGGTGTTACCAGTAGAATTTTAGCTATCAATTAGCATAAAATTACCCTTATAATTCCTATAATTCATTAGTATATTAATATCATTTCAAATTACCATTTATTATTTAATCAATTATCACATATTATGATTCAATTAAAATAATCTAATTAGTATAACAGAAAGTAGGATGATCAAATTACACAATACCCTGAACTTTGTAACATTCAAAAATTCGCCGAAATTTACAGAAATTCACCGAAATTATAATTAGTTCACCCAAATTAATCAATAGTTCAGCAAAATAACTTGTAGTTCATCAAAATGTATCTTTAGTTCACCAAAATTTGAGCAAAGAGAAAAAGTGCAAGTTCATAGACTAGTACTACAACAAGTTGTATAAAAAAAGAGCTTTTCTCTTCTGGAAAATGTATCTTACTTTAGATTTATCTTTTAAAACTATTCCTATACACAAAAAGAAATAAATATTAAATAATTTGAAAAACCAAATTCTTTAATTATTGTACTTGGAAAATTTCCAAAACCCAACTAACATTTCGAAATTGATTAGCTACCAATTTCAGTAAAACTGTTAGTGACTCCAGGCCTGAATAGAAAACGTTTCCCTTGACAGAATTCTATTTTTTTTACATTTTTTTTATTTTTCTTTTGTTTTCTTATTACAATCATTAGAGTAGTCTACAGACAAGATTCCTGTAGAAGAGTTGACTTTCACAGCAAAGTAACTACACATTTTTAGTGAGCTTCCAGACAAACAATTCCTGGGAAAGAGTTGACATTTACTACAATGTAACTACATAAAGTAACTGGCAAGAAATTAGCCATTCCACTTATAAGCCCAGCAGTTCAAATTATAGAAGATAATTTGAAGATAAATTCAGTTATTGGAGGTTCAACTACTTCTAGAAAACGTGAATTTGCAACCAACAAACAGTTACAACATTCAAGAAAAAAGACCAAAAACCTCCAGTAACATTTGGTGCTCTTCTATGGAAATAACACAGCAACAACAAATTCAAAGTGGTGACCACACCAGACACAGCAACTCTAGAGTATTATAAGTTAATTTACACCCACTGCAAGCAAAGATTTAACATTCCAGACAGAATTGAAGTTGTAAAGAAATCAGTATACTATTACATTGAAAACCACATCAACAATTATCTTTTTGGAAACTACAACATTTCAGAAGTTAGAAGCAACCTCTACAATAATTTAGTGCACTATTCACAATTGAGAACAGAAGACCTGAACAGTGAAACACTTGATACCTACTTCCAAGAACTTAATTTTAACATTATTGAGTATTGTGAAGAAAAATACCCAATACAGCCCAAATATTTTTTTAATTTTAAATCAGAGACAGAAACAAGCAACAAAGGCAAACAAAAATTGAAGCAATACTCAAGAACCATTCCAAACACTCCAACACTACAAAAGACAACTGCCAAACACTTGCAAACACCTGAACAAGGAACCAGTGTCAAATTACCACTTTCTATTACACCATTTCCAATTTCACTTGTTTAACCACAAACACCAAGTTTACCACTTAGCCGTTTCTCCAGACCAGAAGATTTTCAGTTACCTAGAAATCCTACTCAACAGCAGAAACCAATATCAACAAGTGCCAATATCATTGATTACTTACAGGAAAACGAAAGTAATCACTCAGAAAGCTTGGAAAGTAAAGAAACTGAATCAGAACCAGAAGAAATTACAGAAAACAAAAAAGAAATGACAACTGCTTACATTGCAAAAATCCCAGAATTTACTAGTAAAGACAATGATACCAGTCTTCAAGAATGGCTTGACAAGATTCAAAAAGCAGGAGACACAAATGGTTGGATTGCAGCGAGAATGCTTAAAGCAATTTCCTACTTTCTCCAAGGAACAGCAGGAAAATGGTTTGAAAATTTAGAAGAACCATTTGAAAACTGACAAGCATTCAAAGATGCTTTTCTACAACAATTCACCAACAACAATACCTCTATCACTCTTAGAAACCACTTTCACAATATCAAACAAGAAACATCTGAATCTGTTATGACCTATCTTGGAAGATTTAACAAACTTCTCAAACAAATCTGACAATTGGAAACCAATAACTACTATTCTGATGCTCAAATTCTGGATCAGTTTATAGCAAAATTAAAAGACAAACTGATTAAGAAAGTTCATTCACATGCTCTAGCAGACTTAGCAACTGCTATTAGACATGCAAAGAGCTATGAAATGGCAATGGAAAAAGCAAATCACACCAAGCTTGTAAATTTTGCAATTGGAGAAACCAGCTTAGCAGCTGAAAAAAAGATAGACCAACTCACAAAGAAAGTTGAAAGCTATTTTACAAACCAATAACAACAGCAGCAACAACCACAAAGATATCAACCCCCACAATGACACAACCAAAACAATTTTGGATTACCATCCAACAACCAATCTCAAAATTGTCATTATTGTGGAATTCCAGGACACTAAAAACGAGATTGTAGGAAATTGCAAAAAGACCAACAAAACAGGAGTAATTAACGTTACTTTTCATCACAACAATCCTATTACCAATCTTTACCACCAACCTATTATTCACCAAGACCACAAAATCAAAACTACTACCCACCAGCTCCACAATTAATGCAGCAACAATATTAGCAACCTTTACCAATTCAGCCATATCAGATACCACCCACTCAACAATATCAAGTACCAGCAAAAAGATTGGTTTAACATAACCAATTCACATCCCAAAATTAATTGCAAAATAACCACAACAGAATCAATCCAAATAACCAGTTGGTTCCTCGAAATTTGGGTCAGCAAAGACCCAATCACTATCATACTCAACCCAGTTATCTTACAATACCAGAGAAATCGGATTTTCAACAAACTGCATTTCTGAAGATGAAGTTGCAGCGCTAAGATCAAACCCTTCTAACCACACCATTCTACCAGCTTAAATTGCCCAAAATGCTAATCTGTCAGATATATTTCCATTTGAATTTGAAGCAAATGAATCACCATTTCTGCTTAGTAATGCAGCAGTCAATAAACAGAAAGCAATTACTGCCATGTACACAGAAACTACAGTGGAAGGAAAACTCATTCTCTTAATCTTAAATAGTGGATCAGCTGGAAGTATCATCACTTACCAGCTGATGCAACAACTCAAACGAAATGTAGACAGACCAGCTCAAACAATTATTGTCACAGCTGATGGTATGAAGAAGACTCCAGTAGGAAAAATTAATGATTTCTCTTTTTCAATTGATGGAATCACCATTCCAGTTAAAGTTCTTGTTATGGATGCACCCCAATACCAAGCTCTAGTCAGAAATAATTGGCTTCTCAAGGCCAATGCAAACCTGAACTGGGAAACTCAAGAACTTAAATCTCATACCAAGGACAATATACCATAGTACCTGCAACCTGTAATACCTTTAACAAACAATCAGAAAAAGCTCCAGTATTTGAATTTGAAGAGGAAAAAGAAATGCCACTTACTGAAACCTACATGGCTCTTGAATCAACATCCAATTGGGCTGAAAAAACCAAACAAGAGATTTTTGAAGAATCAAGGGGATGGAAGAAAGTTAGATATTCTACACCAGAACCATGGAAACAACCATCGTATATTCCACTCAAATACAAAGATTGCAACAAAAAACTTTCATCAATGGGAGCATGTATTTCTCCAGAAGAGGAATATGAAACTTGTATCTGTTACTTTTGCAAAGCATGCCATAGAGAACAATTTGGATCTCTAAAAAGAAGTGGAAAATAAGACAACACATCTTGCCTTACATGTGGAGAAATGCTACCAGAAGAATGCAATTGAATTAATGTAGCAATAAAAAAAGGAGTATGTGATCAAATCTGTCAATATGCTCTATCAATTTCGGAAAAAGTCAGAAGAGGAACACTATTTGATACAGCATACAACAGTGCTTTCAATAAACTTTACCACTACCCTCATGATGCTGAAATGATTTTTGACTTAGCAATGGCATTGATCAATGGAGCCACCCAAAAAGATGTCTGCCAAATGAAAGAAGCTGAATATATTGAGTATACCATAGAATTAGCTGGATTTGATTATGAAGATGAAGTAGAAACCTACCACCAAATTGCAAGCCACACATATCCGACCAAAGAAGCTCAAGTTCAATGATTAGAGCCAATAAACATTCAATTGTGTGAAGAATGTGTTATGCCTTGTGATGACCAATAGTGTTTAGAATGTTATGCTCTTAGCATTCCTCTGTCAAATGAGAATGATGAAAATGAAATCGAATTTGGAGTATCTGAAATAGTAAAAGAACTATCAACCACTCCCATCTATTTTCTTGAAAAGCAACCACCTCTACAACTTAAATATTTTGACAACCATGGCCAAGGAATCAGACCAGAAAAAGCACACGAAATTGATGCTGGATATGACCTAAGATACCCAGAAAAAGATACTTTGATTCTCCAACCAAAGTCTTTGACAAAAATCAATCTCAAAATTGTTCTCAAAATTCCACCAAGAGCAATGGTTCAAATTGCTTCCAGATCATCATTGGCGAGCAAAGAAATCAATATTAGAGGAGGAGTTATAGATGCAAGATACACTAGAGACATTACCATCATGTTACAGAATGAGACAGACAAACTATTCAAAATTGAACATGCTGAAAAAATTGCTCAAGCAATTTACTTACCCTTAATCAACATTTCGGGTTTACAATCAGTAAACAACAGAGAACAATTGGGAAAAAGTGAAAAAGGAACTCAAGGTTTTGGTTCAACTGGATGATTTACAGTCTCAGTAAACATAGTTTTTAATACACAAAATGAATCTCACCAGATTTTTTAACTTCTTCAGCCAATTACCATTTCACCTTTTGGAAAACATCATGAAATTTACACTTGCTCAAAACCCACCACTACACAACAAATCTTTGAATCCAATAAACAAATCTGTTTGAAGCATGAAATATCAATTCCAAACGTTTATATTTCCAAAAGAATGAAAAAATTTCGAGTTATATTCTACAATCCCAATAATTACCCTATTGTTTTATTAAACAAATTAGAAATTGGAATCATATACAGCAATATCTTTCAAGATGAAAACCCTCAAATTGTCTCTAATTTCATCGAAATTGTAAAGCACACTCTACTCCCAAATCCAAATATCATTCCCATTACTGAAAACTACCACTTGTTAGAAGAAAAACTCTCTCGAATCAGATGTGTATAAGAGACAGAAATACTACAGAACTAAGAGGATTTGTGGAATTAGTCTCTTACTATCAAAAATTCATAAAAGAATTCTCAGAAATTGCCAAACCACTCAATTATCTTACCAACAAAAACGTACCATACAAATGGACTAAAGAACAACAAAAAGCTTTTGAAATTCTCAAAACAAAATTGACAACAGCCCCAGTTCTTGCTTATTCAGACTTCAACAAACGATTCCAATTAGCCACTGATGCCTCACACATAGCATTTGGTGCCATCTTATCACAATTGAATAAAAATAGCCAAGAACAAGTTATTGCCTATGCCAGTAGAACACTCAAGCCAACAGAACTCAAATATGACTCAACTGAATTAGAAGCTGCTGTAGTTATTTGGGCTCTTAAACATTTTCAACAATATCTAAAGAATGGAAAAGAATTTGACATAATAATGAACAACATTGGCCACAAATGGCTCAATAAAAAGAAAACTAAACAAAGTGCTAAACAGTTTCGATGGAATGACTTCTTAGCAGACTACAGATATATTGTACACCACAAACCAGGAAAACTACATACTAATGTTGATAGCCTCTCAAGAATGAGACAAGATTAATACCAACAACAATTCCATCACAACTTACCAACTTACCAACAAAATAACCAAACAAGAATGGATCTCAGAAGCTACAGCAATCTTAAAAATTATTTGGAGACTCTTACTATGCCAAAAAACTGGTCTCCAAGTGAAAAACACCACTTACAACACCAATCAAAACAATATTTTATACACCAGAACAAAATCTATTATAAAAATCACAGAAAACCAAACCAGCCACTCAGATTAGTACAAGAGAATGAAAAAAAAACAATTTTATACAACATGTACACAGACCCATCTTCAGCACATTTGGGAAAAGAAAGAACAATTTAAAGAACCCTTGAACATTATTTTTGGCCCCACATGTAAAAAAACATTTGACAATATATAGAATTTTGTGATAATTGTCAAAGAAGAGGAGAAACCCACCTCACAGAACCTCTAAATCCAATCAAAGTTGGACAACCTTTTGACAGAGTTGGAATTAATTTAGTCAGACCATTACCTATCACAACCCAAGGAAATCATTATATTGCAGTTGCAGTGGATTATCTTACCAAATGGTCTGAAGCCAGAGCCATCCAAAGAGCAGATGCAAAATCAGTAGCAAATTTCATCTATGAAGACATTATTTGTAGACATAGATGCCCAATTGAACTCTTATCTGATCAAAGAACACATTTTGTGAACAACTTGATACATGAAATTTGTGAACAATTCAATGTCAAAAGATCTCTATTATTACCTTATTATCCTCAAACAAATAAACTTGTAGAACGTTTCAACAGAACATTGTGTGAATCTCTAGCCAAAGTCTTAACAGACTTTGAACAGAAATGGAATATCTTTATTCCATTAGTGTTACTAGCATACAGAACACTAAAACAAAATACTACAAAACACACACCATTTGATTTAACTTATGGAAGGACAGCAACATTACCAATTAATTTCACAGTAGAAACATACCCTGTGCAACCAATTAATAAAGAAAACTTTCAAGAAACACTCCAAAAAAGAGCCTACACTCTTCTTAGTACACTGGAAGGAAAAAGAAGAATAGCAGCAACTCATATTGAACATTTTCAAGCTCAACAAAAAAAAAGACATAACAATAAATTACCACCTATTACCAACGAATTTAAAGTTGGAAATAAAGTTCTCTTATACAGAACTAAGGCTGAAAAACAATGGAGTGAGAAATTTGAAAACAAATGGGATGAACCATTTTATATTCACAAAATTCTAGGCAATGGATCATATAAGTTAAGACTTGATGACAAAATATTAGCAAAAGTTGCATATGGAGACAAATTGAAACACTATCATTCCAGAAACAATTCTGAACCATTAATTCCACAAATTGGTACACATTCCCTTTTAATTAATCTTGAAGATATTCCCCGAAATTTAGAACCAATAATTATAATAGAACAACAACCAAACTTAAACACTTAAATTTTACAATAATTCTCTAATAAAAACACAAAGACAAAAATAGTAAATAATTACAAAACACTCAAACCCAAAAACAAATAAAAACCCCATATCCAAAAATAATTTTCTTTATTCTCTCTTTTCATAATTAGTCAATTTTATCATGATTATTTTCCAAAATATTCAACAAATATCCCAAAAATTAATGTTAGCCTTGAAAACACTCCCTGACTTATCTATAACGATCAATGGAAGTCAAATTAATTACATTCAGAAAAAAACCACAGCCCCAGTAGCAAATCATTTACAGAACTATCACCCCTATAGAAGAAAAACAAGAAGTCACTTTGAGAATAGATTACCAAGACTTTTGAAGCAGGCACTAGAAGAAAATCTTTTAATTACCCCTATTGACATTCCACCAAATGTTACAATGCAACATAAACTTCTACTATTACTTAATGAACAGAACAATGAACACACCCCTATCTATAAATACTTTCAAATTGGAAAAACACTTTATGAACGAAAACTGGAACTTGAAGCAACAAATCTCACTCTTGAAGTTATACAAAAACAAATCCACAATGAATTCAAAACAGCAGTGGGACCAACAAACATTTGCTACAAACTTAGAGCAGCTCTTAGACTCTATGACTTGTTTAATACTTGTGAAAATGTTCTACAAAATCTAATACTGCAACTAATGAAAGTCCAATACATTGGCAAACTCACAGAACTGAAATTTCAACAATTTTCAGAAGAGATTACTTCAATTATTTTAGATCACTATCTCAATATTACAGATAGTGCTTGGACTTTGACAGAGCTCAGTCTTGAGGAGGAGATTATGTTAATAGTAGAATTTTAGCTATTAATTAGCATAAAATTACCCTTATAATTCCTATAATTCATTAGTATATTAATATCATTTCAAATTATCATTTATTATTTAATCAATTATCACATATTATGATTCAATTAAAATAATCTAATTAGTATAACAGAAAGTAGGATGATCAAATTACACAATACCCTGAACTTTGTAACATTCAAAAATTCGCCGAAATTTACAGAAATTCGCCGAAATTTATAAGAAATTCGCCGAAATTATGAATAGTTTACCCAAATTAATCAATAGTTCAGCAAAATAACTTGTAGTTCATCAAAATGTATCTTTAGTTCGCCAAAATTTGAGCAAAGAGAAAAAGTACAAGTTCATAGACTAGTATTACAACAAGTTGTATAAAAGAAGAGCTTTTTTCTTCTGGAAAATATATCTTACTTTAGATTTATCTTTTAAAACTATTCCTATACACAAAAAGAAATAAATATTAAATAATTCAAAAAACCAAATTCTTTAATTATTGTACTTGGAAAATCCCCAAAACCCAACTAACATTTCGAAATTGATTAGCTACCAATTTCAGTAAAACTGTTAGTGACTCCAGGCCTGAATAGAAAATGTTTCCCTTGACAGAATTCTATTTCTTTTACATTTCTTTTATTTTTTTTTTGTTTTCTTATTATAATCATTAGGGTAATCTACAGACGAGATTTCTGTAGAAGAGTTGACTTTCACAGCAAAGTAACTACACATTTTTAGTGAGCTTCCAGATGAGCAATTCCTGAAAAAGAGTTGACGTTTACTACAATGTAACTACATAAAGTAACTGGCAAGAAATTGGCCATTCCACTTATAAGCCCAGCAGTTCAAATTATAGGAGATAATTTGAAGATAAATTCAGTTATTGGAGATTCAACTACTTCTAGAAAACGTGAATTTGCAACCAACAGACAGTTACAACATTCAAGAAAAGAGACCAAAAACCTCTGGTAATAATGGGTTGCTATAAGTATGGCAATTGACTCAGATATGGCCTTGCTTACTACAGTTGTAGCAGACATGCATCTTTTGCTGTCATGACTAATTTGGTATTGCTAACAATGATGGACGCGACTGATTTTGGAAATAATTCACATTTCCCTGATTATTATGTCATTAAGAAAGCTAATAAATTGGGTGATTGTCAGCTAAGTATTTCTCTATCTTCTGATTAATTGTTTCTCTGAATTTTTCCAATTTGGAATCCAATTCAGATGATCTATTCATTACTAGATTAATGGCTTGGACATGGTTGGCCTCTGACTCAGCTGATTCGAAATCTCTGGCACATGTGACTGCATCTTAAAGGGTGCCTGGATGCAATAGACATACATGTTGCAAGATACTGCTGCACAGGCCACAGGTAAACTGGTTGAGGATCTGTGACACTGTGAAATAGTTGGTGTCAATTGCTTGGATTTGGTGCAGATTTCTATGGAAGCATCCTAAGTAAGTAATAACTGCTTTAGTTTCTTCTTGTTTCATAGTGGTAAATATATTAACTAGGCGATTGATACTGTTATTGTTGCTAAAGTATCTTAAAAATTCCACTTTGAAGGCATTGAAGTTTTGTGGTTTATTAATCAAGCTCTGATACCATGAATTGGCAGTATCCTTGAGAAAGTAGGGAATGGCTTGCATTGCTCGGGTGTCATTCCATCTGTTGGCTGCAATTACTTTTTCTATGTCATTCAGCCATGCTTGAGCATTGTCCTCTTCACTGGTAAAATTGTTGAGTTTTGTAATTGGTAAATAGGCCATTGGGTCTAAGTTGGGTTGTTGTGGTGGCTGTTGAAGCAGTTGTTGTATGGATTCGGCTATTAGATTAATTGGTGGTTGATTGATGACAATTACTGGAGGTAAGTTTGTTTGGTTAGTTAGATCAGGGTTTTGATTATTCTGAGTTGGCAGTGTCTGACTATTTGGAGTTTCAATTTCCAGATTTTCTAGATTTAGATGTTTCAGAGTTTGAATGTTCAGGGTTTCAAATTCCAGGTTTTCTGGGATCAGGTTTTGGTAAGTAAATTTCTAATCCTCAAATTCTTCTTCCTCTTCTTCTTGTTTTCCTTCTGATTCTGTGACTTCTCAAGGACTTACAATTCCGAAATCTGGTTGAGGTGGTGGTGATTGAAATCCTGATGGTGTTGGTAATCATAATTTAAATCCTTCAAAATATGTGCCATATGGTCCTAATAAGTCTTCTTTTCTTTGTTTACTTTAAAATTGGAATCATCTAAATGTTGATGTCATGTTTGATGTAGATGCACCTGCTGCTGCAATATTGATAGTGCTTCTAGGAGTATAATGATATGATGGATTTGTAGGTGATTCAATTCTGTGTTTCTTCCAAGTGAATGGTTAGATATGTTGAGGTGTTACTGCTGGTATTTGTAGTTTTCTTTTGCCTTTACTTGTGTAGGTGATTGGGTATTTCTGTTGTGTGTGATGTTCAATTTTTTTATTAATCTCAGTGATGATGGATGCAAAATTATAGTTTGTTGGTAAGCTGCTGTTTTGGATTAATTCATTGTAAAAAGTTTCTTTTGCTGATTTAGTATTTGTTGCTGTTCCTAATAAGTAGACAATTCTTTTATTGACATAAAAGTTGAAGGCTGATTCTACTGATATGTGATTCGGGATTAATCCCAAGTGTTGACAATAGTGTTAAAATAAAGATTTTGCAAATTCTAAATAATTTGCTCCTATATTTTCTGATTCTGCCACTGTTGATTTATTTGTTGGTGTTGGTTCTCTATAAGATTATACCTTATAGGGAGCACCAAATGTTATAGATAATTACTTGGAGTCTCAAATCAAATAACAAACCCATAACTTGGTGCTCAAAAGCTATTTGCATGGATGGTGATCTGAAGATATTGTTTATCTGAAGGTTTTGATTGAGTTCTTTGTATAATAGACAGAGATTCAATGGTTGTTTTATCTGTAGCTTCCCAGAATCGTAATTCTGTCAATTTTTCTCTCAGCTTGATGGCCAGCAATTCTCTGGTAAGTAATCTGTAATTCGCTTTATATGCTCTACCCACTCGCAGGAGTCTTTTACTAGGCAATTCTTAACATCAGTAATCTAGTGCTTTTAATTAATTAATACACAACAATAAAATTAAAGAAAGAAATAAAGCAAATAAGAAAATAAGCCAAGGCAATGTGCAGATTAGTTTTTGTCAATAGCCATAATCAAGAGCTATTGTTCCAGTGTGGTCAAATATCAATTATTATTAACATGAGATGTTAATAATGGAGAGTAGAATTAGATATTTGAATAATTATTTGTTTGATGATTGTGAATTGGAAAATTGTCTAAATAAAATCAAATGGAGAGGTCTGTCTTTTCAGCTTTTAACACTACTGCTATATATACATAATTGAGATTTCTTAATTCCTCAATTCTTTACGACAAGAATTCTTGAATTTCTGGAATCCTGTAATTCCATTGAGAAGAATCCTGGAATTCTGAAATCCTGTAATTCCTCATGTGAGAATCCTGCAATTTCTAAAATTCTGCAATTCCTCTAAGAGAAATCCTAAAATTCTACATTTACTATGTCTACTTCTGATTGGCTAATAACTATGCTGATATGTTTTCTATATTTTTATGAGTAACAGTAATAATTAAAATAATAATAATATATGCTAATTATAAATAGAAATTATAAGAGTAATTTCATGTTAATTAATAATTAAAATTCTACTGGTAACATAATTTTCTTCTCAAGATTGAGCTCTGTCAAAATCCAAGCACTATCTGTGATATCAAGATAGTGGTCCAAAATAATTGAAGTAATTTGGTCTGAAAATTGTTGAAATTTCAGTTTTGTGAGCTTTTAAATATATTGTATTTTTATTGGATAAAGTATTAGATTTTGTAAGACGTTTTGACAAGTATTGAATAAATTATAGAGTCTAAATGCTGCTTTAAGTTTGTAGTAAGTGTTTGTTGGTCTAGCTGCTGTCTTAAATTTATTGTAAATTTGTTTTTATATAGCTTTAGGGGTGATGTTTGTTGTTTCAAGTTCCAATTTTCGTTCATAAAGTGTTTTTCCAATATGAAAATATCTATAGATAAAGGTATGATTATTGTTCTGTTCATTAAGAAATAGTAGAAGTTTTTGTTAGATTGTAGCATTTGGTAGAATGTTAATAGGGGCAATTAAAAAGTTTTTTTTTAGTGCTTGTTTCAAAAGTTCTGGTAATTGATTTCCAGAGTAACTTCTTGTTTTTTTATAAGAGTAATAATTCTGAGAATTATTTACTACTGGAGCTATAGTCTCTTTCTGAATGTAATTAATTTGACTTCCATTAATCATTATGGATAAGTCAGGAAGTGTTTTTAAGATTAACATTAATTTTTGGAATATTTGTTGAATATTTCGAAGAATAATTATAATAAAATAACTAACTAATAAACAAAATTTAAAAAAAAATAAAGAAAATTATTTTTGGATATAGGGTTTTATTTGTTTTTGGGTTTGAGTGTTTCTTGTAATTATTTATTATTTTTGTTTTATGTTTTGTGTATTTTAAAGGGGATTATTGTAAAATGTTAAATTAAGTGTTCAAGTTTGGTTGTTATTCTATTATAACTATTGGTTCTAAATTTCAGAAAATATTTTCAGGATTAATTAAAGAGGAATGGGTACCAATTTGTGGAATTAATGGTTCAGAATTGTTTCTGGAGTGATAATGTTTCAATTTATTTCCATGTGCAACTTTTGTTAGTACTTTGTCATCAAAATAGTCCATCTTATTTGTTTTCAAATTTTCTACTTTATTGTTTTTCAGCCTTAATTCTGTGTAAAAGAACTTTATTTCCAACTTTAAATTTGTTAGTAACTAATAGTAATTTGTTGTCATGTCTTTTTTTTTGTTGAGCTTGGAAGTGTTTAATATGAGTTGTTACTATTTGTTTTTTTCTTTCTAGTGTACTAAGAAGAGTATAGACTCTTTTTTGAAATGTTTTTTGAAAGTTTTCTTTATTGATTAGTTGTACTGAATATGTTTTTACTGTGAAATTAATTGGTAATGTTGCTGTCTTTCCATAAGTAAGATCAAATGGTATGTGTTTTGTAGTATCTTGTTTTAGTGTTCTGTATGCTAGTAATACTGATGAAATAAAGATATCTCATTTCTGCTTAAAATCTGTTAAGACTTTAGCTAAAGATTCACACAATGTTCTGTTGGAATGTTCTACAAGTCTATTTGTTTGAAGATGATAAGATAATGATAAAGGTCTTTTGACATTGAATCATTCACAAATTTCTTGTATCAAATTGTTCACAAAATGTGTTCTTTGATCAGATAAAAGTTCAATTAGGCATCCATGTCTACAAATAATGTCTTTATAGATGAAATTTGTTACTGATTTTGCATCTGCTCTTTAAATGGCTCTAGCTTCAATTTGGTGAGATAATCTATTGCAACTGCAATATAACAATTTCCTTGAGTTGTAATAGATAATAATCCGATTAAATTAATTCCAACTCTGTCAAAAAATTGTTTAACTTTGATTGGATTTAAAGATTCTGTTGGACAAGTTCCTTCTTTTTTTTGACAACTATTACAAGATTCTACATATTGTCAAATGTTTTTTTGCATGTAAGGCCAAAAATAATGTTCAAGAGTTGAATTGTTTCATCTCTTTCCAAGTGTGCTGAAGAAGAATCTGTATACATGTTATATAGAATTGTTTCTTTTTTATTTTCTTGTATTAATCTGAGTAATTGGTTTGGATTTCTGTAATTTTTATAATAGATTTTGTTATGGTGTATAGAATATTGTTTTAATTGGTGTTGTAATCGATGTTTTTTACTTGGAGACCAATTTTCTGGCATGGTAAAAGTTTTTAAATAGTTTTTAATGTTGTTGTAATTTCTGAGATTCATTGTTGTTTGGTTATTTATTAATAGATTGGTAGTTGTGGTGAAGTTGCTGTTAGTGTTAATCTTGTCTCATTCTTGACAGGCTATCAATATTGGTGTATAGTCTTCTTGGTTTGTGATGTATAATATACTTGTAGTCTGTTAGAAAGTTATTTCATTGAGATTGTTTGGCACTTTGTTCAGTTTTCTTTTTATTAAGCCATTTGAAGCCAATATTGTCAGTTATAATGTCAAATTTTTTTTCATTCTTCAGGTATTGTTAAAAGTGTTTAAGAGCCCAAATAACTGCAGCAGCTTCTAATTCAGTTGAGCTATATTTAAGTTTTGTTAGTGTGAATGTTCTACTGGCATAGGCAATGACTTATTCTTGGCTATTTTCATCTAATTGTAATAAGATGGTACCAAATGCTATGTGTAAGGCATCAGTGGCTAATTGGAACTGTTTGTTGAAGTCTGAATAAGCAAGAACTAGTACTCTTATCAATTTTATCTTGAAGGTTTCAAAGGCTTTTTGTTGTTTTTTAATCCATTGGTATGGCACATTTTTGTTGGTAAGATAATTGAATGGTTTAGCAATCTCTGAGAATCCTTTGATGAATTTTTAATAGTAAGAAACTCATCCTATAAATTCTCATAATTCTGTGGTATTTTTGAAAGTTTGAAAGTTTTTGACAGCACTGATTGTTTCAGGATTTGGTTTGACTCTATCTTTGCTAATAATGTGTCCAAGAAAGATTAAACTTGTTTTTCCAAAGTAACACTTCTCAATGTTTAATTTCAATTCTGCTTTCTGTAATTGTTGAAAAACTTTTCGCAAGTAGATAAGATGGGCTTCAAAGCTTGATGAATATACATCAGTGTTATCAAGATAAACAACTACTGATTGCCATAAAAGTCTTTCATATACAATATCTATAAGTTGTTGAAATGTTGCTGGTATATTGCAAAGTCCAAAAGTTATAACATTGAACTCATAGTTTCTTCTCTGGGTGGTAAATGCTGTTTTGGGTCGATCTTTTGGATCCATTTCAACTTGCCAGTATCCACTTTTCAAGTCTAAAGTTAAAAAAAACTTGGCTTTTCCTAAAACATCTAGCATGTTATCAATTCTTGGAAGAAAGTAAACATCTCCAATTGTCACACTATTGAGCTGACAATAATCTACACAGAATCTGATTTTTTCGTTTTTTTTTTTAACAAGAACTACTAGTAAGACCCAAAGACTTTTTAATAGTTGAATTAATCTGTTATTAAGCATTCTTTGGATCTTTTCTCTGATAAATTGGTGGTTGGCAGATGGAACTTGATAAGCTTGTTGTTGTTTTAGTAAAGCATCTCTTGTGTAGATCTGATGTTGGACAATATCAGTTTTTCCAAGATCATTGTTGTTTTTTGCAAATATATCTGCAAATTCAGCTATTAACTGTTTTAATTGTTTTTGTTGTTGGGGTTTTAAGAGACCTATGTTAATTTGAGAGAGTTTTTCTTCCAAAGATGATAGCTTTCAGTAGTAGAGATGATGTTTGGATTGGGAAGTAGAGTATGCCTTATAATTTCAATTAAATTAAAAACAATTTGAGGGTTTTTATCTTAGAAGATGTTGTTGTATATGATTCCAATCTCTAATTTATTTAATAGAATAATAGAATAATTATTGGGATTGTAGAATGTAACTCAAAATTTTTTCATTCCTTTGGGAATATAAATGTTTGGGATTGAGATTTTATGCTTTAAACAGATTTGTTTATTGGATTCAAAGATTTGTTGAGTAGTAGTGAGTTTTAAGCAAGTGTAAATTTCGTGATGTTCTTCAAAAGGTGAAATAGTAATTGGTTGAAAAAGTTGAAGAATCTGGTGAGATTCATTCTGTATATTGAGAGCTATGTTTATTGGAACTGTAAATTGTCCAGTTGAACCAAAACCTTGAGTTTTTTTTTCACTTTTTCCAAATTGTTCTCTGTTGTTAACTAATTGTAAACCTGAAATGTTGATTAAAAGTAGATAAATTGCTTGGGCAATCTTTTAAGCATGTTCAATCTTAAATGGTTTGTCTGTTTTATTCTGTAACATGATGGTAATGTCTCCAATATATCTTGTATCTATGACTTCTTAATTCTTTTGCTTGCCAATAATAATTGGGAAGCAATTTGTATTATTGCTCCTGGTAGTATTTTAAAAGCAATTCTGAGATTGATTTTGGTTAAAAATTTTGGTTAAAGAACCAAAGTGTTTTTGTCAGGATATTTTAAGTCATATCCTGCATCCATTTTGTGAGCTTTTTCTGGTTTTATTTCTTTTCTATTGTTGTCAAAGTATTTGAGTTGTATAGCAGACTGGTTTTCAGTAAAATAAATTAGGGTTGTTGTAATTTCTTCTTCTGTTTCAGATTCTCCAAACTCAATTTTCTTCTGGTTATCTTTACTGGACAAGGAAATATTAAGGGCATAATATTCTAGACACTATTTGTCATTACAAGGCATGATGTATTTTTCACACAATTGAATGTTCATTTGTTCTAATTATTGAATTTGAGCTTTTTGGGTTGGATAAGTGTAATTTGCAATTTGGTGGTATGTTTCTACTTCATCTTCATAGTTAATCCAGCTAATTCTATTGTGTACTTAATATATTCAGCTTTTTTTATTTGGCAGACATTTTTTTGTGTGGCTCTATTAATTAAAGCCATTGCTAAATTAAAGATTATTTTAGCATTATGAGAATAGTAGTAAAGTTTGTTGAGAGCACTGTTGTATGCTGCATTAAAAGGTGTTTCTCTTCTGACTTTTTCCAAAATTAATAAAGCATATTGGCAGATTTGATCACATACTCCTCCTTTTATTGCAACATCAATTCAGTTGTATTCTTCTGGTAGCATATCTCCACATATGAGACAAAGAGTGTTATCCTATTTTCTACTTCTTTTGGGATATTCAAATTGTTTTCAATAGCATGCTTTGTAAAAGTAGCAGATGCAAGTTTCATATTCCTTTTCTAAAGAAATACATGCTCTCATTAATGAAAGTTTCTTGTTGCAATCTTTGTATTTGAGTGGAATGTAAAATAGTTGTTTCTATGGTTCTGGTGTGGAATATCTAACTACATTTCATCCTCTGGTCTTCTCAAAGATTTTTTGTCCTGTTTCTTCAGCCCAATTAGATAATAATCCAAGAGCCATAAAGGTTTTAATGATTGGTAGTTCTTTCTTCTCTTCAAATTTAAATACTGGGGCTTTTTCAGATTTTTTATTAAAAGTACCACAGATGACAGGTATTTTAGTGTATTGTCTTTGGTATGAAATCTTCAATTTCTGGATTTCTTAATCTAAATTTACATTGGCCTTGAGAAACCAATTATTTCTAACAAGAGCTTGGTATTGGGGTGCATCCATGACTAAAACTTTAACTGGAATGATGATTTTATTAACTATAAAAGAGAAGTTGTCAATTTTTTCCACTGGTGTTTTCTTCATGCCATCAACTGTAACAATTACTGTTTGAGCTGGTTTGTCAACATTTTTTCCAAGCTGTTGTATTAATTGATAGATAATAATGCTTCCAATAGATCTACTGTCTAGAATCAAGCAGATTTGTTTTCCTTTTACTTCAGCTTTAGTATACATAGCAGTAATTGCTTTTTGTTCATTAACTGCTGTATTGCTAAGCAAGAATGGTGATTTATTGGCTTCAAATTCGAATGGGAATATATCTAAAAGATTGGCATTTTGGGCAATTTGGGCTGGTAAAATAGTATGGTTAGAAGGATTTGATTTTGGTGCTGTAATTTTACCTTTAGAAAGTGCAGTTTGTTGAAAATCCGATTTTTCAGGCATTGTAAAATAGCTGGGTTGAGTGTGGTAGTAATTGGGTCTTTGCTGGCCAAAATTTCGGAAAACCAACTGATTGTTTAAGTTGATCTTATTGTTGTTTGTTAAAAAACGGTTTTATAATGTGAATTAGTTGTGTTGAATCAATTTTTGGGCTGGTACTTGATATTGTTGTGTAGGTGGTTGTTGATACTGTTGGATTGATATAGGTTGTTGATATTGCTGCTATGGAGCAGACTGATAATAATTGTTTTGTTATTAAGGTCTTGGGGAATAGTAAACTGGTGGTAAAGACTGATAATGAGATTGCTGTGTTGAAAAGTAACATTAATTACTCTTGTTTTGTTGGTCTTTTTGTAGTTTTCTACAGTCTTATTTCTAATGTCTTGGAATTCCACAATAGTGACAACTTTGGTTTTGACTGTTGGATAATAATGGGCAATTGTTTTGGTTTTGTTGTTGTGGTGGTTAATATTTTTGTGTTTGTTGTTGTTGTTGTTGGTTGGTGAAATAGTTTTCAATCTTCTTTGTAAATTGGTTAATTTTTTTTTCAGCTGCTGAACTGGTTTCTCAATAGCAAGATTTACAAGTTTGGTATGGTTTGCTTTCTCTATTGCCATTTCATAGTTGTTTGCATGTTTAATGGCAGTTGCTAAATCTTCTGGAACATGTGAGTGAACTTTTTTGATCAACTTGTCTTTTAATTCTGCTATAACTGATCCAAAATCTGGACATTGAAATAGTATTTATTAGTTTTTAATTATCAAATTTATCAAAGAAGTTTGTTGAATCTCCTAAGATAAATCATAACAGTTTCAGATGTTTTTTGTTTAATATTGTAAAAATGATTTCGGAGAGTGATGGAGGTGTTGTTGTCAATAAATTGTTGCAGGAAAGCATTTTTGAATGCTTGCCAGTTTCCAAAGGGTTCTTTTAAGTTTTCAAACCATTCTCCTGCTGTTTCTTAAAAAAAGTATGGAATTGTTTTGAGCATTCTTGCTGCATTCCATCCATTTGCATTTCTTGCTTTTTGGACTTTGTCAAGCCATTCTTAAGGACTAGTATTGTTATCTTCACCAGTAAATTTTAAGATCTTTGCAATATAAGCAGTTGCCATTTTTTTTTCATTTTCTATAGTTTCTTCACTTTTCAAGTTCTCTGAATGATTACTTTCATTTTCTTGTAAGTAATCAATAATATTGGTGCTGGTTGATATTGGTTTTTGCTGTTAAGTAGGACTTTTAAGTAACTAAAAATCTTCTGGTCTTGAGAAATAGATAAGTGGTAAATTTGGTGTTTGTGGTTGAGCAAATAAAATTGGAAATGATGTGACTGAGAATGGAAGTCTGGTGCTGGTTCCTTGTTCTGAAGTTTGCAAGTGTTTGGCAGTTATTTTTGGTGTCTTTGGAGTGTTTAGGGTGGTGTTTGAGTGTTGTTTTAGTTTTTGTTTGTCTTTGTTGCTTGTTTTTGCTTCTGATTTAAAGTTAATAGAGTATTTAGACTGTACTGAATATTTTTCTTCACAATACTAGATAATGTTGAAATTAAGTTTTTAGAAGTAGGTGCCAAGTGTTTTACTATTAAGGTCTTTAGTTCCCAATTGTAAATAGTGCACTAAATTATTGTAAAAGTTATTTCTAACTTCTGAAATGTTGTAATTTCCAAGAAGATAATTGTTGATGCAGTTTTCAATATACTAGTAAAGTGTTCTCTTAACAATTTCAATTCCGTCTGGAATGTTGAATCTTTGCTTGCAATGGGTGTAAATTGACTGGTAATACTTTAGTGTTGATGTATCTAGTGTGGTTGCCACTTTGAAGTTGTTATTGCTGTGTTATTTTTGTAAAAGAGCACCAAATGTTACCAGAAGTTTTTGCCTTCTTTTTTTGAATGTTGTTACAGTTTGTCTGTTGCTAATTTCACATTTTTTGGAAGCAATTGAACCTCCAATAACTGAATTTATTTTCAAATTATCTCCTATAATTTGAACTGCTGGGCTTATAAATGGAATGGCCAATTCTATACCAGTTATTTTGTATAGTTATATTGTAGTAAACATCAACTTTTTCTCAGGAAATGCTTGTCTGGAAGCTTACTAAAAAATATGTAGTTACATTGCTATAAAAGTTAACTCTTCTACAGGAATTTTATTTGTAAACTACCTTAATGATTGTAATAAGAAAAGAAAAGAAAAATAAAAGAAATGTAAAAGAAATAAAATTTTATCAAGGGAAACGTTTTCTATCCAGATCTGGAGTCATTAACAGATTACTGAAACTGGTAGCTAATTAATTTCAAAATGTTAGTTGTGTTGAAAAAATTTCAAGTGTAACAATTTAAAGAATTTGGTTTTCGAATATTTAATTTTTATTTGAGATGTGTAAAAAGTGATTTGTTTCAATTAAGATATCTAAAGTAAGATATTATGGTAAGATACTATGAGAAAATATATTTTTTTGAAGAGAGAAGCTCTTCTTTTATACAACTTGTTATAATACTAGTCTTTGAACTTGCACTTTTCTCTTTGCTTTAATTTTGGTGAACTAAAGATATATTTTAGTGAACTATAAGTTATTTCACTGAACTATTGATTATTTCGGCCAATTTTCATTAATTTCGGCGAATTTTGACTATATTAAATGGTTCAGAGTATTGTGTAATTTGATCATCTTAATTTTTATAGTACAAATCGGATTATTGATTGAGTAATGATATTTGATAATTTGATTAATTAATAAGTAATAATCGAAATAATAATAATATATGCTAATTATAAATAGAAATTATGAGAGTAATTTTATGCTAATTAATAGCTAAAATTTTACTGGTAACAATGACTGTATTGGGCTTCAGAATTAATTTATTATTGTTTACCAAATAGTTCAACATAATTATTTTAAAAGACTTTTCTAATACACTACTTATTATTTAATCTTTATTATTAGCAAAAACTTCTATATGTTTGACAATAGCAGTCTTAATACAAAAATCTTTAGTGGTTTTAACTTTTAATATTTTATGAAACCTATAAGCTTTTCTAAAATGAATTAACAATTGTTTAATTAAAACTTTGCTACTATCAACATTAAAAAAATCTCTAAATTTTGTTGTTCAAACAGAATTCAAACAAATTTATTTGTCAAGCAATATTTGAAATGTCTTTGGATTTTCTAATTTGTATGCTTTTAAGATTCTTGATATTAATAATTTAAGCTTATAAGATTTAGAAAAAGCAACACATTTGACTGTTCTATCATTTTGGTATTATGTTTTTAAAAGTATAGTTTTAATGGCAGAACAAACCACCTAATGAAGTAAGTATTACATTTTATTAAGATCAAGTCTCTTTTTGCACTTGTCAAAGCCATTAGTAATAGTCAAAATAACAGCTGATAATATGTTTTCAAACTTTTTTTAGATTCTTTTATTGACATTATTGACTTTAAATTTTTAGTTTTCTTTGGCAGCTATTTTTTGCACAAAATTAAGCTGAAAGTTAAGCAGATTTTTCAAGCCAATATTTATTAAAACAACCAAGTAATTAATATCAAAAACTTATCTGAACAGTAAACTTGTTAATTAAAACATAAATTATAAAAACTATTATTAACTAAAACAAAGTCTATATATTTTTCAATTTTTTTAAAATTAGATTACATAGAAAGTTGGTGTAAAGAAAAGCCATTAAAAAAATCAAACAAAAATTAGCACTGTAATCAGAATTGTTTTTATTAAAGTTGTTTTCTAAAATCATAAATGTGTTAGTATTAAGAACATTAGCTATCATTAAATTAATCTCATAGAATTGGACCAGCCTCTTTTTCAAAGTTGTATCTAGCATATAAATTCAATATTAAGACTGAAAAACAATTTTTAAAAAGCAGTTGTATTAATAAAAACTGGCCAGTCATTTCTAAAACTTTGTATATATGCTTAAAAATATTATTATTGACTATTATAGTCACACCAAAACCCATGTAATTAGTGTTGATGCTTAAAGTAAACATCCAAATTTTATCAAATTTGTTTATGATTCAAGAACAAACCTTGCTTTTTAATTTCATTTCCATAACAATTAATACAGAATTGCCTTTATTTTTATGCTATTAGATAATATCTTTTTGTTTAATAAGATTGTTTATATTCTTGACATTACACATAACAATTCTCTAAATGAGACTGATTATTAAGATAAACAAAAACCCAAATTTATACTAAAATTATTTACTTTGGCTAAGAGGCTTAGAATTGTATTTAAGAGACTTTGTATACTAATTTTTAATTTAGAAACTACTGTCATGTCCAAAGAAATCACTCCTATAACAGTTCTACTACTAGTAACTATACTCAAACTCTTACTTATTATTATGTCTATTTTTTAACTCTGTGATAAAAAAGTTATTAATAACTGACATTCAGAGTTAAGCTAAGAAATTATTGGTTCAAGTACATCTAATCTCTTAATCAGCTTATCAATCTGCTCTACAAAGCTAGTAAAACTGTATTTAAGAGTGACAAATTTAATATTTAAATTATCTAATATGAACAAAATAGGCTTTATCTCTAAAGAAAAGCCAAAATTTGCTGTATTATTCTATACAGAAAAAAAAAATAAAGATTTATTAACAATCTTAGTCCAAAAAATGCTACCAAAAAATACAGAGTAAACAACAAATATTAAATGCTTGACATATATGGTAACTAGTTTGTTTTTATCTGTATTTGACAAAACTTTATAATATAAGCTACCAAAAGAAACTTTTTTACTTATAATACAGCCCAATAATATGTGTCTTAAATTTTTATACTTTACATATTTGGTATAATTTAAATAAAACCAGCATAAATTAATATTCTTTAGCATTAGTGTAGTTTTTATTATAGTATTTAGAAACTCAACAGAATTAAAACAAATGACTATATATTTAGTTTGAATATATATAATTAGATAATAATTTATTATACATATTTTCTTATTTACAAATTTAACAAAGTTTTAAATATCATGAAACTTCATTCCTATTAGCAGTATATAAAGCAGCATTCTATAATAATCTCTTGTATTTTATGATTCCTTATCCAAATTAATTCTAACAACTTATACAACATTTTTTTTAATTAGAATAAACTATTTAGTTATAACTAAATTAGCATAATTAGAATGTTCAAATTTCATCACAGCTTTCTGTTATATTCCTACTAATTGTATCTTAATTAACTTAATTAATTTAAATTCAGATAGTACAGCATGTACAGTCTTAGTTAATGTCTTAATAGAAATTTTTTTGATTATCACAGTCTGATTTGATTGTTCAGCAGATTTTTTAAAATCAGTATTTATCAAAATTTCTATACTCTTAGCCTTTTTAGAAGTTTGTGCCAAACTGGGTTTAGAAATAAATATCACTCTAATAATTTTAGCAAATTTTAAGGGAATTGATGCTTTTTCAAAACCATTGATTTTTGAAAACAACTTTTTAATTACTATGAGTTTTTCTTAAGAAAACTTCCTAATTATTTTATTTAGACTAATATCCAAAACAAAATATTTTTAAACAAAATTATTAATTAGATTTTTCAAAAAAGAAAACAAAATTAGTGAAGCTTTCAATAAAATGTTATTATTAGTGTTATTCAAAAAATTGATTTTTTCCAATGGTTTTTCTAAAGCCTTCTTGGTCTTTATTCACAAATTTTTCAATGTTTAATTAGAATTTTTTTTATCAAAAGCATCTTTTTTATTATATTTAATACTGGTTTCTTTAATCAAACACTCTTTTTTTATGTTAACACTATCAGACTCAGTAGTGTTACCAGTTTTTAAATCTCAAAAACAACTACTTACTTCTTTAGTAGAAGTTTTCTTGCCATTAATACCATTTTTTAAAACACTTTTTTTCTTTTTTTTTCTTAATAAAATAGATTTATTGTTAAAATTAAAGTTAGATTCTTTAATAAACTTTTTTATAACAGCAATACTAAGGCCAATAGTGGTTTTGTAATTGAGCAAAAATGGTTTAAATTTATTGTACTAAATAATTAAAAAAACTTTTATTCAATAAATGTATTTTTTATGATAAATTTTAGACATAGAAAAAAAAGAAATTTTTATAAAAATTAAGTATATTCAAAAACAGTTTTAATTAAAAAGTATTCAAAACAATATAGCTATTTAAAAAAATTTATATTATTATTAAATAAAACAATATTTTAAAATTAAAACAATAATATAAAGCTTTATTATTATAAAAAATAACAAATTAATAATTTTTATATTTAAATCAATATTTAAATAAAAAACTGTAATATTATTTATAATTTTAAATATACTAAATTTTTTTAATAATTTATTTATATAAACAAAAAGTTTTAATAAATACATATTTAATAAATAAATACTAATTTTTAAATTTAAAAAATTCAAATTATTTTAATTATAAAAAACATAATTAATAAATCAAATAAATTAACTATTTTAAATAGGCACAAAACCATATAAATCAAGCCTTTTTATTAATAAAATATGTTTTAGTTAAAAATAAAATTTTTTTATTTAAAAATTAATTTTTTAAAATGTTTTAAAAATTATTTTATTAAAAAATACTTAAAATTTTCTAGAATTTTAGGCAAAAAAGTGCTTTTACAACCAAAAAAAACATTTATAAATATTATTTAAAAACAAATAATACAAAAAATTTTAACCAAAAAGTATTTTAAAAGATTAATCTTTAAACAAAAATATATTAATAAATTTGAAACTTTTTATTTTAAACTTGTAAATTTATAAGTTTGTATTTAAAAAGTGTTTAAAATAATATTAAAATTTAAAAATTTTATTAATATAATTTTATTTTTACATTATAATTATTTAAAAAAATTTTAAATTATACAATAAAAAATAATATAATATTTTATTAAAAATTTTTTAAAAAAATTGGCTTTAAATTTTAAATTTTTTTTAACCAAAAAATTCTGATTTGTTATACAGTTTTTTTTGATAATATATTATTATTACTAAGATTTTTTTTTTTTTTATTGAATAAGATTCAAACACAGCCTAGTGCTATATATCAAAGAAATAATTTAAACTAGGTGTAAATTATGCACTTTTTACATGTGACCAGCCATTCAGGCCAATTAAGACAACACTATGCAGCTATATGAATTGACACTAAGCCACTAACACCTGAAAAAAATGAACAAGATTTGTAAAAACCAAAATACATACCAAAAGCATCAATAATGCCAAACAGTTTTAATACACCAGCAGAAAACCCTGAAGCCAAACCAGAAACTGGAACAAGTGTTGAACCATTAAGAAGAATTAAATCATTCTTTTTCATATAGGTGTGGTGTTTAGTGCAAACTAATCAGATATTATTCCTAAAAACCATACTGAAAGAGCACACAAATTTAACAACCTCTACACTAGCAATTTTAGGATTGTGGAAAATGGAAACAGCTTTGCAGAATCAATCATCAAAAACAAAACCCTTGAAAAGAGCCATAGATACAGAAAAATCAAAAGAACAGGACAATAACAACTGCAAAACACATGAAGAAAAATGAGCAAAGCCCAAAAGTGTTTTCTAAGAATTCACGTAGGAGTCCAATAACTGATAGCAGGCAAATTTGTTAACCTTACAAGAAAATGCATAATCTGACACCTCCACTTTATCACAATACAAGCACAACATACTGAAATACAGTCTACTATAAAGATGTTTTCAAATGGCAATGGGCAAGCAATAATATAAAGCTTTCATAAAGTACGTGTGTGCATTAGCTGAGGATCGGCTAGTAAAACCAGTAGCCATGTGCAAATTAGAATGCCATATCAATAAGAGGTGGATCTAATCAACATCAGAAAGCAAACCACCCTCCAAAAACCTCGAATCAGAACCAATCTCTCAACATATATGACAAATGGAACAATAGATATCACAAACAAAGTGCCTAGAATTGCCAGAAACTATACTATAATCAGACACAATAAAATGTTCATCCAAGTGAGAAGGAAAACACCAGCCCAAAAGAAAGGCAGCACCAGTAATTATGTCAGCATGTTCATTTTCCAAAACACCAGAATGGCCTTTTACCTTGTGCCAACTAACCCTCAAATTCTTATTACAAATAACATTAACGATATGTTGACACTCAACCCAACACTGATTACAAAAATCAGAACACATCAGACCCAGTTCTGACTTGTAAGCATCTAAAGCAGATTGACTATCCAAAAACAGGTTAATAGAACTAGATAAGAGAACACACTCTAAAGCCAAAGCAATAGCTTGTAACTTAGCCAAAGTAGAAGACATCAAATCTAACACACCAACACTCAAACCCAAACCAATGTTCTCAAAAAAGGTGACAGCACCAGCTCTACAGCTAGCTGTGCCCAGATTCTTCAAGGATCTATCTGTGTACACAAATAAAATGCCATTATCAACCTGCAAAAAATGATCACAAACAGACACAAAGTCACTAGACCCAAGAATGTCTGAAGAACTACCATCATACACAGCCAAGGAATAAGTCAGAGACAAGATTACATCATTGAGAAATGTAGTGGACAGCTTGAACCACTCCAGAACAGAACTACGTAGGTCCAATCTTTTCCACTGCTTAAAGATGTACCAATCAAAAACAGCACCATGATGATCACAAAGTTGATTCACAAAAGCAATACCATATTGCCAAAAAGAAAAGAGAAACTTGACAAACTTTGACTTATCCAAAACAACTAACATGGGCACTCCATCACATAACTGAAAAGAATTGGCCAAAGGGCCACTCAGAGATAAATTACAATTAAGAAGAATATGAACCAAGTCCGCCAGAAAATTATTAGAGACATTGATATAAGTACAAACAAGAGAAACCAATAGATAAACAGGGCACCAACATTGAACCTGCAAGTCATGTGACTGGTGAGAGAACAAGCAACCCAAAACCCCACCAGAGTTTACAAGACTTACAAGTGAAGCAATCTTACTTTTAAATTGAATTTGCAAGAAGGACTTTAGACCATAAAATGAGATGTAATATAACATATCACCAGAAAAGTTGAGAGACAGACTAGACTTAAGTTTCAAGCTTTTATGAATTAGAGCATCCTACTTATTGCACACACCAACAGGAACAAAGTTAAACTGAGTTTTGTAACTGACAATAGGATAGAAAACCACTAACACTAAATACAAGAACTGCTTATCTGTTACAGCTTTTTTCAAAACCAGATTGGTAAAAAAACAAACATCTGAATGCATCTTAGCTAAACTAGGCTTTGAAAGACCCTCAGTTGAAAAAAAATACCCAAATACTAATGAGACTCCCCCTTTTTGGTAATAAAGATGGGCACACTACTAATAAGAAGAGAAGGATTGCTGATTCTGCTGTTAATGAAAATGGCCACTGTTTTATTATTGTTAATAAAAATGTTATTAATCCAGAAAAACTCACTAGCAACATCAAGAATGTGTTGAGTAGCACTCTAATTACTATTAACCCAAATTGTATTGCCAATGAAAGCACCAATAGCAAAGAAAAAAAAAATACTGGCTTGAGATTCTGTGTGACTACTTTTGGAAATAAAGTGAGAATTGATCCTGTACTTACATGTACTTTCTTGATGCTGTTACTAGAGGTTTTTGGTCTCTTTTCTTAAATGTTGTTAATGTTTGTTTGTTGTAAATTCACGTTTTCTAGAAGTAGTTGGACCTCCAGTAACTGAATTTATCTTCAAATTATCTTCTATAATTTGAATTGCTGGGCTTATAAGTGGAATAGCCAATTCTGTGCCAGTTACTTTATGTAGTTACGTTGTAGTAAATGTCAACTCTTTCCCAGAAATTGCTTGTCTGGAAGCTCACTAAAAATGTGTAGTTACTTTGCTGTGAAAGTCAACTCTTCTACAGAAATCTTGTCTGTAGGCTACCTTAATAATTGTAATAAAAAAATACAAGAAAATAAAAAAAATGTAAAAGAAATAGAATTCTGTTAAGGGAAACGTTTTCTATCCAGACCTGAAGTTACTAACAGTTTACTGAAATTGGTAGCTAATCAATTTCAAAACATTAGTTGGGTTTTGGGGATTTTCCAAGTGCAATAATTAAAGAATTTGGTTTTTTGATTTATTTGATATTTATTTTTTTTTGTGTATGTAGAAATGGTTTTAAGTGATAAATCTAAAGTAAGATACAACTTGTTGTAGTACTAGTCTATAAACTTGCACTTTTTCTCTTTGCTCAAATTTTGGTGAACTAAAGATACATTTTGATAAACTACAAGTTATTTCACTGAACTATTGATTAATTTGGGTGAACTATTCATAATTTCGGCAAATTTCTATAAATTTTGGCAAATTTCATATAAATTTCAGTGAATTTCTGTAAATTTCGGTGAATTTTAGAATGTTACAAAGTTCAGGGTATTGTGTAATTTGATTATCTTACTTTCTGTTGTATTAATTGGATTATTAATTAAATTGTGATATGTGATAAATTGATTAAATAATAAGTAATAATTTGAATTGATATTAATATGTTAATTAATGATAGGAATTATAAGGATAATTTCATGCTAATTAATAGCTAAAATTCTATTGGTAACATAACTTCTTCCTCAAGACTGAGTTCTGTCAAAATCCAAGCACTATCTGTAATGGCAAGATAGTAATCCAAGATGATTGAAGTGATTTGCTCTGAAAATTGTTGAAATTTCAGTTTTGTGAGCTTTTCAATGTATTGTATTTTCAATGGTTAAAGTATTGGGCTTTGTAAGACGTTTTCACAAGTATTAAACAAATTATAGAGTCTAAGAGCTGCTCTAAGTTTGTAGCGAGTGTTTGTTGATCCAGCTGCTGTCTTGAATTCATTGTGAATTTGTTTTTATATGGCTTCTGGGGTGGTATTTGTTGCTTCAAGTTTTAGTTTTCATTTATAAAGTGTTTTTCCAATGCAGAAATATTTAAATATGAGAGTATGTTAATTGTTCTGTTCATTAAGTAATAGTAGAAGTTTTTGTTGTGTTGTGGCATTTGGTAAAATGTCAATAGAGGCAGATAAAAAGTTTTCTTTTAATGTCTGTTTCAAAAGTTCTGGTAACCTATTCTCAGAGTGACTTCTTGTTTTTCTTCTATAAGGGTGGTAGTTCTGAGAATTATTTATTACTGGGGCTGTGGTTTCTTTTTGAATGTAATTAATTTAACTTCCATTAATTGTTATGGATAAGTCAGGAAGTGTTTTCAAGGCTAACATTAATTTTTGGGATATTTGTTGAATATTTCGAGGAATAATCATGATAAAATTGACTAATTAATAAAAAGGAAGAATAAAAAAAAATATTTTTGGGTCTGGGGTTTTATTTGTTTTTGGGTTTTGGGTGTTTTGTAATTATTTATTATTTTTGTCTTTTGTGTGTTATTAAAAGATTATGTTGAATTAAGTATTTAAGTTTGGTTGTTGTTTTATTATAATTATTGGTTCTAAATTTTGGGGAATATTTTCAGAATTAATTAAAGAGGAATGTGTATCAATTTGTGGAATTAATAGTTCAGGATTGTTTCTGAAATAATAGTGTTTCAATCTATCTCTATGTGCAACTTTTGCTAGTACTTTGTTATTAAGTCTTAACTTGTATGATCCATTGCCTAGAATTTCGTGAATATAAAATGGTCCATCCTATTTGTTTTCAAATTTTCCACTCCATTGTTTTTCAGTCTTAGTTCTGTCTAAGAGAACTTTATTTCCAATTTTAAATTTGTTGGTTATAAGTGGTAGTTTATTGTCATGTCTTTCTTTTTGTTGAGCTTGGAAATGTTCAATATGAGTTGCTGCTATTTTTCTTTTTCCTTCTAGTGTACTAAGAAGAGTGTAGGCTCTTTTTTGGAGTGTTTCTTGAAAGTTTTCTTTATTAATTGGTTGCACAGGGTATGTTTCTACTGTGAAATTAATTGGTAATGTTGCTGTCCTTCCATAAGTTAAATCAAATGGTGTGTGTTTTGTAGTATTTTGTTTTAGTGTTCTGTATGCTAGTAACACTAATGGAATAAAGATATTCCATTCCTGTTCAAAGTCTGTTAAGACTTTGGCTAGAGATTCACACAATGTTCTGTTGAAACGTTCTACAAATTCATTTGTTTGAGGATAATAAAGTAATGATAGAGATCTTTTGACATTAAATTGTTCACAAATTTCATGTATTAAGTTGTTCACAAAATGTGTTCTTTGATCAGATAAGAGTTCAATTGGGCATCTATGTCTACAAATAATGTCTTCATAGATGAAATTTGCTACTAATTTTGCATCTGCTTTTTGAATGGCTTTAGCTTCAGGCCATTTGGTAAAATAATCTACTGCAACTGCAATATAACAATTTCCTTGGGTTGTGATGGGTAATGGTCCGACTAAATCAATTCCAACTCTGTCAAAAAATTGTCCAACTTTGATTGGATTTAAAAGTTCTGTGGGGTGAATTTCTTCTCTTCTTTGACAACTATCATAAGATTCTATATATTGTCAAATGTCTTTTTGCATTTGAGGCCAAAAATAATGTTCAAGAGTTCTTTGAATTGTTCCATCTCTTCCCAAATGTGCTGAAGAAGGATCTGTGTACATGTTGTATAGAATTGTTTTTTTTTCATTTTCTTGTATTAGTCTGAATAGTTGGTTTGGGTTTTTATGATTTTTGTAATAAATTCTGTTGTAGTGTATAAAATATTGTTTTGATTGGTGTTGTAAACAATGTTTTCATTTGGAGACCAGTTTTCTGGCATGGTAAGAATTTTCAAATAATTTTTAAGATTGCTGTAATTTCTGGGATCCATTTTTGTTTGGTTATTTTGTTGGTAGGTTGATAAGTTGTAGTAAAATTGTTGTTGGTATTAATCTTGTTTTATTTTTAAGAGGCTATCAACATTGATATATAGTTTTTCTGGTTTGTGGTGTACAATATATCTGTAGTCTGCTAGGAAGTCATTCCATCGAAACTGTTTGGCACTTTGTTCAGTTTTTTTTTATTGAGTCTTTGAGGCCAATATTGTCAGTTATTATGTCAAACTCTTTTCTATTCTTTAGGTATTGTTAAAAGTGTTTGAGAGCCCAAATGACTGTGGCAGCTTCTAGTTCTGTTGAGCCATATTTGAGTTCTGTTGGCTTGAGTGTTCTACTAGCATAGACAATGACTTGTTTCTGGCCATTTTCATCCAATTGTGATAGGATGGCACTAAAAGCTATGTGTGAAGCATTAGTGGCTAGTTGGAATTGTTTGTTGAAGTTTGGGTAAACAAGAACTGGGGCTGTTGTTAATCTTGTTTTGAGGGTTTCAAAAGCTTTTTGTTGTTCTTCTGTCCATTTGTATGGCACATTTTTGTTGGTAAAATAATTAAGTGGTTTGACAATTTCTGAGAATCTCTTTATGAATTTCTGATAGTAGAAGGCTAATTCTACAAATTCTTTTAGTTCTGTGGTATTTTTGGGAGTTTGAAAGTTTTTGACAGCACTAATTGTTTCAGGATTTGGTTTGACTCCATCTTTGCTAACTATGTGTCCAAGAAAGATTAAGCTTGTTTTTCTAAAGTGACATTTCTCAATATTCAACTTCAATCCTGCTTTCTGTAATCATTGAAAAACTTCTCGCAGGTGAATAAGATAGACTTCAAAGCTTGGTGAGTACACATTAGTGTTATCAAGGTAAACAACTACTGATTGCCATAAGAGTCCTTCATATACAACATCCATGAGTTGTTGGAATGTTGCTGGTGCATTGCAGAGTTTAAAAGGCATAATATTGAACTCATAGTTTCCTCCTTAGGTGGTAAATGCTGTTTTGGGTCTATCTTTTAGGTCCATTTCGACTTGCCAGTATCCACTTTCCAAGTCTAAAGTTGAGAAGAACTTGGCTTTTCCTAAAGCATCTAACATGTCATCAATTCTTGGGAAAGGGTAGGCATCTCCAATTGTGACACTATTTAATTGTCGATAATCAACACAGAATCTGATTTTTCCGTTTTTTTTTTTGACAAGAACTATTGGTGAGGCCCATGGACTTCTTGATGGTTGAATTAATCTGTTATTAAGCATTCTTTGGACCTCTTCTCTAATAAATTGGTGGCTAGCAGGTGGAACTCAATAGGTTTGTTGTCATTTTGGTGGAGCATCTTCTGTATAAATTTGGTGTTGAACAATATCCGTTTTTCCAAGGTCATTGTTGTTTTTTGCAAATATATCTGCAAATTCAGTTATTAATTGTTTCAATTGTCTTTGTTGTTGAGGTTCCAAGGAACTCATGTTGATTTGAGAGAGTTTTTCTTCCAAAAGGTGGTAGTTTTCAGTAGTAAAAATAATGTTTGGATTTGGAAATAGTGTATGTCTTATAATTTCGATGAAATTAGAAACAATTTGAAGATTTCCATCTTGAAAAATGTTACTGTGTATGATTCCAATCTTTAGTTTGTTCAATAAAACAATGGGGTAATTATTGGAGTTATAGAATATAACTCAAAATTTTTTCATTTCTTTGGGAATATAAATGTTTGGGATTAAGATTTCATGCTTTAAACAAATTTGTTTATTGGATTCAAAGATTTGTTGGGTAGTGGTGGGTTTTGAGCAAGTGTAAATTTCGTGATGTTTACCAAAAGGTGAAATAGTAATTGGTTGGGGAAGTTGAAGAATCTGGTAAGATTCATTCTGTGTATTAAGAACTATGTTTACTGAAACTGTAAATTGTCCAGTTGAACCAAAACCTTGAGTTTCTCTTTCATTTTTTTCCAATTGTTCTCTGTTTTTAACTGATTGTAACTCTGAAATGTTGATTAGGGATAGGTAAATTGCTTGGGCAATTTTCTCAGCATGTTTAATCCTGAATGGTTTGTCTGTTTCATTTTGTAACATGATGGTAATGTCTCCAGTATATCTTGCATCTATAACTCCTCCTTTAACATTGATTCCTTTGCTTGCCAATGATAATCTGGATACAATTTGAATTATTGCTCCAGGTGGAATTTCAAGAATGATTTTGAGATTGATTTTTGTCAAAGACTTTGGTTAGAGAACCAAAGTATCTTTTCCTGGGTATCTTAGGTCATATCCAGCATCAATTTTGTGTGCTTTTTCTGGTCTGATTTCTTGGCCATGATTGTCGAAATATTTAAGTTGTAGAGGTGGTTGCTTTTCAAGAAGATAGATAGAGGTGGTTAGTAGTTCTTTTACCAGTTCAGATACTCCAAATTCGATTTTATTTTTATTATTTTCCTTTGGCAGAGGAATGCTAAGAGCATAGCATTCTGGACACCATTTGTCATCACAAGGCATGATGCATTTTTTACACAATTGAATGTTCATTTGCTCTAATTATTGAATTTGAGCTTCTTGAATTGGATATGTGTGGCTTGTAATTTGGTGATAGGTTTCTACTTTATTTTCATAATCAAATTCAGCTAATTCCATAGTATACTCAATGTATTCAGCTTCTTTCATTTGGTGGACATTTTCTTGGGTGGCTCTATTGATTAATGCCATTGCTAGGTCAAAAATCATTTCAGCATCATAAGGGTAGTGGTAAAGTTTATTGAGAGCACTATTGTATGCTGCATCAAATGGTGTTTCTCTTCTGACTTTTTCCAAAATTGATAGAGCATATTGACAGGTTTGATCACATACTCCTCCTTTCATTACAACATCAATCCAGTTGCATTCTTTTGGTAATATATCTCTACATGTAAGACAAGGTGTATTGTCCCATTTTCCACTTCTTTTTGGGGATCCAAATCGTTCTCTATGGCATGCCTTGCAGAAATAGTAAGTGCAAGTTTCGTATTCTTTTTTTGGACAAATACAGACTCCCATAGATGAAAGCTTCTTTTTACAATCTTTGTATTTCAGTGGAATGTATGGTGGTTCTTTTCGTGGTTCTAGTGTAGAATACCGAACCTTCTTCTATCTTCTTGTTTCCTTAAAAATTTCTTGTTTTGTTTCTTCAGCCCAATTGGATGTTAATCCAAGAGCCATGTAAGTTTTAGTAATTGGCATTTCCTTCTCTTCCTCAAATTCAAATACTGGAGCTTTTTTTGATTGTTTGTTAAAGGTATCACAGATTGCAAGTACTATGATATATTGTCTTTGGTATGAGATTTTAAGTTCTTAAGTTTCCCAGTTCAGGTTTGCATTGGCCTTGAGAAGCCAATTATTTCTGACTAGAGCTTGGTATTGGGGTGCATCCATAACAAGAACTTTAACTAGAATGGTAATTCCATCAATTGTAAAGGAGAAATCATCAATTTTTTCTACTGGAGTCTTCTTTATACCATCAGCTGTGACAATAACTGTTTAAGCTGGTCTGTCTACATTTTGTTTGAGCTGTTGCATCAGCTAATAAGTGATAATATTTCCAGCAGATCCACTATCTAGAATTAAGTGAATAGATTTTCCTTCTACTATAGCTTCTGTGTACATAGCAGTAATTGCTTTCCATTCATTGACCACTGCATTACTCAGCAAGAATGGTGATTCATTTGCCTCAAATTCAAATAGAAATATATTTGACAGATTGGTATTTTGGGCAATTTGAGCTGGTGGAATGGTATGATTGAAAAGATTTGATTTTAGTGCTGCATTTCTACTTTCAGAAAGTGCAGTTTGTTGAAAATCCGATTCTTCTGGCATTGTTAAATAGCTTGGTTGTGTGTAAAAGTGGTTTGGTCTTTGCTGACCAGAATTTCGAGAAATCAACTGGTTGTTTGGGTTGATTCTGGTGTTATTATTACTGAATTGATTTTAAGGTGTAAATTGGTTATGTTGAACCAATCTTCTGGCTGGTACTTGATATTGTTGAGTGGATGGTGTCTGAATTTGCTGAATTGGTAAAGATTGCTGATATTGTTGTTGAATTAGTTGTGGAGCTGGTTGATAATAGCTGTTTTGAATTTGTGATCTTGGTGAATAATAAGTTGGTGATAGGGGTTGGTAATAAGATTGTTGTGGTAAAGAGTAATGTTGATTACTCCTGTTTTGTTGGTCTTTTTGTAGTTTTCCGCAATCTTGTTTCCAGTGTCCTGGAATTCCACAATAATAACAATTTTGAAGTTGGTTGTTGAATGGTGATCCAAAATTGTTTTGGTTGTATTATTGTAGGGGTTGATATCTTTGTGGTTGTTGTTGTTGTTGTTGTTGGTTTGTGAAGTAGCTTTCAACCTTTTTTGTGAGTTGGTCTATTTTCTCTTCAGCTGCTAAGCTGGTTTCTCTAATTGCAAGGTTTACAAGCTTGGTGTGATTTGCTTCTTCTATTGCTATTTCATAGCTCTTTGCATGTCTAATGACAGTTGCTAAGTTTGCTAGAGCATGTGGGTGGACTTTCTTAATTAGTTTGTCTTTTAATCCTGCTATAAACTGATCTAGAATTTGAGCATTAGAATAGTAGTCATTGGTTTCTAATTGTCAAATTCATCTGAAAAGTTTGTTGAATCTTCCAAGATAGGTCATAACAGTTTTAGATGTTTCTTGTTTGATATTGTGAAAGCGATTGCGGAGAGTGATAAAGATGTTGTTGTCAGTGAATTATTGTAAGAAAGCATTTTTGAATGCTTGCCAGTTCTCAAATGGTTCTTCTAAGTTTTCAAACCATTCTTCTGCAATTCCTTGGAAAAAGTATGGAATTGCTTTGAGCATTCTTGTTGCATTCCAACCATTTGTATCTCCTGCTTTTTGAACTTTGTCGAACCATTCTTGAGGACTGGTATCATTGTCTTTATCAGTGAATTCTGGAATTTTTGCAATATAAGCAGTTGTCATTTTTTCTTTATTTTCTGTGATTTCTTCTGGTTTTGATTCAGTTTCTTCACTTTCCAAGCTTTCTGAATGATTATTTTCGTTTTTCTGTAAGTAATCAATGATATTGGCATTTGTTGATATTGGTTCTTGTTGTTGAGTAGAATTTCTAGGTAACTGAAAATCTTCTGGTCTGGAGAAATGGTTAAGTAGTGAACTTGGTGTTTGTGGTTGAACAAGTGAAATTAAAAATGGTGTAATAGAAAGTGGTAATTTGACACTGGTTTCTTGTTCAGGTATTTGCAAGTGTTTGGCAGTTGTCTTTGGTAGTATTGGAGTGTTTGGAGTGGTTCTTGAGTATTGTTTCACTTTTTGTTTGTCTTTGTTGCTTGTCTCTGTTTCTGATTCAAAGTTAAAAGAGTATTTGGGCTGTACTGGGTATTTTTCTTTACAATACTCAATAATATTAAAATTAAGTTCTTGGAAGTAAGTAGCAAGTGTTTTACTGTTCAGGTCTTCTGTTCCCAATTGTGAATAGTGCACTAAATTATTGTAGAGATTGCTTCTAATTTCTGAAATGTTGTAGTTTCCAAAAAAATAATTGTTAATGCAATTTTCAATGTATTGGTATACTGATTTCTTGACAACTTCAATTTCGTCTGGGATGTTGAATCTTTGCTTGCAGTGAGTGTAAATTGACTAATAATACTTTAGAGTTGTTGTGTCTGGTGTGGTTGCCACTTTGAATTTGTTGTTGCTATGTTATTTCCATGGGAGAGCACCAAATGTTACCAGAGGTTTTTGGTCTCTTTTTTTAAATGTTGTTAATGTCTGTTTGTTGTAAATTTACGTTTTTTAGAAGTAGTTGGACCTTCAGTAACTGAATTTATCTTTAAATTATCTTCTATAATTTGAACTGCTGGGCTTATAAGTGGAATGGCCAATTTCATGCCAGTTACTTTATGTAGTTACATTGTAGTAAACATCAACTCTTTCCCAGAAATTGCTTGTCTGGAAGCTCACTAAAAATGTGTAGTTACTTTGCTGTGAAAGTCAACTCTTCTACAGGAATCTTGTCTGTAGACTATCTTAATGATTGTAATAAAAAAATACAAGAAAATAAAAGAAATGTAAAAGAAATAGAATTTTGTTAAGGGAAACGTTTTCTATCCAGACCTGAAGTCACTAACAGTTTACTGAAATTGGTAGCTAATCAATTTCAAAACATTAGTTGGGTTTTGGGGATTTTCCAAGTGCAATAATTAAAGAATTTGGTTTTTTGATTTATTTGATATTTATTTTTTTTTGTGTGTGTAGAAATGGTTTTAAGTGATAAATCTAAAGTAAGATACAACTTGTTGTAGTACTAGTCTATAAACTTGCACTTTTTCTCTTTGCTCAAATTTTGGTGAACTAAAGATACATTTTGATAAACTACAAGTTATTTCACTGAACTATTGATTAATTTGAGTGAACTATTCATAATTTCGGCGAATTTCTATAAATTTCGGTGAATTTCATATAAATTTCGATGAATTTCTGTAAATTTCGGCGAATTTTAGAATGTTACAAAGTTCAGGGTATTGTGTAATTTGATTATCTTACTTTCTGTTGTACTAATTAAATTATTAATTGAATCGTGATATGTGATAAATTGATTAAATAATAAGTAATAATTTGAATTGATATTAACATGTTAATTAATGATAAGAATTATAAGGATAATTTCATGCTAATTAATAGCTAAAATTCTACTGGTAACAATGCTTGACTTCACACAACAGAAGATCATAAAATATACCCCACAGAAGGAGAGAGAAAACTTTTCCTTGGTCCAAACCATCATGCACACAATAACCATCCAACAAACCAAAATCTGTTATAACATAGTTGGTACAATCCCTATGAATATTACCAAAAAATTGAATAAATCTATCACACATTTTGATCCTGACCAAACTCTTCTCAAGATATTTCCAGCTGACTGAATCATATGTCTTCCGCATGTCCTGTAACACCAGCCAGATCTTCTGGTTTTTCTCCAAAGCATTTTCAATGACCGACCCAATTGCAAAAATAGGAGATTGAGTTGTTGTATTCTTTAGAACCGAAAAATTGTCTTTACAAAGAACATCATAAGTACTGCAAGCTGAGAAAATCCTATTAGAGAAAATCTTAGAAAGAATCTTGCAAGCTGTTTTTATTAATGCAATAGGGTAAGTATTTATCAGAACACCTTTTTATTCATAAGGTTTGGGAATTATTAAGACCCAAGCCTTCTTCCAAGAACTGGGCATGAATTTACCAAACAAACAAGAATTCAGAAGCACCAAGAGCATATTCAGAACAGGTCTATTACAATGTTTCCAAAGCTCATTTGAGATACCTAAGAGATCAGCAGCTTTGCCATCAGGCAGATCAAAAACCACTTCAAAAAATTCATCAAAACTAATTAAACACATCATATCAGCAAAAGCTCTGTCAAAAACATAACCCAAAGACTGATACTGATGATACCACTTACTAGAAACATCAAGAACTGTTCAATGCTTCCAAGTCCAATTTTTTATAATCATATCAACCTTAGACTTAACCAAATCAGGTTCCAAAACTGGTTTGTTATTGACAACCAAATGATCAAGCACTACTTTGTAAAATGGGCACTTCAATACACTTCTTATAGTATGACTTTTATTTGTTTCAAAGCTATCCATCTTTTTATCTATAGCAGACCTGATGTTCACCTCCTTAGTCCTTAAAGATTCTGCAAGCTTTAAAGCACAATAAGATTTCCTAACACCAAAGAATGTAGAACAAACATGATTAAAGACTGCACCAGAGTCCACTAAATCTTGAACAACCAAAGCTTTAGCATTGTCCAAAGAATGCCAGCATCTTATAAAAGAAACAAAATTGTCAACACCATCCTTACAAGAAGCCCCAACAATCTTAAAAACCAAAAGATAAAGTCTATGAAACCTTGAAGATTTCTTGATAAAAACATGATCAAAGTCTTTAAACCATATTTTTCTGAATATCTCACTAATTGAAAAAACCAAGATCTTATGAATAACATCCCATATTGCATCTAAATTCAAGAATCTTGAAGCTGCAGAAAACTCATCTAAGAACATTACCATATTGGCTAATATGACATACTTAAAGTCATTTCACTTATCTTTACTAGCATTTTTAAAATTAAATTTTTACCAATTTCTATTTGCTTGTCTGTGAAGAGAGTTCAACTGCATATTCAAAAGTCCACCCAAATTCACAGACACAGAAACAGCCTGATAATCAGTATCAAAAAATTCCCCAATATTACACACAATACAATTCATTATAGTATTAACCAAGTTTAAGGAGATAAACAGAAAGTCAATCATTTTAGCCACACCATGAAAATTAGCCCAAGTAGGCATCTTCACAAAAAAACTTCCACTCAAGGAGTTAACCAAACCAAGATC
The DNA here is from genome assembly GCA_016748015.1 of Geosiphon pyriformis. Classification (NCBI taxonomy): domain Eukaryota; kingdom Fungi; phylum Glomeromycota; class Glomeromycetes; order Archaeosporales; family Geosiphonaceae; genus Geosiphon; species Geosiphon pyriformis. The sequence continues at coordinate 891,626 of JAAOMT010000602.1, read as the reverse complement.
TAGATACTTTTTAAAACTGGCATACTTACGAGAGCCATCTTCATTGAAGTTGCTATCCAGAACAACAAAAGAGAACTTATTCACAGCATTAGCAATCATAGAGTTAATTTCACCAGCTTGAGAGAACCAAACTACCAAAGAAACACCAGCATAGAGTCCTATAATCAAAATAGAGAGTTTGTTTTTGAAAAGTAGCCTAACAGAGAGAAGCTGGCCAGAAACCTTAGAAATTTTACACACATGATGAGCCAGAGAAATGTCCATAATAATGGCAACACCTGAATTCAGGTTACCAAAATTCATACCAGAAGTAAAAACACAAATACTATTAAACCTATTAGCAATCCACAAATGAACCTTGCTTCATAACTTGGTCTCAGTAATAATTAAAATCAAATTGCCCATATCTCTGTGCCAATGAACAATATCCTTCTGTTTTGCAAGATTGTTTATACCCTGAACTTTACAAGTGGCAATTTTCCAAACTAAACTGATCATTGAGATGAAAAAGAAGCCAACAAACCCAAACCAAAATACAAAGAGTCCAATCTTGCCAATACCGAACCAATTGAGACTTCCAGAGTCATTATCTTTGATTCCAAACCATCCACCTTGGCAGTAAAAACCTTTGAACTGCTCAAACTTAGTTTGGAAGTAGCATTATTGACTACCAAAAGAAAAGAAGAAGAAGACATCACTACATTATCCACAGCCATATCTGAATTCAAAGCTAGATCCAAGAGAAGAGCAACAAAAGGGGAAGAAACACAAGAAGGTGAAAACATTAGCACTAATTTCACAAAGCTTAATTTCCCTAAAATCTCTGAAACCTGATCTAACAAAAGTTCCATAAAGTGCTTCAAAAAAGCCATGTGTTTGGCCAAGCCAGAATCATCAAGAAGGTCGGAAGTCATTACTGAAAGTTTTATACTTGAAAGTGAACTAGCACCAGAAGGAACTGACAAAACCACATGAGAAGAGAAGCCACCTGCAACCTGGGCCCAAGTTTTCCCACTGTTACCCAAGTAGAAAAACTGATCCAAAGTTATAAAGAAATGTGACCAAAACGTGACATAATACAAAATAGTGCACAATAATGTTAGATAACACATTATAACTTAGAATAATGCAAGATAACGCATTATAACATAGGATAACACAGAATAATATGTAATAACACCAGATAACATATTATAACATAGGATAACTAGTAATAACATAGAAAAACAAAGCAATTACAGAAATAGCAAAGCAATAGTTAGCAATAACAGAACAATCAGAAGTAATCCTATAGAACAAAAAAAATGTATAAAATGAGTAGCTATAGAAGTTAGAAAGACATCCAGAGAGAAAATTAGACTTTCAAAAGTCAATTAAACTCTCAGAGTCAATTAGACTTGCAGGTTATAATTATTAAATACTTTTCCTTTCAAAGATAGTTGCTATCAACCGAAATGGAATTATATCAATAAAATATCCCTTTAATTCTTCAAATCCATGTTATTATCCACTACTTAACCTGCTGGCACAATAGCTTTTAATCACGGCTATTGACAGGACACTTATTTCTTATTTTTATTTTCTTTATTTTCTTTTATTTTCTTTTATTTTTTTTCTTTTTTTCTCTTGTGGAGTGGCAACATAGGAAAATTGACTGTCTAGAAATAGACTTCATAATAGCCTGGTAAAAGAAAAAGGCTCCCCTTAGGTTTTGGATATTAATATTATCTTGATAGCTTATTAGAAGGGCGAAAAGACAACACCAGACTCTAATGACTGCACTCGTTAGCTTGAAAAAGAAAGCTCACATTTACGGAAAATGTTGTAATCAATGAAAAACAAACTCTTTGCTTTATAACCAAAGAACTCAATGGGTAAATTTACATTCAGGAATAGATCTTCAGAGACTAATAACCAAGACTAAGCCAAAAAAATTACGTGGAAGACACATTTCCAATAATTGAGAGCACCAAATGTTACCAGTTCTATTACCTACCAAGTTTACTCATAACACCACCAAAAAAAACTGGGCAAACAATTGGTGCCTGCTTTTTCTTATATATGTTGGCCAAATGAATCTAATCCTGAGGAGTTACCACCCACTTACCACAAATACCAGAATTCCCATCTATTAAACACCCTGTAGAGATGTGATCAAACTATTTGCATTAAGCACAATGGGCCAAAAAAAGACTGGCCCAATGCAAATTCACACTCTTAAATACTGGAGTAGAACCAATAGCAGCCAATTTGGATGCCTTATTAACAAAACACATAAATGCACATCTATTATACACATAAAAGCTGGAATTACAGCCAATGAAACAAGTTTTCCTACCATATGATTTCAACAAATCTGAAAGATTATAAGCCATAGTACCAACTGGAAGGGTATAGAGCAATGCCCAATGCAAATCTCTAGAAACTCATGATTGTTTATCATCAACAGCTTTTGCCACACAAACGGAATCTTTTCTCATAAAAACAGACCACTTAGCTGCGACCAAATCAGCTATTTTAGAAGACTCAAACTCTACCAAAGCCTTTTGCCACAGACCAATCAGTTGTATCTTGATTGATACAATTTTTCTAAACTTAAAAAAAACAAATTCAACAGCTAATTTGAAAAGATCAACTGGAATCTCCTTGACAATAATTTCCTTATCTAAATGGCTGCTAACCTTTTTAAGATCATCATTTACCACAATTTTTTTACGAATTGCCAATTCCTTTGCCTTATTCATGCTAAATTCAGAAGTAAATGAGAATCTGATAATCTCTGAGAATTTTGAAAGAGTAAAGGCTCCCTCAAAACCATTAATTCTATAAAAAATCTTTTTGATTGAAATTAATTTATCACCATTAGTTTTGCAAGGCACAGCAGCCAACTCTACATCCAAAGTGAATAATCTAACTGGCTCAAAGCTATGTTTATCCAGAACATGTAATTTGGCTGGTGACAGCTGATTGAACTCAACAAATTTAGATTTAGAAAACACCAACTCAGTATTGTCATTATTTAAGTTTTTGAAGGAAGGTGTTTTTGGTGGCAGTCCTAAAACATAGATTTTTGTTCGCATTTTTCTAGAAGTTATATTGTCTACCATGTTATCAGTCTCAGAAGCATCGAAATCTACATAACTAGTCTCTTTGGCCACCATGTTGTCTATGTTTTCAGCATCCAATATCCCACTAATGCTGGTATCTTTACTCCCAATCTCACTACTTCAAGATACTTTGTATTCACCACAGTTAGTCTATAAAACGTGTTCAGGAAGAGGTCCAGCCAATGAGTTCACCACAACTCCAGTAACACCAGATTTTTTTGATTTTTTGTATGAAAGATCATGAACATAGATATTCTCAACTTGCGCTTTTTTTTTAGTTCTAGACCAGGATTCCAACCCAGTCAAACCAGTACCAAAACCACCAACAGAAGAGTCTACTAGTTCTATTACAACAAAATTGAATATGTTAGAAGAAATAACTAAAGGTAACTAAGGGGAAGAAGAAAAGGAAAAGCTAAATCTTTGGCAATACAAATGCTTTTGTTGTGGTCAGAGAATTGACAAGAAAAAAAACTTTTTTAGGCTTACTAAGATATTTATGTTATTAGTTTTTTTTGATTTAGTAATAATATTATAATTAAATAAATAAATATTATTATTTTAATTTGTTTAAATTTTTAAAAACTTTTTTTTTTCTATGTCCAAAATTTTTCAAAGAGCATAATTTTTGAAAAAAAAGTTTTTGTTTTTTTTTGCTGTTTTTTTTAATATTCAATTAGATACTTTAAAATTCTATTTGTTTAACAATAAATCAGCTATTAGTATTAGTAATTTAAACATAAAAAAGACTACCAAAAGCTTTGGTTTAGGTTTGAATAAAAGCTTTTATCTTTAAAAAAAAAAAAAAAAAATAGAGTTATTGTTAAAAAAAACATAATTAGTAATTTTTTAACAAGATAAGAAGATTTTATTAAAAATAGTGAGAAAAAGTTTAATACCAAAAACACTACTGAATTAAAATATGTTAATATAAAAAAAAATTTAATAAAAAGAACTAGTATTAACTATGATAATAAAAATAAAATCAAAAATAGAAATATTAATAGCACTCTAAAAAAACAACCATTATGACCAAGTATATTTTAAAAAAACCTTTTAACAAGATTAATTTTTTTGATAGTAATAATAATAATATTACAATAAATACTTCTTTTTTACTTTTTTTTTCAAAAATTTGGTTCAGGTTTCAGTTAAAAAATTTTTTGTTTTGGATATTAATTTGAATATTATAACAAAAAAGTCTTTTCAAAAAAAGTTGAAAATAGTTAAAAAACTGTTTTTTGGAATTAATAATTTTTAAAAGACTTTATTCTTTTAAAATTTGCAAAAATCATTCATGTATTGTTTATTTCTGAATTGGATTTGATGCAGATTATAGAAAATGCAAAAGCAGCAAAAATCTTAGTAAATACTAATTTTAAAAAATCAGTTAAATATTTAAATTAAGCTGTGGTTATCAAAAAAATTTTGGTGAAAACATTTGTAAAGGCTGTGTATACTGTGTTATTTAAATTTAAGATTATTGAATTAATCAAAATATAACTAGTAAGATGTGACAAAAAGTATCATAAAATTTGAGCTATTAGATTATACTAATTTGGCTGCAGTAAAATAGTCTATTTTAATTAAAAAAGATGCTATGCAGATTGCTAAAACTAACAAAAACAAGAAAACATAAAATACAAAAAACTGCAATAAAATATTGTTTTATACTTTTCTGTAAGAACAACTGCTCATAATTTTTTAAATTTTTTAAATTTTGTTAATAAAAAAACTTGTATTATAAATTGTCATCTATTTATATATACTTAAACTAAATGTGCTGTAATTTATTTTAATTTAAAATTTTTATTGAATGCTGTTATAACAATTACACTAATGCTAAAAAATTCTAATTTGTATTGGTCTTATTTAAACTTAATTAAATATATTAAGTATAAAAAATTGGGTCACATATTGATTAACTATACTACTAGTAAAAAAGCATTTATGAATCGTTTTTTTTATAAAATTTTGTTAATGTTGAATGAAAACAGACTTACTACTATTTATACCAAAAAATCAGTTTTTATTGCTTATTTAATTGCTTTTGGTAATATTTTTTAAATAAAAGTTGTTAATAAGTTTTTGTTTTTTTCTATTTTTTTATATAATAATTTCACAAAAGTTGACTTTTTTTTGAAAATAAAATCTTTTTTACCAGTTATGTTGGAAATAAATAACAGATTTGCTGTTTTTAAATATAATCTTGCTAATTTTGTGGAGTAAGTTAATAAATTGGTTATAAAATTAAATACACTTAGGCCAACAGTTTTTTAGTCTAGTTTTGAATAACAGCTATTAATAAATCTTTTATTATAAAATTAAAAAATATATATAATAATAATAAGTAAAAGTTTGGGTATGGCTATTAATAGTAGTATTGTTGTACAAATAATATCTTTGAATTTATTAAGTTTTTAAAGATTAAAAAAAATTTGTTAAATATGGTTTTGGACTTTTTGGTTAAAATAAACAAACTTAATTTAGATTTAGGCTTTTATTTTTTTTAATAATTAGTTTTATTTAAAAGATTGTTATATGTAATATTAAGAAAATAAATAATTTAGTTAAGCAAAAAAACATTGTTTGTTAACACATAAAATTTAATAATGTAATTTTTATTGTAACAGAAACCAAATTGAAGTTTAATATTAGACTATAGATTATAAATAGGTTTAATAATATTTGAATCTTTATGTTGTGTTTGGTCAAAAAATTTTTTGATACTAATATGGCTATTATTATAAATAACTTATTGGTTTAACATGTATTAAAAATTGAAAAAATTTCAAGTCAGATTATTTTAGTTTATTTTTTATTTAAGAGTAAACTATTAATTATAATTTTAGATTTATATATTAGTGTATCTGTTAAAGTTAAATTTAATCAGGCTTTTAATATTAACTTTATTATTTCTAAGACATTTAGTTCTAGTTTTTTGTAAACTTGGGTAGTAATTTCAATAAAAATAGTTCTAAAAAAAGTGCAAGTTTTAAGAAATGTTTGGATCTGAGATTGGTTAACTCTTTTAGTGAACATTTTTTGGTTAAGATTCCTATTTGAAGCAACTTTAATAGAATTAAAAAAGTTATTAACTATATTTTTGTAAATAAGAGTTTGTCATCTGTAATAATATTTCATAAAATTGGCTTTGTATTTGAATTTTTTAATACTAATTATAAGACAGTGTTACAGGTGATTATTTGGAATTTCAAATCAAATAACAAATCCATAACTTGGTGTTAATAGCTAATATGATTGGTATTATCTGAAAATTTTAGTGATCTAAAGGTTTTGAATTGGAGTTTTTTGTATAATAAACAGAGATTCAATAGTGTGCAAGTCTTTTGTGATGAGTTTTCCAATTTTTTTTTTCAGCTTGGTGGCCAGTTTATTCTGACAGTTGTGTTCTTTTGATAAGCTATCCAAATTCTTACTCTGTACTCTTCTATTCAGGTCTTTTACCAGATTATTTGTGATATCAATAATTTAGTACTTAATCTTTAATTAATTAGTCAACAACAATAAAAGAGAAAATAAAAGAAATAAAAGAAAATAAAAATAAAGAAAAATAAGCCAAGGCAGTTTAAGTTAGTATTTTGTCAATAACTATAATTAAGAGCTATTGTTTCAGTGTAGTTAAGTATCAGCAGCTATTAACATAAAGTGTTGATAGTTGAGAACAGATTGAGATAACAAATAATTATTTTATTGATATTTGTGAATTAAAAAGTTGCTTAGATAAAATCTAAACTAAAAAGTCTGTCTTTTTTGCTTCTAATGCTACTGCTATATATACATATTTGAGATTTCTCAATTCTTCTATTTTTTCTACCAGGAATCCTGGAATTTCTGGAATCTTGCAATTTCTCGAAAGGAATTCTAGAATTCTGGAATCCTGCAATTTTTCATATAAGAATCTTGTAATTCCTAAAATTCTGTAATTCTTTTGAGAGAAATCTTGAAATTCTATATTTTATTAAATCTACTTCTAATTGGCTAATATATATACTACTATGATTCTTATTTTCTATAAGTAACATTAATTCCTCCTTTTAATATTAAGCTCTGTTAAGATCTTTGAACTTTCCTAATTCTCCTTTCTTGATTATTTCTTGGACTTTTTTTTCAAGAATTACTTGTGTTATTTTAATTTGTAATTCTTTAAATTAGACATTGGTCATTTTACCTATTTGATTAGTAGTAATTGTGTCTATTATTGTGTTGAGTAGTATTTTTGGTCAGTCTTGAAACCCAACATGTAATTAATAGATGGCTCTTATTTGTGTTGTTAGATTGTTTTTTCTCATAAATTACTTAAGTTGTTGTAATATTGTTGTGTCAAATAATTGTTTTGGTTTATTTGTATATAAGTTCTAAATATTCAGATGTTGTCCCAAGTGAAAATAACAAAAGTTTCTTGGAAATTGTTGTATTCACCAATTCCATGTTTCTATTATCAACTCTTGATATGGTATACCTTCTGTTTGTATTTCTATTGTCACTTTTACTTTTGTTATTATTTTGTCAATAGTGTTTTTTGGTTTTCTCTGTTTCTTATGTTAAGGTCTCTTCTTTGTATTTTTATATTGAATGGTTTGTTAGTTAATTATAATTTCCATATTTTGTTGTTAAATCAATTGGAAGAATTGTTGTGTTAGTGTGTATATATTGTTGGTAATTTTCATTTTTTTTGATATCTTTTGTCATGTATATTGTGTTTTTATATACTTCTTTGGTTTTTCAATTTAATGTATTTGGTTTAATAATTATAATTGGTTTTAGATCTTGTGGAATCTTATCTGATTGGACTAGTATTCATTGTACTTCCAGTTGTGAAATATTATTGGTGAATAATAATACTGTATGGTGATATGGTTTCAGTTAATCACTATGTGCTGCTTTGGCTAAGATTTTGTTGTCTTATCTTAATTTATAAGCTCTATTTCCAAAAATTTCTTCAATGTAAAATGATCTGTCCCATTTAGAGTCAAATTTTCTACTTCATTGTTTTTCTGCTTTGGTATGATATAAAAGTATTTTGTCTCCAATCCTGAATTTAACTGATTTATCTGGTAGTTGGTTATCATGTTTTTTTTGTAACTTTTAAATATTATTAGCTGCTTTTTACTGTTTGTTTTCTAGTGTTTCTATTAAGTTATATGTTTTTCTTAACAATGTTTCTTGGAAATTGTCTTCTGTTATTGGTTTAATTAAATACATGTTGATTTTTATTTTAACTGGTAATGTTGTTGTTTTACCATATACTAATTCAAATGGTGTTGCTTGTATAGTGTCTTGCTTTATTGTCTGATAAACAAATAATACTGATAATATAAACAAATTCTATTCATCTTGATTTTTTTGGTTGATTTTGGCAATTGCTTTACACAATATTCTATTAAATCATTTGACTAAGCTGTTGATTTGTGGATGATATGATGATAATAATGGTCTTTTTATTCCAAATCTTTGACTTAATTCTGCCAATGTTCTATTTACAAAGTGAGTTTCTTGGTTGAATAGTAATTTTTTTAGGCATCCATGTTGACAAATCAAATTTTGATAAACAAATTTGGCAATAGATTCTGCATCTGCTCTTTAAATGGCTTTTGCTTTTGGCCACTTAGTAAAATAATCCATGGCTACTACAATATATCTGTTTTTTCTACTGGTTATTTTTAATGATCTAACTAAGTCAATTTTAATTTGATCAAATAGTTGTTTCATTTTAATTGGTCTTAATAGTTTACTGGGTCTTGTTTTTTCTTTTTTCTAACAAGCATTACAATTTTGAACATATTGGATGATGTCTGAATATATAGATAGCCAATAGTATCTTTTTCTGGTTCTTTCTATGATTGCTTCTTTATAAAAATGTTTTGCTATTAGATCTAAATGCATATTAAATAGTATTGTTTTTTTTCTAGTTTCATGATTACTCTGAGTGGTTGGTTTGGATTCTTTCTGTTTTTTTGATATAAGATATTTTGGCAAGTGATAAAATATTTGGATTGTTGTTTTATGTTGTTTTGTTTTTTTGGAAATAATTTCTTCTTAAACTGCTAGATATTAATATAGTGTTGGAATTGTTAATATTTTTGTGTATTCATCTTTTGTTATATTTTTGGGTTGGAATGTTAGATTTGTTTTATTCACAACAAACTATTGGCATTTTTATTTTCTTTTCCCTTTTTGTAATGTACTGTATAATTAAATAATAAAAGTTCTATTTTCTATCTTACATGGTAATTGTCTCCAAATTCTTGTTTCTGAATTGAAGTCAATTTTTTATGGTTAGTATATATGTTAAATTTCTGGCTTAAGTATTTTTTCTGTTTCATAATTGTCCAATAGATTGCTAAGTGTTCTAGTGCTGAAGTTTTATAGTTTTTTTCAGCTGAACTTAAGCTGCAACTAGCATATACTACTGGGTGTTCTTTTCTATCTGGTTCTTTCTGAGATAGTACAGCTCTCAATACTTAACCTAATGCATTAGTTGTGATTATGAATGGCTTGCTATGATCTGAATAGATCAGTACTGGAGCTTGAATAAGCTTTTTTCTTAATGTATCAAAAGCTTTTTGCAGGTTTTTCATTTATTCATATTTGGTGTTCTTTGTTTAGAGCTGGTATAATGGCTGAGCCAGTTTGGAAAAGTCTTTGATAAAGTGGTAGTAGTAATCTGCAAATTTCAAGAATGTTCGTAGTTCAGTCAAATTGGTGAGTACTAAAAAGTTTTTAATTATTTCAATTTTGTTTGGATCTGTTTTAATGCCATTTTTGTTTATGACATGTTCCAAAAACTTGAGTTCAGTTTTTCTAAAGAAACACTTAGTTGCATTTAATTTTAATTTGGCTTTTCTTAGTCTTTCAAATACTTGTTGAAGATAGTGTAAATAATCATTAAATGTCTTGAAAAACACATTAGTATTATCCAAATATACGACTACTGATTTTTATAGTAGTCCAGTATAAACAATTTCCATAAGTCATTGGAATGTTGCTGGAGCATTCATTAAGCCAAAAAACATAACTTCAAATTCAAAATTTTGCTCTTTTGTTGTGAATGCAGTCTTTTTTTTATCAGCTGAATTCATGACTACTTGTCAAAAATTACTGTTTAAGTTTAAAGTTAAGAATCATTTCTTTCTTTCAAAAGCATTGAAAAGTTTTTGGATCTTTAGAGTTGGGTAGCTATCTTCTTTAGTTACTTCATTAAGTTTTTGGTAATCTACACAGAAGTGTATTTTTCCATTCTTCTTACAGATTAATACTACTAATAACAATTATGAACTTATTAATGGTTGAATTAACTTATTGTCTAACATCCAATTGATCTCTTATCAAATAATTTCATGGCTTGCTGGTGGTACTTGGTATGCTTTCTGTTTGATTGGCATCATATTTTCAGTTTTAATCGAATGCTGGATTATATTAGTTCTGCCAAATTCGTTTTTATTGGCAAAGATATTGTTGAAATTGTTGAATAATATCTTAAGCTGCATATGTTGTAGTTGGTCTAGATTTTTCAAGTTTATCTGTTTCAATTGTTCTGGTTGGAGCAGATAATATTTTTTTTATCTGTATATTGTTTGTGATGTGATATTCACATATTTACACAGTTGTGGAAAGTCTAGAATGGAGTTTGGTGATTGTTCTTTAACTTCAGTGCTTAAATATCCAATAGTGGTTTTTTTTGGTATTTTAATAACATCTCTGGTTGTGTTATAGATGAAAATTTTAATATGTTTCAGGCTCTTGGCTGGTATGTAAAGATTAGTAAGTCCAATTTTTTCTGATTCACAACTGATAGTTTTCATTTTAAAAATTTGAACTTAATCTTTTACTTTCTTTTCTATGGCTAATATATATTGGTTATATGACAGAATAGAAATTAATTGAAAGATAAAGATAATTTTTCCCTTGTCAATAACTTTTTTCTCTGTCATATTAACTGATATATCTATTTTATCTGTGGATCCAAATCCCTTTATTTCTCTTGTTGTTATTTCTAATTCCTCTCTTTTTCTCACTGATACTAACTGAGCTATTTTAACCAGAGGCAGAAATATTGCCTGTGCTATTTTTTTGTTTTGCTCTATGATATAGATCTTTTTTGAGTCATTTTGTAGTATTGCAATAATATTTTCTACATATCTTATATCAATTATTCCTTTTCTAATGTTGATTTCTCTTTTCACTAAACTATTCCTGGATATTAGTTGAACCATTATTGTTGCTAAAATTTTCAGTGCTACTTTGAGATCAATGCAGGTACATAAATATAGTTCCAATTTGATAACATCTTTTTCTGGATATCTCAGATTAAATCTTGTATCAGTATTATGTGTATATTTCAGCATAATATCTTCATTATTATCATTGAACCATTTAAGTTTCTGCTTCTTGGTAAGGTCAGAAAGCACAATATATTGCTCTGGGTTTGAATCAGAGTCTGAATTGTTGTTATTTTTATTGCTATTTTGAATGAAACTGGAACCATTATTTTTGTTATCATTATTGTTGGAGTTTGAATTAAGATTGAACTGTAATTCCAATTCTAATATGCAGCTGTTAATTGGTTCATTTTTCTTTAGAATTGTGTAGATCATATATGATGGTGGATTGTAAATGAGGTTACACTTATTACAATACTGAAAGTCACATGAAATTAAACAGTGGTCACATAATTGGGTGTTTATTTCCTCCAAGCACTGTTTTTGCTCTTCTTTAGTTAGTGTTAAATTCTGATAATACTTGTAAAATTCTTCTGGACCTATCTTTATGTCTAAAAATGTGTCTGGATTGGGAATAATAACAATATTGACTGGTTCTAAAGGATTGTTTTTTATCTTCAATATCTCCCTGAGTGAAGTGTCTTTCACTTTGGTATTGGCCATTTGCCAGATCTTATCTTTGTCATATGAATAGCTGCCCAAGTAAAAAATTGCTTGGTGTTATGTGACAGTAATAAGTGTGTCACAACTGACCCAATAACTTATGAGGATTGTGTATTGACATAAAATATTACACATTTCTTCTCAACCAGAAATGTTGTTTCACATTTTTTTATCAAGTAATTGTTTGCCACAAGTAAGACATGGTTTATTGTCCCACTTGTTTTGTTTTTTTGGATAGCCATAGCATTTTTTATGGTATGACTTGCAATAATAATATGTTCTGGTCCAGTAGTCTTTATTAAGTACTATCTATGCTTCCATAGAGAATAGTTTCTTGTCACAATTTTGACATTTAAAAGGAATATATGGTGGCTTCTTGATGGGTTTATGTGAATATGATTGTTCTTAGCCACTGGTTATTTCTTCTGTGGTTGTGGTTTCTTCAGATTCATTTTCTTCTTTCCCTTTTCTTTTGTCATTCCAAGAGAGTACTGGCAACAGTTTATTGTGATTGGTGTCAGCTCATAAAACTTGGTAGACTTTCCAGATAAGTTTGTTTACTTCTTCTTTTTCGAATTTTATTAGTGGTATTGGCATAATAGTGGTCTTGAAATGACCACAAGTGGTTGATACACATATGTGCTGGCCATTCTGGCTGAGTTAAAACTCTTGCATGGTTCAGTCAAGTACAGTGTTGGTTTTGGATAACCAATCATTGCTAACTACCTAATATTGGGTTGCTTCCATCACAAGGACTTTGATGGGTGTCATGATGCCATTGACTTTAAAAGAAAAGTCATCAATTTTGCCAATTGGAGTTTTTATGGCTCCATCCACTATAATGATTTGAGCACTGGCAGTATGATTAACTTGGCAACCTAATTGGTTTATGAACTGCTTAGTAATGATACTGCCTGTTGAACCAATGTCTAAGATTAGTTTGATTGGCTGACTATTGACCTTAGCATTAATATACATTGTAGTAATAAGTTTGGTGTCAAGGGTGGCTCTACTAAAAAGAAGCATTGCTAAGATTTTTTGATCTTGAAAAGAAAGATGGCTGCTAGTAATTTATTATTGGTAATTATTGCTAGTAGAATGTTGCTGATAAGTGGCTTCTGGTTGGTTTCTAAGTTGTTGGGTAAGGCATCTTCTAAAATAACCAGGAGACTTAAATACTTTTGGGAACTTGGGTTTTAGATGTATCTAATTCTTGAGTTTTTTGGATGTGGCTTTGAAGGTTGTTGGAATGTGCTGGGAATTGGTTGATAAACAACTATTACTGATTTCCAATTTTGTTGAATGGTTCTTGGCCTTTAATTTTCATTGGACACAATTATTTGGGGCAGTGTTTAAATAGGTTAAGGTTGATAAATTAGTTGTGGTTGTGGTTAATAAATGACTGGTATTAGGGTTTAATAAATAGGTGGTTGATAAATTGGCTGCTGTATCATTGATAGGTAATTCAATTAATATGGTTCTAGATTTGATTGATAATTCAGAGTTTGAAACTGGAAATTGGAGTTTCGATATTGATTTCCCAATTGTTAATTATTTAAGCAGTTGTGACAGTAAATTTGTAAGTGTCTTTGTTTATCACAATAGTGGCAACTATGTATTTCAGTTTGTTATTGCTGATTGGTAGATAATGATGAACATGACTGATATTGGAAACAATTCACATTTTCTTGATAATTGTGTCATTGTAAAGGTTGATAAATGGCTTGATTGTTAGTTAAGTATCCCTCTAATTTCTGATTAATAGATTCTGTTAATTGTTTCAGTTTTGAATCCAAGTTAGATAATCTGTTCATTACTAGATTGATGGCTTGAACATAATTGGCTTCTAATTCAGCTAATTCTAAATCTCTGGCATAGTTAATAATATCTTGAAGAGTAGTTAAATATAATGGTCTTATGTGTTATAGTAGGCTGCTATACAACTCACAAATAAACTAATTCAAAATCTGGAATACTGTAAAGTAGTTTGTGTTGATAGCTTAAATTTGACACAGATTCCAGTAGAAGCATTTTAAGTAAATTGTGACTGCTTCAGTGTTTTCTTGCTTAATAGTAGTAAAATTAATTGTTAAGCGATTAATATTGTTATAATTACCAAAATATTACAAGAACATAATTTTGAACACATTAAAATCTTGGGATTTGTTTACAAGATTTTGGTACCAAGAATCAGTGATGTCTTGTAAAAAGTATGGAATGGCTTGTATTACTCTAGCATTGTCTTAATTGTTGGCAGTTATTGCTTTGGCTACATCATTGAGCCAAACTTGGGCATTATTTTCTTCACCAGTGAATTTTTCTAGCTTGGCAATTGGTACATAGGCTATTGGTATAATTAATGGTTGTTAAGACAGCTGTTGTTGAAATGGTTGTTGTGGTTGTTATTGAAGTGATACTTGTGAATGTTGAATTGGTTCAGCAATCAGTTCAATTGGTGGCTGATTAATCACAATTACTGAAGGTAAGTGTTGCTAATTAATTATGTCAAGGTTTGAATTGTCCTAATTTGACTGAGTTGGAACAATTGCAGTCTGAATTTCTAAGTTTTTTGGAATCAGGTTTTGATAATTAGATTCTTAATTGTCATCATCTTCTTCTTCTGATTTTGTTAGTTCTCAAGAGGTAGCAGTTTTAAAATCTGGTTGAGGTGGTGGTAATTGAGTTTCTGATGACATTGGAAATTGCAATTTAAATTCCTCAAAATAATTGTTATATGTTCCTAGTAACTTTACTTTCTTTTGTTTACTTTGGAATAAGATTCTGTTTAATGATGTTGTTATGTTTGTGGTAAACATGTTTGTTGATGTTATATTGATGATGCTTCTGGATGTGTAATAATATAATGGATTAGCAAATGAGTTGACTCACTGTTTCTTCCAAGTAGGTAATTGTATTTGCTTTGAAATTCCTGCTGGTGTTTGCAATTTTTCTTTTCCTTTATTGGCAAAGGTAATAGAGAATCTTTGTTTAATGTATTTTTCTATTTTCTTATTTATTTCTATAATTAGTGGTGCAAATAAATAATTCTGTGGCAGTGTGGTGCTTTGGAATAGTTCATTAAAGAAATCGTTGAAGGTGGATTCTAGATCTCTTTGGTCTTTCAAATAATATACTATTCTTTTGTTAACATAGCAATTGAAAGCTGATTCTGTTGGCCAACTATTATTTGTTAATCCAAGATAGGTGTGATAATGTTGAAATAAGAATTTTGCAAATCCCAAATAGTTTGTCTCTGTTTCTTTGGATTCTGTTACTGTTTTGGATAAGTGCTGTTGGTACTGGTTTTTTGTTAGATTATATTTCACAAAGAATACCAAATATTACAGGTAATTATTTAGGGTCTCAAATCAAATAACAAATCTGTAACTTGGTACTAATAGCTGATATGATTAGTATTATCTGAAGGTTTTAGTAATCTGAATGTTTTGAGTTGGAGTTCTTTGTATAATAGACAGAGATTTAATAGTGTGCAAATCTTTTGCGATGATTTTTCCAATTTTTTTTTTCAGCTTGGTGGCCAGTTTATTTTGACAGTTGTGTTCTTTTGGTAAGTTATCCAAATTCTTACTCTGTACTCTTTTATTCAGGTTTTTTATCAGATTATTTGTGATATCAATAATTTAGTACTTAATCTTTAATTAATTAGTCAACAACAATAAAAAAGAAAATAAAAAAAATAAAATAAAATAAAAATAAAGAGAAATAAGCCAAGGCAGTTCAAGTTAATATTTCATCAATAGTCATGATCAAGAGCTATTGTTTTAGTATAGTTAAGTATTAGCAGCTATCAACATGAAATGTTAATAATTGAAAATGGATTGAGATAACAAATAATTATTTTATTAATATTTGTGAATTAAAAGATTGCTTAGATAAAATCTAAACTAAAAGGTCTGTCTTTTCTGCTTCTAATGTTACTATTATATATATATATTTAAAATTTCTCAATTCTTTCATTCTTCCTGCCAGAAATTCTGGAATTCCTGGAATTCTGCAATTCTTTAAGAGGAATCCTGGAATTCTAGAATTCTGTGATTCCTTATATAAGAATCCTGTAATTTCTGGAACCCTAGAATTCTATATTTTATTACATCTACTTCTGATTGGCTAATATATATACTACTATGATTCCTATTTTCTATAAGTAACAACAGTTATAATTTTTGTTGGTTTAAGAAGTCTTTTAAATATTTATTTAAATAATATTTATAAGCAAATTAATAAAATTACTAAAAGTTCAAGATTAAAAATGCAAATAATATTAAATAAGCATAATTTAAAGAATATTTTTTTATTAGACTTTTTGAATTAATAAATAAATTTGAAAATACAAAAGTTTTTAATAATTTAAACAAAATATAAAATGTTCTAAAAAAAATAATAGTAGAGTTAATTAATAAAGTGTTTTCTAAATATTGGTTTAATAAGTTTAGCTGTTTAAAAAACAAGCAGTTATTTAAGTTTTTTAAATTAAAATTATTAATGATATTACTGGAAATTTTTGGTCTTTTTTCTTGACTGTTGTTAATATTTATTTGTTGCTAATTTCACGTTTTTTTGAAAGCAGTTGAACCTCCAATAACTGAATTTATCTTCAAATTATTTCCTATAATTTGAACTGCTGGGCTTACAAATGGAATAGCCAATTCTATGTCAGTTGTTTTGTGTAGTTATGTTGTAGTAAATGTCAACTCTTTTTCAGGAATTACTCATCTGGAAGTTCACTAAAATGTGTAGTTACTTTGCTATAAAAGTCAACTCTTCTACAGGAATTTCATTTGTAGGCTACTCTAATGATTATACTAAGAAAAAAAATAAAATAAAAGAAATATAAAAGAAATAAAATTCTGTTAAAGAAAACATTTTCTATCTATGCTTGGAGTCATTAACAGATTATTGAAATTTGTAGCTAATTAATTTCAAAATATTAGTTGTGTTGAAAGAATTTCAAGTGTAATAATTTAAAGAATTTGGTTTTCGAATATTTAATTTTTATTTAAGATGTGTAAAAGATGATTTGTTTCAATTAAGATATCTAAAGCAAGGTACTATGATAAGATACTATAAGAAGATACATTTTCTTAAAGAAAGAAGCTTTTTTTTTATACAACTTGTTGTAGTACTAGTTTTTGAACTTGCACTTTTCTCTTTGCTATAATTTTGGTAAATTAAAGATATATTTTGGTAAACTATAAGTTATTTCACTAAACTATTGATTATTTCGGCAAATTTTGATTATGTTACATAATTTAGGGTATTGTGTAATTTGATTATCTTAATTTCTATAGTACAAATCGGGTTATTGATTAAATAATGATCTTTGATAATTTAATTAAATAATAAGTGATAATAAAAATGATAATAATATGTACTAATTAATAATAAGAATTATGAGAATGATTTCATGCTAATTAATAGCTAAAATTCTATTGGTAACAATAACCAAGATTATAAAAAGATTGAACTCAAGTAAAATGTTTGAATTTAATTATTTTATTAGGACTTAATTGACAATTAATAACAATAAAACTATCAAAGTTAACAATATAATTTGTAATAATGTAAAATTAACTAATATTATTAAACATTTATTAATAGTCAAAAAAAGTTATTTAAAATTCAATTATTATGAAATAAAAGTGGCCAAAAATATTTTTATTAGAAAAACAATTAAAAAAAATGGAAAATTTCAGTTTTGACAAAAGACACATGATAAAAAATATTTTGAAATAAATATTTTGAAATTACTTGGTAATTAGAGAAGATCTAGTTTTAAAACCAAATAAAATAAGACTTAAAATTAATAAAATTATAGAAAGATAAACAAAAAAGCAAGAAATGTTTTTAAAGCTGTTTAATCTATAGTCTTACCAATATATGTTTTTGGACTACATAAGAAATAATACTTTTTTGAACATAATAGAAAAAATTAATATGGATGAATTGGTTTTGATAATTGGTAACTTGTTTAATAACAAAGCTGTTGGTTTGTTTAACATACTCAATAAACCATAAAAGCATTATAATAACTTAATAATATAATGTTTTTTGGCTCTATTAAACTTTTGTTTAGCTCTTGATAATACTTTAATTCTGTGAAAAAAAGCATGGGTTTTAATAATTTTCAAGTCTTATAAATAAGATAATATTTAACAAATACTTAATCTATTGTTTTTATTAAAATAGCTAAGAAAATTTTGTCTAAGATTCTCTTAAATCATATTTTATTTGTATGTAACAAGTTTAACATTTTTTATAAGAACAATTTTTTGGTTTTAAAGAATACTTTAACTTAACTATCTGTTTTTGCTATTGGTTTAATAATTAAAGATGCTTTGAAAAAAAACCAGAAGTTTTGGCTGGTTTTGTAAAACATGTGCAAAACATATAATTTAGTTAGATGATATTATTTAAAGACTAATATAAAATATATTAAAATATATAATTAGTTTATTAAGTTTTTTAGAAATATATATATAAACAAAATAAATAGAATAATAATAAATTTTGGGCTTTCAAAAGATTACAAAATTCATAATGAATTGGATCAAAATAAAGTTTTTTTATCATTTCTTTGGAGAATTTTTTATTTCTTATTGTATAAGATAAAAAAACATAAATATTTATGTAAATATTAAGTTAATATTAATTATATAATTAAAACAGACAAAGTAAAAATTAGTAGAAATAAGACATTTTTTTTTGTGGCTAGTATTTTTGTTAATAATACAATTTAAATAGAAAATAGTCAGGCTTTAATACAATATATTTTGAATATTATTATTAAATTTTTTAGTATTAATAATATTTTTATTAATAATAATAAAATAATGGTAATTTTTATAAGCCAAAAAGTTGTGAATATTGTTTTGTATATTAGTAGTTAGTTAATTTTTATTGTCAAACATGGCAAATTATATAAGTATTTAGGGAAAAAACTTCTTTTTCTCTTTCATCCAAAATTACCAAAAAAGAATCAAAAAGTTTTTTTTAAAAGAAGTCTTTTTACAATTCAGTACAACAAATCTAAACCCTTCTTGCTTGATTACAAGGCCACTTTTGGCTGTAGTATTGCTATAATGAAAAAGTTTGTTAAAGGTTTTGGTCCTGTTAATAGTGAAAAGAGTGTTAAAAAGGATATTGCTTCTAGGAAGAAAAAGAAAGGTGGTGGTTTAAAGAATAGTATTGCTAGTGAACTCGTCTTGTCTGATAAAGCTGTTGGTGGTTCTTAGGGATTTGAAGCTGGTAATACTACTGAGTTTGATAGTATTGATATAAAAGAGAAGTGTTTGATAAAAGAAACTAATGTGGATTATGGTGAAAGAAGTTTGTTTATGGAAGATAATTCCAACCAAACACCAAAGGGTCTGAGATTGGTGACCAAAAAAGCCCTGGGTATGTTATTGGAGAAAATCAATTTTTTGGATAATGTTAGTAATAATGACATTTTTTTGGTTACTTCAGTAATTCTCCTTCTTTCTTTGAAGAATTTGGTCAATGTTTCTGTTCAGAAATCTTTTGCTATGGATATTAAGCTAAACAAGGTGGCTGAAAAATTTTCTTAGAAAAAACTAGTGGTGGTCAGAAAATTATTCTCAAAAGTTAATGGTTTTGGGAGGGCCTCTACTTCCTCAAAATTTTCAGAGATCATCCATGCTTCCTTTATTTCCAAATCTAGTTTGGCGCAGACTACAGAAAAGACAAAAGCAGTAAATATTTTGGTTAACACTAATTTCAAGAAATCAGTTAGTTATTCAGATCAGGCTGTAGTGGTAAAAGAAATTCCAGTTAGAACTTTGGCTAAGACTGTACATGCTGTGCTTTCTGAATTTGGTTCTGTTGTGTCAATCAAAATGCAGTTGGTAGGACTTTGGCAAAAGACTGTGATGAAATTTGCCCAATCAGATCAGGCTGATTTGGTCACAGCTAGATGGTTTATTTTAATTGGAAAAGATGCCATGAGAGTGGCCAAGGCTAATACAGACAAGGAATCATGGGGATATAAGAAATTGGCATAGGGCTTTGCTCTATACACTTCTAATAAACACCAATACTCATGATATCTGAGACTTTATTGGCTCTGTAGATGGGAAAACATGTATCTTAATCAACATCCTGTTACATATGTTCGAGCCAGGTGTGCTGTTATTTGTTTTAATTCTGCTGTTTTGATTGATGCTGTCATGAAAACTACACTTGTCTTGAAGGGCATCAATTTGTGTTGGTCTTATCTGAATTCTACTAAGTATGCTAAGTATAGGAAATTGGATCATACCTTTCTGAACTGTTCTGTGGATGAGAATATTTCTCCTGGTGGCCCATCTCACAAGATATTGTCAAATGATAATAAAAGCTGACTGGTTTCTATTTATGCTAAATGCTCTGCTCCAATCTCCTGTCTGGTTTCTTTTGATAGTGTTTCTTGGGCCAATGTTGTTGGTAGGTCTTTATTCTCTCCTCTCTTTGTACACAATAACTTAGCTGCTTCTGGTTCCTCTTTAGAGGTAAAACCTATCTTGATGGTGTCTATGAAATTGAACAATAGGTTTGCCACTCTTAGCATAGTCTTGCTAACTTTGCAGAATGTGTTGACAAGTTGGCTAAGAGATTAGACTCACCTGGGCCAATGGTTTTCCAGTCTAGCCCTGGATGTTAGCTATTGGTAATTTTTTCATCACAAAATCAAGGGGTAGATATAATAATGAGTAAGTGTTCAGGTGTGGCCACTGGTGGTGAGACTATTGCAGGAGTGGCAGTTTTTAATTCTTTAATTATTTCTAAAATAGAAGATATTTTAACTAATCTTTCAATTATAGTTATGGGTCTCTTGGCCAAAATAGATAATGCTAGTTTGGTTCCTGCTATTCTTCTTTCTTAATAATGGATCTGGTTTGAAAATTTGCAATATACAATGTTCATAGTATTAATGTCTCTGCCAAGTAAACAGACGTTGTTGTTGACATGTGAAATCTGGAAGTATGGTTTCTATTATTATGGAAACAAAATTAAAGTCTAGTATTAGGCCATAGATTATGAACAAGTTCGATGAGGTGAGAATATTCTTTTCCAGTTTGGACAAAGGGTTTTTTGGTGCTGGGGTGGTGATTATTATGAACAATTTTCTTGCATATTATGTTTTTAAGGTTAAAAAGATTTCTGGTTATCTTATTTTTGTTTAGCTCTTTTTTAAGGGCAAGATATTAGTAGTGATTTTGGGCCTATACGTTGGTGCTTCTGCTAAGACCAGGTTTGGCCAAGCTTGTGAAATCAACTCTCTTATTGTTAAAACTGTTAATTTCTTCACATTTGCAGTTCTAAGTGAAAATTTCAATGAGAATAGATCTAGAAAAAGTGTTAGTTTTAAGTTCTACTTGAATTTAGGATTGGTCAATTCTTTTGGTAGACACTTTTTGATTAAAGCTTTCACTTGAGGCAATTCACAGGGTGCTAAGAAGATTATTGACTACATTTTTGTAAACAAAAGTTTGTTGTCTACAGTGGCTGGTCATAAAGTTGTTTCTGTTTCTGATTTTTTTGACACTAATCATAATGCTGTTTTGGTTTTAGTTAGTCTAAGGAGTTTCTTAGATACCTGGCTCAATGGTGTTTGTATACAGACTAATAAAGATAAGTGGAAGTTCAAGATTAAGGATGTAAATGCTGATAAGTGGTTGCACTTTAGGGAACATTCGTTAGTTAAGTTGTTGGAAAATATGAATATGTTCAATAATACAAAGAATAATAGAAATTTGGATGCTATATGGGAAATCTTTAAAGAGATGGTTATAGGCTTAGCTGATAGTGTGTTTTCTAGACAGTGGTTTAGTAAGTTTAATTGTTCAAAAAATAAGCAGTTTTCAAAGTTTTTTAAGTTAAAATTGTTGGTGGCCAAGTTGGTAAAGTGTTTAAGCTCAGATTAAGAATCAAAAACCATTCACCTCTTTGATGTGTGATCTACTCTCAATGGTAAGGAGGCCTCCAAAGCATATACAATGTTTGATAATAGTGAGAACAGAGAGAGCATTTTACAGCATCTGTTAGGAGTCAAAAAATTGTACAAAAGTCTAAATATTATGAGTTTAGGGTTATTAAAGACATTTCAATTAGAAAAGCAATAAACAAATATATGAAAAACTTTAGCTTCAACAAAAAACATATGATCAAAAGTGTTTTGGAAAGGCCATTTAGGAAGGTGGTGTTAGATCATCTAATAGTGAATGATGAATTAATTTTGGAACCTAAGGAAGTAAAATTCACTATTGATGTTATCATAGAAAAATAGACAAGAAAACAAGTTGCTCCCAATTCTCTGTCTGTTTATTGGTTTAATCAGTATGCTTCCTTAAACTATATTTGTAATAATGCATTTTCAGATATTATAAAAGTAATTGGATTGGATGAGTTTCTCTTAGTGGTCAAAGAACTGCTTAATAAGAAGACTGCTGGCATTTCTGGTATTCTTAATGAGCTTTGGAAGCATGGAGATACTCAGGTTCTGGGTAGTTTGTTGGACGTTCTTAATGTGTGTTTAAAGTTGGGTGCAGTTCCTTTGCAATAGAAGCAAGCCTGGATTTCCATAATACCAAAGCCATATGATTGAGAAAGTATATTTACCAATACCAAACCTATAGCTTTAGTTGGGACAGCCAGAAAGATACTGTCTAAGATTTTTTCTGACAGGATATCTCTGGCTTGCAGTAAGTTTAATGTTCTCTATGGAGATAATTTCTCAGTTTTGAAGGGCACATCTACTCAAATTCTGATTTTTATCATTGGTTCTATTATTAAAGATGCACTTGAAAAGAACAGAGAGCTGTGGCTGGTACTTCAAGATATGTGAAAAGCTTACAACTTAGTTGGATGGCCTCATTTGTGAAACAGTTTAACTAGGATCAAGATGTGTTTCTATTTTATTAAGTTTTTTGGAAGCATACACAATAATCAGACCAACCAGATAATAATGGATTTTGGATTTACTGATAGATACATAGTTCATGATGAGTTGGATTAAAGGGAAGTTTTTTTATCATTG
The DNA here is from genome assembly GCA_016748015.1 of Geosiphon pyriformis. NCBI lineage: Eukaryota > Fungi > Glomeromycota > Glomeromycetes > Archaeosporales > Geosiphonaceae > Geosiphon > Geosiphon pyriformis. The sequence goes on along the minus strand of JAAOMT010000602.1, from coordinate 868,560 downwards.
CTGTGGAGAATTTTTTATGATCCTCTGCTTTGTGAAGTCAAAAGACATAAGCAATTATGTAGTTATAGATTGGATTCAAAGTTTTTTACAAAGTCTGGTAAAGCTGACCCTAAAAGTAGCAGAACTTTCTTTTTTGTGGCTGGTGCTTTTGTGGATAACACTATTTGGGTTGGGAACTGCCTGACAGTCACACAACACATTTTGAACATTGCAAATGAATTTTTTTCAATCAATAACATTGCTATTAACACAGACAAAATGATTGTTATTCTTATTAATCAAAGGGCCAGAGAGGTTTTACTGTTCATTAGTGGCTCTGAAATTTCTATTGCCAAAAAAAATGGATTCTACCAATACTTAAGGATTTTTCTTTTTATGAATGGCTTATTGAAGCCAAGTTTGGCCAAAGTTCATTCAGATATCAAGTTTTTTTCAAATGTGGTTTTAAAGAAAGCCATCACTGAAAAGTAGTTTTTATATTTGGTTTCTGTTGTTCTGCAGTCTATTATTGGTTATAGATTACAGTTCAGTTGTGTTTCCAAGAGTGTATGTGAGAAATAGAACAAAATATTAAGGAAGGAATTGAAGCTCAAGGCCAATCTACTCAAGAATTTTCTGAATGAGGCTTTGTATCATCTAAAGCTATATGGTTTGAAAACTTTTGAACAAGTACTAACTGAGAATCTATTGGCTGGCTTAGTTGTGTTCACTAATGCTTACAGAATTCTTAGTGAATTATTTGAGCACAAAGCCATAGAGTTGCAGGCTGCTAGCTGGATGCCCTGACACCCCCTTTGAGTTCTGATTAAGTTGTTGATTGATCCCACAAATTGTTTTTTGGCTGGTGCAACACATGCTTTCAAATTGTGCAACTTATCATTGAGCAGTAATCTGTCTGATGTTTTTCGGGCCAGGAATGATATTGCAGTCTTGGATGTACTCAGTTTTGAGTCTTATTTGAGCATGGTAAAGTCTCTTAAAAGATATGGTATTGTGTTTGCAAACCAGTTTTTAGACAGACATGGCAAATGTTTTATGTAGAACACTTTTTGTAGGTGGAAAAAGCTGGATTCTAGAGGCCTGGTTCCTATCTGGTTTGTTTTTTTGGTCAAATTTGTCAATAGGAGTAGATTGTCAAATAGTATGCTATTGTCTCTTTGTTCAGTTCTTACTGATTCTCTTTGTGACTTTAGTTACATTAACAAGTGTTTACTGAGTTCTGGGTTGGGTTTTGTAACCATCTATACAGATGGTTCTATTAAAGATTTTGGTTTGTTAGGTGCTTGTGGTGATGCTGTCACTTACTTTCTAGATGTGAATGCTAGTGTTAGGATTAAGGTGGATGAACTGCTGTTTTCTATTCTGGTGAAACTACAGGCCATTGCACTTGTTTTGGAGTGTGTGCCTGCTTCTCAATCTGTTAATTTGCCAAGCCTTGCTGGACATGTGCAACTCCAGCAGTAGTATGTTTGGTTCTGACTTTTGTAACAAATGCTGGATTAAGAAGGAGCATATTTGTCATGTTATTTCCAAAAAGGGTTTGTTAGTTACTTGAAACAAAGTCAAAAGTCATTCTGGTGTTGTTGGAAATGAACATGTCAATTTCTAAGCTAACACTACTGTTACCTCTAAGTCTTTTCTGCCTTTTGTAGTTCCTTATTATTTTCTCAATGTTGAAAACAGACCTGTTTTTGGAAATACTTGTCACATTGTTAAGAAATTATTTAATGCAGTTTACTCTGTTGATTGGGAGACCAAATGTGTTAGTAACATTATTAGTGTAGGTCTCTGTGACCATTTTGATAAGACTAGGACCTTTTGTGTTTGGCATCCTAATGGCAAAATCAAATTTGGCTACATTAATACTGCATTGGTAACACTTCAATTATACTTCATGAAGGCACTTCACTACCACTTGCCAGTGGCCAAAAGAAAAAAATTGTATAATCCAAATTATCTGAGTATTGTCTTTATTCAGTATGGTTTGGTAGAGGACTCTGATTATGTGTTTTCTTGCACTCATAATGTCAATATTCGAAAAACCTTATTGTTTAATGCTATTTTGAAATGAAATGCATTGCTGGAAGTTTCTGCCAATGAAAATGTGATTACTGATTTGCTGTATGAGGCTGTTTTTTCTATCAACTTGTATACAGTGCTGGCTAAGAGTTTTGTGTTGAAAAGTTGGGTGGCTGACACAGTAAACTATTTGGGTGCTGATTTTGGTGAAGGTGCATTGGTTATTAATTTTGTTTGTTGTTTTGCTGAAAGTTACAGGTTTGCCATTTGGCTGCCTATGGTTAAGTTAAGATCCTATTATGAGAAGCATAAGCTCCTGCTACGTAACAGTTCTTCTGTTCTTTCAGTGTTTGGTTTGTCTTCCAGAATGCGATCACTGATTTGCTGTATGAGGCTGTTTCTTCTATCAACTTGTATATAGTGCTGGCTAAGAGTTTTGTGTTGAAGAGTTGGGTGGCTAACACAGTAAACCATTTGGGTGCTGATTTTGGTAAAGATGCATTGGTTATTAATTTTGTTTGTTGTTTTGCTAAAAGTTACAGGTCTGCCATTTGGCTGCCTATGGCTAAGTTGAGATCTTATTATAAGAAGCATAAGCTCTTGCCATGTAACAGTTTTTCTGTTCTTTCAGTGTCTGGTTTGTCTTTCATATGGTTTACTAGAACAATCTGGGATTTTGGTTTTAAGTTAGGTATTTATGTGTGTTTTGGGTTGCATTCGTGTCTAACCAAGTCAGATTTTGGTTTCTTGAATAATGTTCTTATGATAAGAAATCTAGGTGTGTAGTGCTGTTTTGATTGGTCCAAGTGACTGGTCACATGTAAAAAAGGCATGAGTCATGCTTAATTTAGATTCTGTTTTGATTTTATGTAATTGGGCTGCACTTATAAAACTTATAATAAAAAAAAAATTTAGGAATTTTTTTGTTAATAGATAATATATTCAAACTAAGTCTTGTCAAAACATATATAAATATCAAGTTTTTTTCATATATGGTTTTTAAGAAAATATTATTAGACAAACAATTTTTTTATTTGGTCTTAGTAGTTTTATAATCTATTATTAATTATTGCATACAATTTAGTTTTGTGTTAATAAATATATGTTAAAAGTAAGATGCATTAATGAAAAAAAACTTAAATTTAAAGCCAATTTACTAAAAAAAATTTTTAATAATGTTTTATATCACTTATTATTATATAAATTAAAATCTTTTAAACAAATACAAACAGAAAACAAAGTGGTTTTAATGATTATATTTGCTAATGCTGCAGGTATTCTTAGTTGGCTGTTTTTTTAGATTTACAAATTATAAGGTAGACACCTATAAATTTAGTATACAGCCAATTTAAAAGTCAATCCAGTTAACAATTTTTTAGTGGGTGTTATAAAAATTTTTTTGGACAATAAATTTTTTCTAGTAAACAAATTGCTTAATGTATTTAAGTTCTTTAATATTTAAGATCTTAAAAAAATTTTATTATTTTAATATGGTTTGTTTTTTAAAATACTTAAATATTGTTTTTGAAAACAGATTATTGGATAAACATGAATTGGCTATAAATTAAAAAATGTTTTATTATTAAAAAAGACTGAGTTTTAGAAATCTAGTATTATTATGATTTAAAAAACTGTGATTTATATAGATAACTTTTCTATTAAACTTTACAGATTTGTTTTTAAGTCTAATTGTTTAAACTTTTTGTGCTTGAAAGAATTTTCAACTATTTAGAACATTTAAATAAAATATAAGCAAAAATAATTAATGTTTATATTAATAGTTTATTAAAAAATTTGGGTAGTATAAAAGTAATTGGTAAAGTCATAATTTACTTCTTTAATATTAAGATAAATGTAAATATTAAGATTTATGAGTTGTTGTCTTTAACAATAACTAAATTACAGACAATTATTTTGGCTATAAATGTATTCTTTTATTTTGTTCAATAAACTTATATATGGACAGCCAAACTATTATAAATACTATGTTTTAGAACTTAAGCAGTATTTACCAGATTTTTAAAACAAATATTGAATAAAAAAACATCATATAATTAATTTAATTAAATTAAAAAATATTTTTGTATAATAAATAAAAATTAAAGACTACTTAGAAGATTTTGGCAATAATTAGACCAATATTTTTGCTGGTAATACAATATGGTCTTATGTAGTTCTTTCTATTAATATATATAAAAAGTTTATTATAGTTGATAGTCTGATTATTTTGAATAATATTTATCATTTTGTTTACAATATTTATTAAACTGTTTATTATTTTTAGTAAAAAGTAAATTCAAACTTTGAAGTTGTTGATAAATTATTTATTTGCAAAATAGATTGAATTTATATTACTATAGTTTAGTATTTTGATTTTTATATGCTTTTTGAATTTACAAATAAGGCTTCAGCTATATTTTATATATATTTAATAAAAACAGTTCATAAAAAATTACCAGTTGTAGTTAAAAAAAAGTTTTATAATAAAAATTATTCAAGCATTTTGTGTTTATTATATAATAATATTGAACTGCCAGATTACAGTTTTATTTGTTTAAAAAATGCTTTTATATGCTTTAAAATTTTGCTGAAATATGTTAAATTGTAAAAATTTTTGGTAAAAGCTTTGGTTTTTTTTAATATTTTTAGTATTTTAGATTTTTTTATTATATATATTAAATATTAGCATATATATAATTTTGTATAAAAGTTTTGTTTTTAAGAATTAAATTAATAAGACAGTTTTAATTTTTAATAACAAAAAAAAACAGTCTTGGTAATAGTTAATTTTATTTGCTGTTGTTACTCATAGAATATAGGGAGTATATTAGCATATGAATTAGCCAATTAGAAGTAACCATAGTAAATATGGAATTCCAGAATTCCTTTCAAGAGGAATTGCAGGATTCTTCTCAAGAGGAATCGCAGAATTCCAGGAATTTCAGGATTCTCATACAAAAAATTACAGGATTCCAGAATTCCAGGATTTCTCTCAAAAAGAATTGCAAAATTACAGGAATTCCAGGATTCCTGGTGTGAAAAATTGAGAAATTGAGGAATCTCAATTATGTATATATAGCAGTAGTATTAGAAGCAAAAAGGAGCAGAATCCTTTTAGTTAGAAATCTTTCAGTTTAGATTTAATCTAGCAACCTTCCAACTTATAAATATCAAATAAATAATTATTCTCACAATTCCAAATTCATTCTCTACTATCAACATAAAGTGTTGATAGTAATTAATACTTAACTACATTAGACCAATAGCTCTTGATTATGGTTATTGACGGAATACTAACATTCATTGCCTTAGCTTATTTCTTTTAAATTTCTTTTATTTCTGTTATCTCTTTTGTTTTACTAATTACTTGAAGATTAAGTGCTGAGTTATTGATGTCATGGATAGCCTAGTAAAAAACCCCAAAGGAAGGGTATAAGAATTGAGAATTTAAGGATAGCTTACCAAAAGAGCATTTCTGCCAAGATTACCAGCTACCATGCTGAAAAAGAAATTTGATGGAATTACAATTCCAGAAGGCTACTAGAAAGACAACTATTGAATCTCTGTCTATTATACAAAAGACTCCACAACAAAACCTTCAGATAAACAACACTTTCAGATATTACTAACAACACTATTAATTGAGCACCAAGTTATGGGTTTGTTATTTGATTTGAGATCCCAAATAATCATCTGTAATATTTGGTGCTTCCTGTGAGATATAATTCTACAGAGAACCAGTACCAGCCAATAACCATCCAAAAGTGGCAGAATCAGAAATTATAGAAACAAACCATTTAGGATTTGCCAAATTCTTATTTCAACAGTACAGCCAACAATTGGGCTTAACCAACAACCACTACCTAGCAGAATCTGTTTTCAACTTTTATGTCAATAAAAAGATTACAGACTGTTTAGGAAGAACAGTTAACATTAAATTAGCAAGAGAAAACTTCTATACAGAATTATTTCAACATACCAGCTTACCAAGAAATCACAGTTTCACATCAATCATCAAAAAAATTAACCAAATCATTGAAAGATACACTTAACAACAATTTCCTATTATCTATGCAGACAAAGACAAAGGAAAGTTACAAACACCAGCAGTAACACCCAAAAGAATACAACTATTAACTTGGAAGAAAACAAGAATAGAATCACCAACAAATTTATTATACTACTATACACCAAGAAGTGCCATCAACATCACATCAACAGACATGTTCACATTAATCATGACATCAACATTCGGACAATTCACATTTCAGAGTAAACAAAGAAAAGAAAATCTTCTAGGACCATATGGCACGTATTTTGAAGGATTTAAGTCACAATCACCAATGCCATCAGAATTTCAATCCCCACTATTCCAATCAGATTTTAGAACCACAAGTTATTGGGAAATAACAGAATCAGAAGAAGAACAGGAAGAAGAGGAAGAAAAATTTAAAGATCAAGAATTTACTTACCAGAACCCAATCCTTAAAAACCTGGAAGTTGAAATCCTAAGTCTTTAAACTCAGCAACATCTAAACTTGGAAAATCCAGAAATCAGAACTCCGAATATTTAAGCACTGCCAAATCAGGACAATCCAAACCCTGAGTTAATTATTCAGCAAAACTTACTTCCAGTAATTGTCATTGACCAGCCACCCATTAAACCAATTTAACAGCAGCAAATACCACTACAGCAGCTATTACAACAACTATTTCAACTATCACAACAATTAAATGTGGATTCAATGGCCTACACCAATAACAAAACTTGAGAAATTCACAGAAGAAGAGGATGACGCACAAATATGGCTCAACAATGTTGAAAAAGCCATTACAGCCAATGGATGGAATGACACAAGAGCCTTACAGATCATTTCATATTTCTTACAGGATACTGCCAATTTGTGGTATCAAAGTCTGACCACTAAACCACAAACATTCTAGGAATTTAAAATTGCATTCTTGGAATATTTCAGTAATAATAACAGTATTAATTGCCTAGCCAACACCTTCACCACTATTAAACAAGGAGAAAATGAAGCAGTTACCACTTACTTAGGATGCTTTCACAAAAATTTGCACCAAATCCAGGCCATATAGGCTGATTATTTTACAGTGCCACAAATTCTGAATCAATTTATTAGAGGACTGTACAGTAGCATCTTCTAGCATATATGTTCAATGCATTCAGCAGACTTTCAAGCTGCAGTTACAAACACCAGAGATTTTGAATTGGCTGAACTCAAAGCAAACTATGCCCAAGCCGTAAATCTAGTAATGAACAAATCATCTGAATTGAATTCTAAACTAAAATAATTCAGTGATTCAATCAATCAGAAATTAGAAGAGTACTTAGCTGACAATTATGCAATTTATCAACCTCCTCAACAATGCAACAATCAAAGAAACTCAAATCACACCCAAAATCAATTGCATCTAGCATCATCAACCAATCAATCATGGCAACAGGAAATGCATGTATGCCACTATTGTGGTAAACAAGAACATTTGCAATTTGAATGCCAAAAAAAGATAAGCAACCTAAGATCAGCTAATTAGTATTGAAACTCCAATTTTCGACTACAATTACAGAATTATATCAGTAATCAATTACTGAAACAATATCAACTGAATTACCTACTTATGACACAACAGCCAATCTATCAACTACCAGTTTATTAGTTGACAACACCCATAATTTATTAACTGCAGTCTCAGCCTATCTATTAGCTGCAGTTTCAAGTAATCTATCAACCTCAACAAATTCAAACACTACCACAAAACTTACCTCAAAACAGAATCCAAAGGCCAAGACTGACACAACAGAGCTGGAGATCATCAATAGTAGTTTATCAACTGATCCCCAGTTTCTCGACTTAGCTATTAGGATCTTAACAATAGAATTCGGGTACTAGATACACCCAAAACCTGAATACCCAACAATATTTAAGTCTTCTGGTTACTCCAAAAGACATCTCATTCAACAACCAGGAACCCAAACAAAAACAGTCACTTACTAGCAATATTCTACCAGCAACCATCTCCAATGACAAATCCCTAGCAGCTATTTTTTCTTTTGAACTCAAGGAAACCACATCAGTCCCATTATTCAGTAGAGCCACTTTTGACACCAAACTAATTACTGTCATGTACACTAATGCAAAAGTAAATGGTCATGTCATCAAACTGATCCTAAACAGTGGATCAGCTGGTAGCATCATTACATGACAACTTATGAACCAATTAGGTCACTGAGTTGATTGCACTGCCAGTGCATACATAATTACTGCTAATGGAGCAACCAAAACTCCAATTGGCAAGATCAATGACCTCTTAATAGAAGTCAATGGCATAATAGTGTCAATCAAAGTACTAGTTATGGAAGCCACCCAATATCAAGCTTTAGTTGGGAATGATTGGCTGTCCAAAACCAACACAACATTTGACTGGACCACCCAAGAGTTGCAAATCAGCCAAAATGGCCAACATACATAAACACCAGCAACGTGTGATTATTTCAAGATCACCAATGCACCAACACTGTTAATAGAACTTGAGGAAGAGATAAGCAAATTTTTTTGGGAAGCCTATCAAGTGTCATGAGCTGACAAAGACCACAACAAACTACTGTCACTACTCTCTTGAGATGACAACAAAAAAGAACACAAAAGAAAGAACTTAGCTGAAATGCAAACCAAACCTAGAAAACTAACAATGGCTCAGACAAACTGCCAACCTGAGAATGAAAAGAAACTGACAAAGAGAAAGGAAAAAGGAAAGAGGAAAACCTATTCAAAGAAATCACTACTACAGAAGAAATAACTAGTGGCTGGGAAAAAGAGTACTCATGGGAACCAATAATGGAACCACCATACATACTTCTCAAATGCAAAGACTGTGGGAAGAAACTTTCTTCTATGAGAGCTTAGATTGCACCAGACAAAGATTACTGGATGCGAACTCACTATTACTGCAAGCCATGCCATAAAGAATAATATGGCTATCCAAAGCAACAAAGCAAGTAGAACAACAAACTATGTCTTGCTTATAGAGAACAGTTGCTTGATGAAGGAATGTGGAATGATATTCCTGATCAAAAAAAAATGTGTGACACTTCATGCCAATACACAATTCTTATCAGTGACTGGATAAGTTGTGGAACATCTGTTACTGTTGTCTGGCACCAAGCAATCTTATGCTTGGATGGTTACCCACACAATGAAAATGAGATCTAACAGATAGCAAATGTTAAAATAGAAGGCATCACATCCAGCGAAATATGAGAAATAAAGAACAACCCTCCGGAACCAGTCAACATTGTATTGGTTCCCAACCCAGATGTTTTTCTGGACCTGGAAACAGGCCCAGAAGAATTTCATGAGTACTATTAAAATTTAGCACCCACTAGAAAAAAACAAGAGCAGCATTTAGAGCAATTGAATACTCAATTATGTTAATATTGCTTAATTCTCTGTGACTTTTAATATTATAATGAGTGTGACTTTATTTACAATCTACCAACACACATAATTTACATGATCCCAAAAGAGGGAAAACCAATCAGCAGCTGCACATCAGAATCAAAATCAACTTTTAATCCTAATTCAAACTCTGACAATGATAACAACAAAAATAATAGTTCCAGCTCCATTTAAAATGGCAACAAAAATTACGATAATTTGGACTCCGATTCAAATCCTGAAACATATATTACACTTCTTGATCTCTCTAAGAAGCAGAAACTTAAATGATTCAGTAATACCAATAAAGGTATCATGTCAGAATGTGTGCATAATACTGATGTCGGATTTGATCTGAGATATCCAGAAAAAGATGTCATTAAATTAGAACCACACTCACACATATGCATTGATTTCAAAATAGCATTAGAAATTCCAGCAACAACAATGATTCAACTAGCATCTAGGAGTAGTTTAGTGAAAAGAAGAATCAACATTAGAAGAGGAATAATTGATGCAGAATACATAAAAAATATCATTGTAATACTACAAAACAATTTAGAAAAGACCTATGTCATAGAGCCAAATGAAAAAATAGCACAGACAATATTTCTGCCTTTGGTAAAAATAGCTTAATTAATATTAGTGGGAAACAGGGAAAAGTTAAGGATTATGGCTAGAAGAATACAAGGATTTGGATCAACAGGTAGAATAGATGTACCAGTTAATATGACAGAGGAAGAAATTATTGACAAGGGAGAAATTATCTCCATTTGTCAACTAATTTCCATTCCACCATATAACCAGTACATGATAGTCATAGAGAAAAAGGTAAAGAATCAGGTTCAGATTTTTGAGGCAGAAGTAACACTTTGTGAATCAGAAGGAATTGGTTTAGTTAACTTATACATACTAGCAAAGAACTACAGTTACATTAAAATCTCTATTTACAACAATACAGAAGATATCATCGAGATACCAACAGAAACTACCATCAGATACTTGACCACAGAAATTGAAAACCAACTTTCAGACACTATTCCAGACTTTCCACAACTGTGCAGATATATAGACATTACATCACAAACAATATATGGATGAGAAGAATGTTATCTGCTTCAACCAGAATAGTTAGAACAGATAAACATGGGAAACTTGAACCCATTTCAATGTATACAGCTCAAGATGTTGCTCAACAACTTTAATAACATCTTTGCCAGTGAAAATGAATTTGGCAGAACTAATATCATCTAACATCAAATCAAAACTGAAGATGCAATGCCAATTAAACAGAGACCATACAAAGTACCACCAGCTAGCCATGAGATCATCCATCAAGAAATCAATTGGATGCTTAACAACAGGCTAATTCAGCTATCAATGAGTCCATAATCATTACCAGTAGTACTAATCCATAAAAAGAATGAAAAAATCTGCTTTTGTGTGGATTACCAAAAACTAAATGAAGTAATAAAAGGAGACAGCTACCCAACTCCAAAGATCCAAAAACTTTTTAATGCTTTTGGAGGAAAGAAATAGTTCTTAACATTAGACTTAGACAGTGGTTACTGGCAAATAGCCATGAAACCAGAAGATAAAGAGAAGACAGCTTTCACAACATAAGAAGGGAATTTTGAATTTGAAATAATGCCATTCAGCTTGATAAATGCACCAGTGACATTCCAATGACAAATGGAAATTGTATATACTGGGCTACTATAGAAATCAGTAGTTGTATACTTAAATAACACCAATGTGTTTTCAAAAACATTTGATGACCATTTGCATCATCTCCAACAAGTGTTTGAAAGACTAAGAAGAGCTGGATTAAAGCTAAATGCAACTAAATGTTTCTTTGAGAAAACTGAACTCAAGTTTTTGGGACATGTGGTGAGCAAAAACGGAATTAAAATAGATCCAGATAAAATTGCAATAGTAAAAAACTTTTCAGTACCAACCAACTTGATGGAACTGAAAGCATTTTTGAGATTCGCTGGATATTATTGCCATTTCATTAAGGACTTTTCTAAACTGGTCCAGCCACTTTATCACTTACAAACTAAGAATGTAAAGTATAAATGGACAAAAGCTTAACAAGAAGCATTTGACATACTGAGAAGAAAGCTTATTTAAGCTCTAGTGTTAATGTATCCAGATTACAACAAACTATTTATCATTACCACCAATGCATCAGGCCAGGCATTGAGAGCAGTACTATCACAGAAAAAACCAAATAAAAAAAAACATCCAGTAGCTTATGCAAGTAGAAGCTTAAATCCAGCTGAAAAGAACTATGGAACACCAGCATTGGAACACTTAGCCATCTATTGGGCAGTTATAAAATAGAAAAAATACTTGAGTCAAAAGTTTAATGTTGTTATGGGATGGTCTTCTTGTTATATTTAATTGCCAATATCCTGTTTTACTTGCAATTAGTCTTTCGTGAGTTCCTCAATTCTATTTGTGTGATAATGTCACTGTTATACTGAAGACTTTCTTTTTAATGTCACAATGTAAGTTATTTCTTGATTCTTAATTGTTGTGTGTATTTATGTACTCCTTCTCAGAGGCTGAACTGAAATCTACCCACTGTCTGGGGTCTTCTCTGAGGCTATCCTTGCAATTGTCTGATGTGTTTCTCTAATCTAGAAACACAGAATGTTAATGGCCTTTAGCACTTTTCCTAATTCTTACAATAAAGCTTTTATCAATTAGTAATAACATGAATAATCTTGATTAAGGATTATTCTTCTAAGGGATTCAGCTGATGAATGATAGTTTCATTCAATAAATAATACAAGTAAGTTTCTTAATACTTTGGGTTGTGATAATTCAGTTTTAAATATTTTTTTTCATTTCTTTTTGATTTAAAGGTTTCTTGGGATATTTAATTTGAAAGTATGATTTAAAGTGGAGTTTGTTGGATAAAATTGGATCTATTGCTTGATAAGTTATGATTTTTATTACTTGATTGTCTTTTTCCAATATTAAAGCTACTGTATATATACATGTTTGTAGTTTTACGAAAAAACACATTGTAATACTTTCTTTTTGATATTTCAATCTGGTGTTTGCTGCTATCACCAGTTGGTGTTGGCTGCTATTGTGAACTGGTGCTTGCCACTATCATGAGATGGTATTTGCTACTATGTTAATTATTACCTTTCTAAGATTATTACTGCGCTATATTATGATTGAATAGTTTGTATTATTTTTATAATTCTTTTGTTAAATTCTTAAACCATAACATTATTCTCTCCTTTCAAGATTAAGCTCCATCAAAATCGAAGTTAATTTCTTCATTAAATTCTAAGTTACTATAGTGGTTCAATACTGTATTATTAATTTGTTGTTGTAATTCTTGAAATTGCGAGTTGGTAAGTCATCTAATACTGTTGGTTGTTATTATGTTCATGGTTGGGTCCAACAATAGTTTGTAACAGTTTTCAAATGCTTTGAAAATTCTGTAAACTGTTTTTGAATGGAATGTAGTATTGGTTTTTCCAATGAAAAGTTCTAATAGTTGGATAGTTGTTTTGTCAAACACTCTAGTTGAGTCTTTTGAGTATAATGTTTGTATGTTCAAGTGCTTTCCTAGTTAATAATAACAGTAGTTAATTGGAAATTTCGTTTTCAAGTTGCTAAATGTGTCTGGTGTTAATTCACTTATTTCTATTTCTTCTATTATTAATGTATTGCCCAATGCTATCTCTAATTTTTCAATAACTTTGCTGATAAATTTGTTGTTATATTTGGTAATATTATATGGTTTAAAATTATGTTCTTTTCTTGTTTTTGGATTTTCTATTGTTCTTTTTATGTATGTTATTTTGGAGCTATTAACTGTGATTTCCAGATCGGATTTTAATTGTTATAAGCTTTCAACTAATTGTTGAGTTATATTGTTGATGTTTTTTGGAATAAGTATCATTGTTTTAATTTTGACTGCTATTTTGGAATCTTTTGCATGCGTTTTTATGGTTGTTAAATCATTTTTGCTGTGATCTAAGATTAATTATCTTTTTGAATAATGTTCAATTACAACTATTGGTTCTAAATTTCGTGGAATTTGTTTTGGTAGAATTAAAGGTAATTGTGTTCCAATTCTGGGTGTCTTTGTTGTTATTACTGGTTTACTGTAATAGAATTTCAGCCAGTTACTATGTCCTGCTTTTCTTAATATTTTATCATCTAGTTTTAGCTTGTATGCTCTATTTCCAAGTATTTTGTAAATATAAAATGGTTCATCCCACTTGTGATCAAATTTTCTACTCCATTGTTTTTCCATTTTTGTATGATGCAACAATACTTTATCTCCAATTTTGTAGCTAATTATATTATTTGGTAACTGGTTATTATGTCTCACTTTTTGTTGTTCTTGTAATTGTTCAATATTTTGTGCTGCTTTTCTTCTTTTGTTTTCTAAAGTTCCCATTAATTTGTATGTTCTTCTAAGTAGTGTTTTCTGGAATGTTGCTTCTGTGATAGTGTCACTTAGATAAGTTGGGATAGTAAGTTCAACTGGTAATGTGGCTTTTCTTCCATAAACTAGTTTAAATGGTGTGAATTGTGTAGTATCTTGTTTTACTGTTCTATATGTTAATAGTACTGCTGGTATAAACAAATCTCATTCTTTTTCATGTTTGTTACTAATTTTCACCAGTGATTTGCATAATGTGTGATTAAATCTTTTAACTAATCCATTTGTTTGAGGGTGGTATAGTGATGACAGTGGTCGCTTGATTCCAAATTTTTGGCTAAGTTCTTTTAAGGTGCTGTTTATGAAGTGTGTGTCTTAATCTGATAGCAATTTTTGTGGACATCCATGCTGGTAAATTAAGTCTTCATGTACGAATTGAGCTACGGAAATAGCATCAGCTGTTTTAATAGCTCTAGCTTCTGGCCATTTGGTGAGATAGTCTACAGCTACTGCAATATAATGGTTGTTTCTTGTTGTTATTGGTAAGGGTCTAACTAAATCAATTCCAATTCTGTCAAATGGCTGTCCAACTTTTATTGGTCTTAATAATTCCATTGTTTTTGCTCCTCCTCTTCATTGGCATGAGTCACAATTTTTTATGTATTGAATTATGTCTGAACTCATTTTTGGCCAATAATAACAGCTAGTTGCATATTAAATGGTTGCTGTTTTTCCAAAGTGGCCTGAATGAATATCTGAGTGCATGTTAAATAAGATAGTTTTTTTTTCATCTGTGGTTATAACTCTTAATAGATTATCTGAATTTTGTTAATTCCAGTAATAAAGTATGTGATTTTGGATGAAATAGTGTTTTGCTAATTTTTAGAGCTTAATTAGCTCTTTTACTGACATTTCTTCGTCTATTTATAGTGTTTCCAAATATTAGCTGAGGTTTTTGTAAAGATGGTTGTTCATTGTTGTTGTGATGGGTGGGTTGGTAATTTTTATGTATGTCTCATTCTTGACAAACAGTCAGCATTAGCATTTTTGGTATCTTCTTTGTATTTGATAATATAATCATATAGTGTTAACGTTTATGACCATCTGGCATATTTTTCTTTTAGTGCTTTCTTGTTATTTAACCAGATCAGACCTCTATAATCTGTAATAATCTCAAAGAGTTGGTACTGTAAATATGTGTTAAAGTGAACACAACTCTAAACTACTGTTAAGCATTTAAGTTCATGTGCTGCATAGTTTTGTTCTGCCATACTGAAACTTCTGCTGGCATAAGTGATTATACATTTTCTTCCATTATCATCTTTTTGTGACAGAATGGCTCCAAGTCCAGTTCTAGAGGCATCTGTGGCCAAAATAAATTTCTTGTTGAAATTTGAATAGATCATTATTGGTGATTCAATGAGCTTTTGTCTAAGGTACTCAAAAGCTTTTTGTTGTGCTTTAGTCTATTCAAATTTCACATTTTTGGATAGTAAGTAATTAAGAGGTTTGGCAATATTTGAAAAGTTTTCTACAAAGCAGCAGTAGTAAAATGCGAGTCCTAAAAAGTTTCTAACTTCTGAAATGTTATGAGATACTGGAAAATTTTTCACTTTGTCTATTTTTGATGGATCCAGTTTTATTCCATCTTTTTTAACTACATGTCCTAAAAATGCTAGCTCATTTTTCCCAAAGAAACATTTTTCTAGATTTAGTTTAAGTCCAGCATGTCTCAATCTTTTAAAAACTTGTTGTAAATGTTGGAGATGATCCATAAATTTTGATAAGAAAATATTTGTATCATCCAAGTAGACAACAACAGATTGCCACAGGATTCTGGAGTAAATTATGTTCATTAGTTTTTGGAATGTCACAGGGGCATTTGTTAATCCAAATGGCATTACATTGAACTCATAATTGCCATTTTGTGTTGTGAATGCTGTTTTATGCCTGTCCTTTGGATCCATTTCCACTTGCCAGTACCCACTGGTCAAGTCCAGTGTAGAAAACCATTTTGCTTCTCCAAAAACATCGAAGATTTTGTCAATTAATGGTATTGGGTATGAGTCTTTGGTTGTTTTGCTGTTTAGTTTGCGATAGTCAATGCAAAATCTAATTTTTCTATTCTTTTTTCTTACTAAAACAACTGGTGAAAATCATGGGCTCATTGATGATTGTATTATTCCTTTTTCCAACATGCTTTGGATTTTTTCTCTGATAAAATTATGCTCCATTGGTGGAACACAGTAAGCGCATTGTTTTTTAGGTTTGGCATCTCCAGTGGAGATTTGGTGTTGAACCAAGTTGGTTCTTCCAAATTTGCCATTTTGTGAAAATATATCAGAGTATTTTAAAATTAATGCTTTTAATTGTTGCTGTTGGTCAAAATCTATTGTTCTAATGTTTAATTTGGCCAATTCTTCTGGCATAAATTGATAGCATTTTAACAGTTGTTGCCAATTTATTGAAGTGAGTTCACAGTAGAGGACGATTTCTGGAAAATTTAGAATTTCTTGTAGTGTTAATGCATTTTCTAGCTCCGTTCCGAGGTATCTAATGATGGTATCTTCCGGAATGTAGACGGATTCTTCTGTGGTGTTTGCGATAAGAATTTTTATCTATTGAACTTTATCAGCTGGAATAAAAAGATTAGTAAGTCCTATGAAAAACTGTTGGCAAGTTTCTGAATAGGGCTCAAATATTAGGTCTTTTTCTTTAATTGTCTTTTTTATTCTTATTTCTGATTTTGCATATGGTAGGAGTGTGATGAACTGCTCATTTTTAATTATTTTGCCTTTTTTCTTTATTGTTTCAGCAAAATTTGCTTCAATTCCTTTTCTTGTCGATCCAAAACCAAAAGTTTCTCTTATTGTTTGTGACAATTCCTTACAATTTTCCACTGGCATGAATTTCCCAATTTTTACCAATGGTAGGAAAATTGCTTGTGCAATCTTTTCCTTAGATTCAATGGTATAAAGCTTTTCTGAATTGTTCTGTAGCAAAACCATTAAATTTCCAGTGTATCCGGAATCAATTACTCCTCCTTGAACACTTATTCCTTTTTTCGTGAGGCTTGATCATGACGCTATTTGAACTATTATTCCTGGCGGAATTTCAACCACTATTTTTTGATCGATTTTAGTAATGCTCCTGAGTGGTAATGTTGTGGATTGGTCTTTTAGATAACATAGATCAAATCTGGCATCAGTTGGATGGGCTCTTTCAAGTATTATTCCTAAGTGCCCATTGTCAAAGTATTGAATGTTGATCACCTGTTCTAGGTCAGTATAGGCTACAAATTTTTTTGACTTGGAACCATCAGATGAGTCTTGTTGATTTATTGATTGATTTTGAGACTGCTGATTCTCAATTTCCATTTTTTTTAAGTCCTTTTCATCTCAACACTCTTCACAGCACTGATTTTGGCACGGAATAAGACAGTTTTCACAGAGGTAAGTGTTAATTTGGGTGAGGTATTGTTCTTGCTCTTGTCGAGTGGGGCATAGTTGTTGGTAGTAGTCCTGGAATTTGTCCATTGGGTTGAACATGTTGTAGCTGGCGACTTCATTGGCTACTTTGGCTGACTCTTTCCAGTGTTGTATTTCTTCAGTGGTTCCTCCTCTTACTTTGGCTTGTGTAGTATTGTACAACTCATCCTTGTCATGTGAGTAGTGCTGTAGTCTTTTTAATGCTCTGTTGAACACTGCTTTAAACAGCATTCTTCCTCTTATCTAGTCACAGATGAAGATCGTGTATTGGCAAGTTGCGTCACATGTTTCTTCTCTGCCTGGTATATTATTCCAGTTGCACTCTCTTGGTAATGGTTCTTCACAAGCGAAGCATGGTTCCTCGTCCTATTTTCCGTGTCTTTCTGGATAACCATATTTTTTTTTGTTACAACGGTTACAATAGTAGTGGGTGGGGTTTCTTGGGTCTTCATCTAGTGTGCTGCACACAGTCATAGATAAGAGTTTCTTCTTGCAAACTGAGCATTCTAGCTTTGGTTTGCATTGCTGGTGGTTTCTTTGTGAACTTACCTGGTTCCATTTGGATCTTTTTTCACTGGTCTACGTTGGTACGGCTGGTAGTCCTGTTTTTTGGTTATCAGCCCAAGAGAACTAATAGGTTTTGATGGCTGGTAGTGCTGAATTTTCCTCAAATTTGAAGGTAGGTCTTTGGTTGGTGCTGGGTTTTTGGAAGTGGCCACAGGTGGCTGGAATTCTGGCTTAGTGGCCATTCTAATTGATTAGAAGCTCTTGGGTGGTCCAGTCTAGGGTGGCATTGGCTTTTGTTAGCCAGTCATTCCCTACTAATGCTTGATATTGTGTAGCGTCCATTACTAATACTTTTGTAGATATTACTATGCCATTAATTTTGAAAGGGAATGAGTTGATTTTGCCATGAGGCAGCTTTGTACTTCCATTGGCTGTTATGATTTGGGACATTGTGGCATAATCAACTTTGAAACCTAGTTGGTTTACTAGTTGAAGTATTATGATGCTTCTAGTGGATCCACTGTTTAAGATAAGTTTGATTGGGGTATTATTTACAGTGGCTTCCATATACATAGCAGTAATTGGGTGTTTTTCATCCAATGCTGCTCCACTAAATATAGCCTCATTTTCCTCTAATTCCAAAAAAAAAATAGCTGTGAGGCTGCTATCTTCAGTGGCAACTGCTGGTGGTATTGTCTGGCTTAATTTGTTGGAGGAATTTTTGGTTCTGTTTATGTTTCTATTGTCATTGTTTCTGATGATTGGATTTTCCAGTATATTAAGATAAGTTTGTTAATAATTTTGGTAGTTTGGATTGGTTTGCTGATTGGTTCTGACATGGTTTGGATTCCTCTGGACCAACGCATTTTGGTTCTACATGGGCTGATTTCAGACTTTGGGACGCCAATACGGGTTGGTTATCATGGACTGTTGCTAGTAAGTTCCTTGATTTTGATATGTGGTGGAATATTGGTATGGTATTGGTGTGTACTGGTTTCTGGGCATTTGGGGTGGTGCATAGTAATTATTTTCATGTGCTTCCTACATCATTCACATTCGACATTGACTAATTAAATGTCCTACACATTTGCAAAAATGGTAGGCATGCATTTCTGTTCTGAATTCCTGGTGCAACAAGCGATTATTTTGACTGTCACTGACTTCCTGGCTGCGTTTTTGAGGTGGTTGGTATGTATTTCTTCTCAAATCCAGAATTAAGTAACTTTCTATTTTCTTAGAGAGTTCCTCCCCTAATTGTGTTACTCTTTTCTCTAATGTTTCTGTCTTATTTTTTTCCATTACCATGTTAACCATTTGATTATGGTTAGCTTTTTTCTCAGCCAATTCAAGGGCTCTGGTGAGCGTAATGGCTTCTGGTAAGGAATTAGGGTGGGCAGGGCATACTCTTCCTAAAATGCTGCTTTTTAATCCTCTAATAAACTGATTTAAAACCTGAGGATCAGTATAGTATCCTTGTTCAATTGCTTCAATCTGACAGCAAATTCAATTGAATTGAACAAAATATTGGGTAACAGTTTTACCAGTATTTTGCTTGATAGTATTGAATTCATTCTGTAATTAGATTATAGCATTTGTGTCACTAAAATACTCCAGGAGCACATTTTTAAATTCAGTAAAGCTCGTGGGTTTTGTTTTCAGGCTTTGATACCACGAGTCGGCTGTGCCTTTCAGGAAGAAAAGTAATGTTTGAATTGCTCTTTGGTTGTTCCAGTTATTTGCCTAGATGGCTTTTTGTGCTTTTCTGAGCCATGTGTACACATCTGTTTCTTTTTCCTCTCCTGAGAAATCTGTTAGTCTTGCAATGTATGGTGTGGCCATTTTGTTGCCATTTTCTGCTGGTGGACTTATTGGTCTAAAAGGAGGTGGAATAATATTTCCTTGAGTATTCTTGAAGATGGCTTCCTTTATATCCAATTCTTCCTCTTGATTATGAGTTTCTTGGTTTCTGGACTGGCTGCTTGTTCCAATGACCAGTCTTGTGATTGTTTTTTCACTGGTCTCTTTTTCGGATTCCAATTCAGACTCCTCTTCACAGTTTTCAAACCCCATTCCGAATTTTGGCTGAAAAAGAGGGTTTTGAAATAGTAATGAATATCCTCTTGTAATTGGTATGTCTCCCCAGTTACATTGTTTAATTTTATCAGTATAACTAGAAGTTCTTGGCATTTGTGGAGTTAATGTTGATGATAATACAACTCCTAATAGAATTTGTATCTTATTTTCTGGTGAAAAATAGTATGATTTATCTTCTGGTGAATAAATATGTTGTTTCTTTATTGATTGAGTGACAGTTTTCTTTGGTGTTTGAGCAGGTGTTCCTAGTTTTTGCTGGTTACTTTCCTGATTAGTTTCTGAATTTTCTTTGGTTTTGTTGGTGTATTCCCTAGTGTTTTCTGTGGATATTGGAAAATTTTCATTGGCGTATTGCTCAATTTTTCAATGGATTTTGACAATAGTTGCAGCTATTACTGCTACTTCTTTTGTAGTGTATTGTGATAATTCTCTATACAATCCAAGTTTTGCATTGTGTGGTTTTTCTTCCTTTTCTATATGATAATTTATTCTGGCATTGATATAATAAGTGAGAGCAAATTCTGCTGGACAACACTCTTCTGGTAATCTAAGATCACTTTGATTTTGTGTGTAAATAGCATGGCAGAATTCAAGAACAGTAAGATTAGGGGTTTTTGTTGCCACTTTTGTCTCTTCCTTTTTAGCAATAAATTATTGCTAATTATTATTTCTTTTTTGATTTTCTTTCCTCATAGAATTCACTAAATGTTATGGAATAGTCTTCTTGTTATATTTAATTGCCAATATCCCGTTTTACTTACAATCAGTTTTTCATGAGTTCTTTAATTCTATTTGTATAATAATGTTACTGTTATACTAAAGGCTTTCTTTTTAATGTCACGATATAAGTTATTCCTCAATTCCTAATTGTTGTGTGTGTTTATGTACTTCTTTTCAGAGGCTGAACTGAAATCTACCCACTGTTTGGGGTCTTCTCTGAGGCTATTCTTGCAATTGTCTGATGTGTTTTTCTAATCTAAAAACACAGAATGTTAATGGCCTTTAGTGTTTTTTCTAATTCTTACAATAAAGCTTTTATCAATTAGTAATAACATGAATAATCTTGATCAAGGATTATTTTTCCAAGGGATTCAGCTGATGAATGATAGTTTTATTCAATAAATAATACAAGTAAGTTTCTTAATACTTTGGGTTGTGATAATTCAGTTTTAAATATTCTTTTTCATTTCTTTTTGATTTAAAGGTTTCTTGGGATATTTAATTTGAAAGTATGATTTAAAGTGGAGTTTGTTGGATAAAATTGGATCTATTGCTTGATAAGTTATGATTTTTTTATTACTTGATTCCTTGTTTCCCAATATTAAAACTACTGTATATATACATGTTTGTAGTTCTACGAGAAAATACTTTCTTTTTGATATTTCAACCTGGTGTTTGCTGTTATCACCAGTTGGTGTTGGCTGCTATTGTGAACTGGTGCTTGCCACTATCATAAGATGGTATTTGCTACTATGTTAATCATTAACTTTCTAAGATTATTACTGTGCTATATTATGATTGAATAGTTTGTATTATTTTTATGATTCTTTTGTTAAATTCTTAAACCATAACAATATATACACGAATCATAAAGGATTGACTTCAATCCAGAAACAAGAATTTGCAGACAATTGCTGTTACTTATAGAATATAAAAAGTATATATTAGCATAAATCAGCCAATCAAAAGTAGTCATAGTAAATGTGGAATTCTAGGATTCCTCTTAAGAGAAATCACAAAATTCCAGGAATTTTAGGATTCTCATATAAGAAATCACAGGATTCCAGAATTCCAGGATTCCTGGTGTGAAAATTTAAGGAATTGAGGAATCTCAATTATGTATATATAGCAGTAGTAGTAGAAGCAAAAAGAGACAGAATCCAAAAGTTAGAAATCTTCCATTCACAAATATTAATAAATAATTATTCACCATTTCAACCTATTTTCTATTATCAATACTTCATGTTGATAGTAATTGATACTTAACTACACTGGAACAATAGCTCTTAATTATGGCTATTAACAGAATATTAACTTGCAATTGCTTGTTTATTTCTTTATTTTCTTTTATTTTTTTTTATTTTCTTTGTATTTTTTTTGTTTGACTAATTGATTAAGGATTAAAGCACTGAGTTACAGACATTATAGAAACTGGTAAAAGACTCATAAAACAAGAGTAAAACACTTATAGATTTGAGGATAGCTTACCAAGAGGATTACTGGCCACCACACTAAGAAAAAAATTTGACAAAATTGCAATTTCAGAAGGCTATTAAAAACAACTATCAAATCTCTGTTCATTATATAAAGAACTCTATAACAAAACCTTCAGATATCAACACCAGAATACCAATCAAGCACCAAGTTACAGGTTTGTTATTTGATTTGAGACCCCAAATAATCACCTGTAACATTTGGTGCTCCCTATGAGATATAATTTTACAGAGAACTGGCACCAACAACAATTATCCAAAAGTGGCAGAATCAAAAATCATAGAAGCAAACCATTTAGGATTTGCCAAATTCTTGTTTCAACAGTACAGCCAACAATTAGGATTAAACAATAACCACTTCTCAGTGGAATCAGCCTTTAACTTCTACATCAACAATAAAATTACAGACTGCTTAGGAGAAACAGTTAACATTGAATCCACAAGAGAAAACTTCTATACAAAATTATTTCAACATATCAGCTTTTCAAGAAACTACAGTTTTGCACTAATCATCAGAAAAATTAATCAAACTATTGAAAGATACACACAACAACAATTCCCCATCACCTATGTAGACAAAGGCAAAGAAAAGTTGCAAACATTAGCAGTAACACCAAAACAAATACAACCACCCACTTGGAAAAAAACCAGAGTTGAATTACTAATAAACCCATCATACCACTATACATCCAGAAGTGCCATTAACATCTCATTAACAGGTGCATCCACATCACATGCGACAT
This sequence comes from Geosiphon pyriformis, assembly GCA_016748015.1. NCBI lineage: Eukaryota > Fungi > Glomeromycota > Glomeromycetes > Archaeosporales > Geosiphonaceae > Geosiphon > Geosiphon pyriformis. The sequence goes on along the minus strand of JAAOMT010000602.1, from coordinate 845,616 downwards.
CAACATTTGGACAACTCCTATTTCAAAATAAACAAAAGAAAGCAAAATTACTAGGAACCTATAGCAATTATTTTAAAGGATTTAAATTACGATCGCCAATGCCATCAGAATTCTGATTACTGCCACCTCAACCTAATTTCAGAAATGCAAGTCTCTAAAAGATAACAGAATCAAAAAAGGAGGAAAAAGAAACTGAAGATCAGGAATTTACTTACCAGAACCTAATTCCAGAGAACCTGAATATTAAAACCCCAAACTTTCAGACTCAGCAAAATCCAAATTTAGAAAATCCAGAAATCGAAACTCCGAATTTCAAATGCAGTACAATCAAAACAATCAAAACCCTGACATTAATAATCAATACCACTTATTTTCAGCAATCATTATCAATCTACCACCAGTTAATGCATTACAACAACTACCATCACAACCTCTGATTTAATTACCACTACAACAACAACAACCAAACTTAGATTCAATGACCTACACTCCAATAATGAAACTTGATAAGTTTATTGACAAAGAAGATGATGCCCAAATATGGCTCAATGATGTTGAAAAGGCCATCACAGCAAATGAATGAAATGACACAAAAGCCTTCCAAGTTATCTCTTACTCTCTCTAGGATACTACTGATTTATGGTATCAAAGTCTAGTCAACAAACCCCAAAATTTCAATGCATTCAAGCTTGCATTCCTACAATATTTTAGTAATAATAACAGCATCAATCAATTAGCAAACACTTTTACCACCATTAAACAAGGAAAAACTGAAGCAGTCACTACTTATTTAGGACATTTTCACAGAAATCTGCACCAAATTCAGGCCATACAGGCTGATTATTTCATAGTGCCACAAATTCTAAATCAATTTATTAGAGGTCTGCACAGTAGCATCCTCCAATGTATACACCCCATGCATCCAGCAGACTTTCAAGTCATAGTTACAAATACCAGAGATTTTGAAGCAACTGAACTTGAAGCTAACCATGTCCAAGCCGTCAATTTAGTAATGAATAGATTATCTGAATTGGATTCTAGGTTGAAACAATTCAGTGATTCCATCAACCAAAAATTAGAGAGATACTTAGCTAACAATCAGGCAATCTATCAACCTTCACAATGACACAATAATTAAGAAAATGCAAATCATTTCCAGAATTAGTCACATCTATTATTCACAACTAATTAACAATGGCAACAGGAGATACATGTTTGCCACTACTGTGGTAAACAAGAACATTTAAGAATGGAATGTAAGTTAAGGATAGATAACCAATTATCAGAAAATCAATATTGAAACCCTAATTGCCAGTTTTCAACTCCAAGTTACCAATCCTACCCAACACCATATCAACTAACTTACCTGTCAATGATGCAACAGCCAATATATCAACCACCCATTGTTACCAGAGGTTTTTGGTCTCTTTTCTTCAATGTTGTTGATGCCTGTTTGCTGTGAATTCACGTTTTCTAGATGTGGTTAAACCTTCAATAACTGAATTTATCTTCAAATTATCTCCTATAATTTGAACTGCTGGGCTTATGAATGGAATGGCCAATTCCTTGCCAGTTACTTTATGTAGTTATGTTGTAGTAAATGTCAACTCTTTCCCAGGAATTGCTCATCTGGAAGCTCACTAAAATGTATAGTTACTTTGTTGTGAAAGTCAACTCTTCTACAGAAATCTTGTCTGTAGGCTACCTTAATAATTGTAATAAAAAAAGAAAAAAAAAATAAAAGAAATGTAAAAGAAATAGAATTTTGTCAAAATAAACGTTTTTTATCCAGGCCTGAAGTCACTAACAGTTTACTGAAATTGGTAGCTAATCAATTTCAAAAATGTTAGTTGGGTTCTTGGAGATTTTCCAAGTGCAAATAATTAAAGAATTTGGTTTTTTGAATTATTTGATATTTATTTTGTTTTTGTATATAAAAGATGATTCTGATTATTAAATCTGAAATAAGATACATTTTCTCGAAGAGAAAAGCTCTTCTTTTATACAACTTGTCATAACACTATTCTATGAACTTAAATTTTGCTATTTTCTATAATTTTGCTAAACTAAAGATACATTTCGGCAAACTACAAGTTATTTCTATGAACTATTAGATATTTTGGCAAACTATCAATTATTTCAGTGAATTTTTTACAAATTTCAGCGAACTTTTTGAATGTTACATAGTTCGGGGTATTGCATGATTGATCATTACAATTAGGTTACATTTGTGTTATGTACAAATTGGTTATTAATTAAATGATAATTTCGGACATTTTTCTAATGTAATAAGTGATAATTTGAAATAATAATATATGCTAATTAATGATAAGATTTATAAGGGTAATTTCATGCTAAACAATATCTCTAATTTTGTCTGGTAATACCATATATCGACCTCCAGTTTATTAATCACAGCCACCAGTAATATATCAACCATTGCAGTCACAAATAATTTATCAGACACCCACAGTTCAAATACTGCCATTAAACTCAGCTCAAATAACATTAGGAAACCTTAAATCAAGAGTTACCCAAAACTGGAGATCAGCAATAGTTGTTTACCAACTGATTCTCAGTTTATTCAACCAGCTGTCAGGATTACGACAGTGGAATTCAGAAGCCGGGTATACTCAAAACCCAAGTTCTCAGAACTATTTAAGTCTTCTGATTACCCCAGAAGATGCCTCATCCAACAATTGGAAACCCAAACAGAAGCAACCACTTACTAGCAATATTCCGCCAGCCACCATCATAGAAGACAAATCCTTAGCAGCTATATTTCTTTTTGAAATTAAAGAACTAACAAAAACCTCTTTGTTTAGTGGAGCCACACTCGAGGAAAAACCTATTATGGTGATGTACACTGATGCTAAAATTGATGGTCAGTCTATCAAACTAATCCTAGATAGTAAATCAGCTGGCAGCATCATTACAAGACAGTTTATAGACCAATTAGGTTGCTGAATTGATTGAGCTGCCAGTGCAAGGATAATCACCACTGATGGAGTCACCAAGACTCCAATTGGTAAAATAGATGCCCTACCCATTGAAGTCAATGACATCATTATACCAATCAAGATATTAATCATGGAAGCCACCCAGTACCAAGTACTTGTTGGCAATGACTGGCTGTTCAAAACCCATGTGATGCTTAATTGAAACACCTAAGAGCTTCAGCTCAGTCAAAACAGTCAACACATATGTACCAGCCATGTGTGATCACTTCAGACCAATTACCACACCAACAGCACCACTCATCGAGTTTGAAGAAGAAAAAAAAAAACCTACTTGGGAAGCATATCAAATTTTGTGGGCCAACAATGAGCACAACAAATTATCACCAGTGCTTTCATGAGATCACCAAGACAAAAAAAAACAAAAAAAAGAACCTATATGGAATAACGATCAAAATTGGGGAACTGACAACAATTAGGATAAATTATCAACAACCTGGAAATGGAAAGAGAATAATAGTAAAGGGAAAGAAAAAGAGAAAGAAAAAAATTCAATACCAACCTTTACTCACTCTACATATAATTATACACCACCACAACCAAACTATTGTCAACCAAAGCTTATATGCGATGATTGCAACAAGAAATTGTCATCAATGAGCACATGCTATAGCAATGATAAGGAATACTCAACAGCGACCAAATTCTACTGTCATACATGCATCATAAAACACTTTGAACATCCAAAATGGCAAGGAAAATGGGACAACGAGCCTTGTCTAGCTTGTGGATAAACATTACTCAACAAAAGAATGTGGAACGACATTCCTGGTTGAGGAGGAACATGCGATGTGTTGTGCCAGTACATGATCTTCATCAGTGACTGGATTAGGAAAGGGACACCAATAGAAGCCATCTGAAGAAGAACCATACAGCGATTGGATAGTTGTTCACACAATGACAATAAGATATAGAGAATAACAATTGCCAAAATAGAAAGAGTGTCACTCAAAGAAATTAGAGAAATCAAGAACAACCCACCAGAGCCCATAGAGCTTGACTGGGACCCAGAACCAGTTATAAATCTTCTGGATCCAGAACAATTCCACAAACACTACCAAGAACTAACGCCCACAAGAGAAGAATAAGAGCAATGCTTAGAGCAGCTGAACACTTAACTGTGTCAATATTGCCTAATTTCATGTAACTTTTAATATTGTAATGAGTGTGATTTTATTTACAATCCCCCACCATGCATGATCTACACAATCTCAGAAAAAGATGAACCAATCAACTGCTACACATTAGAATTGGAATCAACTCTCAATTCCAATTCAAACTTTGACAACAATAATGACAAAAATAACAGTTCCAGCTCTGCTTAATATAACAACAAAAATAACAATGATTTGGATTCTGATTCAAATTCTGAAACATATATTGTACTCCCTGATCTTACCAAGGAGCAGAAACTAAAATGATTCAGTGACAACAATAAAGGTATTATGCCAGAACATGCACATGATACTAATACAGGATTTAATCTAAGATATCTGGGAAAAGATCTCATCAAATTGAAATCCCATTTACGCACCTGTATTGATCTCAAAATAGCACTGAAAATTCCAGCAACAACAATGGTTCAGTTAGCATCTAGAAGTAGCTTAGCCAAAAAAAAATCAACATCAGAGGAGAAATAATTGATGCAGAATACATAGGAAATATTATTACAATGCTATAAAATGACTCAAAAAAAACATATATCATAGATTCAAATAAAAAGATAGCACAGGCAATATTCCTACCTCTGGTGAAAATAGCTTAGTTAGTGTCAGTGGGAAACAGGGAAGAATTAGAGATTACTACTAGAGGAATACAAAGATTCAGATCAACAGGTAGAATAGATATACTAGTTAATATGGCAGAGGAAGAAGTTATTGACAAAGAAGAAATTAACTCAAACCGTTAATTAATTTCCATTTCACCATATGACTAGTATATGTTAGCCATTAAAAGAGAAGTAAAGAATCAAGCTCAGTTGTTTGAAGCAGAAGCTACCATTTGCAAATCAGGAGATATTGGACTCACTAATCTCTAAATATCAGCCAAAAGTCCCAAAAACATCAAAATTCTCATTTACAACACAATGAGAAGTGTTATTAAAATACCAAAGAGAACCATCATTGAATATTTAACCACCAAAGTTGAGGATTAACCACCAAATCACATTCCAGATTTTTTACAGCTTTGCAGATATGTGAATATTACATCACAAATCATCTATAGACAAAGCAAATGTTATCTGTTCCAACTAGAACAATTGGAACAAATAAACATAAAAAATCTAGACCCACTCCAACAAATGCAACTAAAGATATTACTCAGCAATTTCAATAACATCTGTGCTAGCAAAAATGAATTTGGCCACACCAACATCATCCAGCATCAGATTAAGATTGGAGATACAATGCCAATTAAACAAAAAGCATACAAAGTACCATCAGCTAGCCATGAGATCATTCATCAAGAAATCAATTAGATGCTTGACAATAGGCTAATTCAGCCATCAATGAGTTCATAGTCATTACCAGTGGTACTAGTCTGAAAAAAAAATGGAAAAATCCGTTTTTGTGTGGACTATCAAAAACTGAATAGAGTAACTAAAGGTGATAGTTATCTAACTCCAAAGATCCAAGAACTATTTAACACTTTTGGAGGAAATAAATGGTTCTCAACATTAGATTTAGATAGTGGTTACTGACAAATAGCCATGAACTCAGCCAACAAGAAGAAAACAGCATTTACCACAAAAGAAAGAAATTTTGAGTTTGAAGTTATGCTATTTGGCTTGATAAATGCTCCAGCAACATTTCAATAACTCATGAAAATTGTCTATACTGGATTACTATGGAAATCAGTACTCATATACTTGGATAACACCAATGTGTTTTCAAAAACATTCGATGATCATCTGCATTATCTCCAACAAGTGTTTAAAAGATTAAAAAGAGCTGGATTGAAACTAAATACAACTAAATGTTTCTTTGGAAAAACTGAACTCAAGTTTTTGGAACATGTGGTAAGCAAAGATAGAATCAAAATGGATCCAGACAAGATTGAAGTAGTTAAGAACTTTCTAGTACCAACCAATTTGACAGAATTAAGAACATTTTTGGGATTCATAGGCTATTATTGCCACTTTATCAAAGACTTTTCGAAATTGGCTTAGCCACTTCACCATTTACAAACCAAGAATGTGAAGTATAAATGGACTGAAGCTCAACAAAAAGTGTTCAACACATTAAGAAGAAAGCTTATCCAAGCTCCAGTATTGATGTATCCAGATTACAGCAAACCATTTATGATTACCACTGATGTATCTGGTTAAGTGTTGGGAGCAGTACTATCACAAAAAAGACCGGATGAAAGAGAGCATCCAGTAGCTTACACCAGTAGAAGCTTAAGTCAGCAGAAAAAAACTATCAAACTCCAGCACTAGAACACTTAGCAATCTACTGGACAGTCATGAAATGAAAAGAATACTTAAGCCAAAAGTTTGAAATATATACAAATCACAAAAATTGACTTCAATCCAGAAGCAAAAATTTGGAGATGATCAACATGTCAGATAGAAAATAGAACTTTCACTATTTAATTATACAGTACATTATAAAAAGGGAAAAAACAATGGAAATACCAACAAATTATCATGAATAAGACAAATTTAAAAGCATTTCAACTTAAAAATATAACAAAAGATAAATATACAAAAATACCAACAACTTCAACATTATATAAATACCCAATTGTTCAAGAAAAAATTATCTTAAAAGGAACAAAGAAACATAAAACAACAATCAAAATATTTTATTAACCACCAAAATATACTTTATCAGAAGAACAGAAGAAATCCAGATCAATTAATCAGAGTAATCACAGAACCAGAGAAAGAAACAATATTATTTAACATGCATTCAGATTTAACAGCAGGACATTTTCACAAAAAAACAACCATAAAAAGAACCAGGAAAAGATACTATTGGCCATCAATATATTCAGACATTATTCAATACATTCAAAGTTGTAATGTTTGTCAAAGAAAAGGTGAAACAAAATCCAGTGAACCATTGAGACCAATCAAAATGAGACAACCATTCGACTGTATCAGAATTGACTTAGTTGGACTATTAACAATCACCAGCAGAGGCAACAGATATATTGCAGTAGTCATGGATTATCTCACAAAATGGCCAGAAGCAAAAACTATTCAAAGAGCAAATGCAGAATCCGTTACCAAATTTATTTATCAAGATTTGATCTGTTGACATGAATGTCCAAAAGAACTACTATTAGATCAAGGAACCCACTTTGTGAACAGAACACTAACAGAATTAAGTCAAAGATTTGGAATTAAAAGACCATTGTCATTACCATACCATCCACAAACCAATGGATTAGTTGAAAGATTCAATAGAACATTGTGTGAATCAATTGCCAAGATCAGTCAAAAAAACCAGGATGAATGAGACTTGTTTATATCAGCAGTATTATTTGCTTATTGGACAATGAAGCAGAACACTACACAAGCAACACCATTTGAATTAGTATATGATAGAACAGCAACATTACCAGTTGAGATAAAAGTCAATACTTATTCAACAAAACCAATAATTGAAGACAATTTTCAGAAAACATTGCTAAGAAGAACATATGACTTAATGGAAATACTAGAAAACAAATGGCAAAAAGCAGCTGATAATATCCAAAAGTCACAAGAAAAACAAAAAAAAAGACATAATAACCAACTACCAGAGAAACCAGTTGAATTCAAGATTGAAGACAAAGTACTTCTATATTGTACCAAAGCGGAAAAACAATGAAGTGGAAAATTTGACCCCAAATGAGATGGACTATTTCACATAGAAAAAATTCTGGAAAACAGAGCTTATAAATTAAGATAAAACAACAAAATCTTAGCCAAAGCAGCACATGATGATCAACTGAAACCATATTACCATATAGTGTCACCATCCACCAGTAATATTCTACAATTAGAAGTACAAAGAATATTAGTCCAACCAGATGAGATTTCATGAGATCTGGAACCAATCATAATTATTGGACCAAACACATAAAAATTGAACAATAAAAAAAAAAAAAAAAAGGATATAAAGACATGATAGACACAACAGAAGACTTCAAAAAATAGAAATTACTGACAATATTCATTTGCTAGCACAACAAATCTTCCAACTAATTCAACAACAAAATATGAAAATTACTATTAATTAGTAAACCATTCAATACTGAGATACCAGAAAGATACCCAAATACAAAAGTCAAAGAAAAACAGAAAACATGATTGACATAATGGTTCTGAAAATAAAATTAGCAATAGAAAAACCAACAAGTGTTACCACATATCAAGAGTTGACCAGAAAAATGTGAAAATAATGGATACACGAATTTCCAAGAAACTTTTGTTATTTTTACTTAGGACAATACTTGAATATTCAGAACTTATATACAAATAAAACAAAACAATTATTCAACACAACAATACTGCAACAATTGGAACAATTTGTGGGAAAGAACAATCTAACAACACAAGCAAGAGCCATCTATTAATTGCATGTTAGATTTCAAGACAGACTGGAAATTTTACTTAATCCAGAAATGGATTCCATTACAGTTAACCAAATGGGAAAGATAACCAACACCCAATTTGAAAAATTACAGAACAAAATAACTCAAGTAATTTTCGAAAAAGAAGTTCAAGAAATATTCAAAGACAGAGAATTAGAGTTAGAAAATTTGGGAGATTTTGATGAAGCTCAATATTAAAAAAGAGAAAATAATATTACTCATAGAATATAGGGAGTATATTAACATATGAATTAGCCAATTAGAAGTAACCATAGTAAATGTGAAATTCCAGAATTTTTTTCAAGAGGAATCGCAGGATTTCAGAAATTTCAAGATTTTCATACAAAGAATTCCAGAATTCCAGAATTCCAGAATTTCTCTCAAAAAGAATTGCAGGATTACAGAAATTCCAAGATTTCTGGTGTGAAAAATTGAGGAATTAAGAAATCTCAATTATGTATATATAGCAGTAGTGTTAAAAACAAAAAGGAACAAAATTTTTTTAGTTAGAGACTTTTCAGTTTAGATTTAATCTAGCAATCTTCCAACTCACAAATATCAAATAAATAATTATTTTTACAATTCCAAATTCACTCTCTACTATCAACATGAAGTATTGATAGTAATTGATACTTAATCACATTGAACCAATAGCTCTTGATCATGGCTATTGATGAGATATTAACATTCATTGCCTTGGCTTATTTCTTTTAAATTTCTTTTATTTTTGTTATCTCTTTTGTTTTATTAATTACTTGAAGATTAAGTGCTGAGTTATTAACATTATGGATAGTCTGGTAAAAGATCCTAAAGAAAGGGTATAAGAATTGAGAATTTAAGGATAGCTTACCAGAAGGGCATCTCTGCCAAGATTACTGGCCACTATGCTGAAAAAAAAATTTGACAGAATTGCAATTCTGAGAGACTACTGGAAAGACAACCATTAAATCTCTGTTCATTATACAAAGGACTCCACAACAAAACCTTCAGATAAACAACATCTTCAGATATTACCAACAATACTATCAATTGAGCACCAAGTTATGGGTTTGTTATTTGATTTGAGACCCCAAATAATCATCTATAACACTGTTTAATTGAGGAATATTATAATAAGTTGTGACTATTTAAATTTAAATTTAGAATAGATATAGAAAAAAATAACTTAATTAGTAATATAAAAATTTTGTTAAATATTTTGTGTAATTTGTTTAATGTTTTGTTTAATGATATTATTTAATTGTTTAATATTATTGAATTATTTATTGTTAATTTTGGTTTGTACAGAATTTGTTTGTTTTTTAAGTATAGATAATAATGCTAGTATTTATATAAGTATATAGTATTGTCTTAATTGATCTAAATAACTGATTATATATAGTAAGTACATAAGCTATATTTAATTAAGATTATTTAGTCTGCTTCTGTATATTAAATTATATTTATAAAAAACTAATATATTTTAAAATATTATATATGTTTATAATATTAAATTTGGGTTTAAATTATTTATTATATTTAAAATTCTTACAAGTTAATTTATTGATTTGGTTTTTTATATTAAAGTAATAATTTTGTATGTTAAGTTTTATTTTGTTATATTTAATAAAAAGTTCATTTTAAATTAAATTCTTTAAAATTAAGTTTCTTGGTAATTTAAATTACTTTTAAATATTAAATTTACAGCTATAAAAAATTGATTTTTGAAATGCTTATAATTAAAATAACCAAAAACATTGTTAAAGGTAAAAAAAGGACTGATTTGTGTTTTTTTAATGTTAATAATATAAATATTGATAATATATTTATGTAATCAATTTGTTTGACTTTAGCTAATTGGCAAGATGAAAGCAAATGGTCTATTTAATCTGTCTAATGTAGTTTTTACATTAATTCGGATTGCTGGTCACACATAAAAACCGCGTGAACTGCTTTTACTATATGTTATTTCCTGTCATGTTCTGTAGGTTGTGGTTGAATCACACTTGTCAGCATTTAATAATTCTATGTCTTTATTTTGGTATAATATTGATTCACTGCTATTTATTGTGGACATTTCAATGTCCAAGTTTTAGACTCGCAGGAATTTACCCACCTTTTCAAAATATGAATCTCAAATCGAGAGGCGGGAAACACTAGATTCCTATTTTGGTGCTTCCTTATATTTTGAGTTGCTATTGATTTCATTTTCTCTCCGGGCGTAAGCTTCGTACGACTTTGCCTGTTGTCCAAATTTCACTGTCCCTAATGCACAAAAGTTGGAATTTAATATCTCTTTACTTTGTAGACTAAGATTGCATTGAAACAAACTTACTTAATTTCTTTTAATTCAACCTCTAATTCTTCACGATAATTAGGCGAGGAATTCTTTTCTAACGATCGTCTTGTTTCAGAGCCATCAGCTACTTTTTTATAAAGCTCTTCAAAAACTGGTTTCGTGACTTTGTGGAACGGTTTGTACCAATCTAAAGCGCCACGTTGTGCAGTAGTCGAGCAACATGAATACATCCTGAATGTAGAATAAGATTTATCAAACGCAAAAGAAACTTTTATTGCAGCAAATTTGTAAAATCGACTTACCAGTCCATTCCGTTTTCTCCGATCAGGGGATATAGAGATTGTGTCGCTTCTTCTACGGTTTCATTGAAAGCTTCCGAAGGAGAATGTCCATTAGCACGTAGCACTTCATACTGAGCAAGGAACAATCCTTGAATTGCCCCCATGAGAACACCTCGTTCTCCTACGAGATCAGAATAAACTTCTTTTTGAAAGGTGGTTTCGTAAAGATATCCTGAGCCAATAGCCACCCCCAAGGCAACAGCTTTATCTTTTGCTTTTCCAGAGCTATCTTGATGTACGGCAATTGAAGAGTTGATACCCCGACCTTGAAGGAAAAGAGAACGTACAGTTCGACCTGAGCTGTATTTATTCCAAAACAAACAAATATTAATGAGTTTCAATGAAAAATTAATTAATTAAAGAAGTTTACCCTTTGGGTGCTACCAGAATGACGTCGATATCATTTGGCGGAATAACTTTGGTCTCCTTGTTATATACAATCGAGAAACCGTGCGAAAAATATAAAGTATTTCCGGCTGCAAGATGGGGTTTGATCTCTGGCCACAATAGTGTTTGAGCTGCATCAGAAAGCAGATTCAATACAATTGTACCTTTTTCGACGGCCTCATTAATGCTAAATAGGTTCTTTCCCGGTTCCTGTTTTAAACAGCACTAAAATAAGTAACCATTCCAATATAAGAATGAAGGCATATTTTAATTTTAAAGACTTACCCAACCATCCTTCCTGGCCTCGTTCCAGCTCCTTCCATTCTCTCGCAATCCAACGATCACATTCAATCCGTTATCCTTAGCATTCAAAGCCTGACCACTCCCCTGAGGCCCATAACCGATAACGGCGATGGTATCATTTTTAAAAAACTCTTGATATTTTTCTTTGGGCCAGTCCGAACGCTCATAGACCTTTTCTTTAGTCCCACCAAAGTCAAGAGTCTTAATTGTGCGGACTTGAGAGAGACTATGCGGTGGTTTGGATGTAGAACAACCCAACTTGGCAAAGTGCAAAAAGAAAGCAAAAAATACATTAATAAGAGCAAAGGAAAAATATATCTTTAACTTCTAAATATGGCTTCTACCTTAAAGTCTCCACCTTTCAGTATTTGATGGTTAAAGAAGGTTGGAGGGGTTTTTACAAAGAAAGATAGATGTCTATATGACGTTCTAGAGAGTCCAGATCCCCTAATTGGCTGACTAATGGTTGGGAGGGATGGAAGTGAACGAAGGACGCGAAGAGATATCATGTTTGATTTGAGGAAGGGAAACTTTTGCCATTAATCTTTTTTTTTATATGATCTCACTTGATTGAGCTACAAGATCAGACCAATCACTACTCCAATTGGATTTAAATAGCAGGTTCAAGAAACATCTCTGATGAATTCTGTTTTGATGGAAAATTCTGTTGACAATCAATTCCATAAATATTCTTTCGATACAAACAACAAACTGAAATTATGCTTGGTAGTGCTATTTCTGTATGACTGATTTCATTTATTTTGATCAGTCTAACTCCATTACTTTACAAAGGCGATAGTAATCTTAAGAAGCAAACCTACGCAAGTCTCAATCAATGGTTATTGCCGCTTTTCTCTATTTATGTGGATTTTACAATATCTGCAAATCGATCACAAAAAATCATTCCTTTAAACAGAATATATTGATTGTATTACGCGTTTTACAACTTCGGGGAAGAAAATAATCAATGAAAGATTATCTGAACTATGGCGGAACCGTTTTTTAGACCTTCAGTTCGAAGTAGAGCATCTGAGACAACGAATATGTCTGAGTGAGATGGGTGAATTGATTTCCAGGAAAGAGAATCTGGAAAGCGGTTTGGGAATTTTTAAATATGATGCCTTTGTCGAAACCTAAAAAAAGTACATCTAATTTCATCTACAGACAACGAAAAAGTTCCTGAGAAACACGTGGAGATAATCATAGAGAATCATATGATTACTTCACCTTATCTAATTACGGAACACAAAGATGATAATGCGTTAGCTTTCGGAGAACTTAATATCGGTGATGAAGGTAATTTCGCGAATAAAAGAAGATTAAAAAGGATCTTATAGAAATTTGATTAAGGTTTGTGATTTTAACCAAAGGTCCTTGGAGGATGTTTGATATCACGCAAGCTCTGTCTTTTCTGCAGCATATGAAGCTTCTTCACCAAGCTTCAATATCCGCGAAGACGTCAGGCCACATTATAGTACCACCCTGGTCTCCATTTTATTATCCGAAATTATCAAAAGAGCCCAGTGCTTTCATGACAAAAGAGATCATAAAGATAGTTGAATATATGAGTTTCAAACTGACTGGACTTTTCGCAGCTTTTGGAACCGAGATAGGGTATTTTAAGTCACCGAAGGAATACTCTTCTTACATCAAAAGCTTCAGCAATGTTGCTGAAAACCTTTTAGGCAAGTTAATTGCTAAAATTCTTTACAGTTTGTTTCATGTCACCTTAAGATCAATTTCACTTAATTAATGACTATTAATCATCTAGATTTTATTCGATCGCCTTTATTACACAAATCTCATCACGAAGAAATTTTGAAGGCGATTGTAAGCTCATTCCAACTATTAATACGTGCAATTTACACCTTGACAAAGATTATTGTTATGGACGCTATGCAAGATCAAAATGATCATTTGCAAAATAATGATTCAATTACCGATCAGCAGGATCCAAGAGATTTAATTGTCCATCTGCTGATCAATACATGTAATAAAATCGAACCACGGCTCAAGAAACCAGTTGCCTTTGTTGTGGCCAAAGAATGTCATCAAATAATCTGTAAAAAAACAGAAGAGGATAATATTTCATATGATTATTTTCATGAATTATCTTCTAATTATACCATGGTGGAAAAAGGAATTAATGAATTCGAAGATATCTTAATAAAAGACGCCGCCTATTTTATGCTATGGGCATTGGAAGAAATATCAATATGCAACACTGAGTTAAGTGATGATGAAAAAGGGCTGGACCGTATTCTTACAGGTATTCAGATAACATGATAAAAGCGATCATTTTAAAATCTTATTCGTTGCTCTAAACAATGGTAATGCGCTACTATGAAATCTAGAAAATACCATTACAAATATTACCTCACTATTGGAAGAATCAATGTTTCGAGACACAAATCAATTTTCGAGTTTACATAATGGTGCTCTCCCATTTTATGTCTCCAATGTATGTGAAAGGCTTTGGATGGAAAGTGGTAACGCATCAAATTTTCAGATGGGGGGCCTGGTTTAGAATTAGTTAATCTGCGTTTAGCTGAATATATAAATAGCCAATTCCTTAAAGTCAATACATATAAAATTAAAGTTTAATGGTGGCGCGAACAGTTTTATTTCACAGCCACTAATGACTCACTTATGATACAAACTTTTAACCGAGAAGCGATTCCAATTTTTCTTATAATAAGAGACTACAAGCACAACAAGCCTTGAAATCTCTTCGTGGCTCATGCATAAAAAGTTAGCACCATCACTCAAGTATATACAACAGCTGCACAATTATAGGATGAATCATGTTACGAATAAAACGGGAGGCGGAGTTTCTAACTTAACAGTTCAATCTTCCCCAGAGCAACAAGCTGACCTCATAAAAAATTTTAATATTGTAAAAGAAGGGAAAGCCAGTATTTTATTTCCAAAAACAAATGAGGTATTTTATAACCCTGTGCAGGAGTTCAATCGCGACCTGTCTATCGCTGTAATACGAACCTGGAGTGAAATTATATTTGAAGAACGCGAAGGAAAAAGCAGAAAAAAGCAAAATAAGCTTGGTTCTATTGCGACGGGAACGCCGGTTACCAAATTTGGTTAGTCTACACGACGTATCATTTACATCGCGTGTTTTTCAGAATTAATGACAATATAATGGTTTCACCTATCAAGAGGATAGCAAAAATGAGGTAGGCAAGGAATTCAATTTTTTTTAGATGGCGGTATTTTTAACGATCTGACTTCTTCTTTCAGACTTTGCCTGATCCATCAATGCCGTCGCGCACATTTACTATCCTCGAAGCTTTAGCAGCCACTGGTTTGCGTGCGATTCGTTATGCGAAAGAATTGCCAAATCTGGAGTATGTAGTCGCAAATGATCTTGATCTAGGAGCTGTTAATTCCATCAAACGTAATATCGCTCATAATTGTTTAAGCGAGAATTTGGTACGTACCAACCAAGGAGATGCTAGGTATGAAGAAATTAAAAAATTCTTAATATTCGCGATCCTAATATAGAATTGGGATCTCATCACTGTCTTGGCATCTTACCCAAGTCATTTCTCAAGTTATTTTCCATAGCACGTGATATGTATAATTGATTTTTTCAAAATTTAACACCATTTTTCTTTAGTGCTTTCATGTATCAACATAGAGGGCCGCTTGATCAATTTGATGTAATTGACCTTGATCCGTATGGAAGCGCAGCCCCGTTTCTTGACGGCGCTGTGCAAGCTGTAAGAGATGGAGGTAAATTCTAGGCGTAATTATTTGCTAAAACCTTGAAAAATCGTTTGACATCAAATCACTCTCATAATGTGGTAGGGTATTTTAGGCTTGTTATGTGTTACCTGCACTGATGCTGCAGTTTTGACTGGTGCCAATCATCCAGAGAAGTGGTCAATAATTCATTTTTATAATCTGATCATTCCATCACCATATAATCTAAAGTAAATTTTTTTGTTAAAGCTACACCCAATACGGTGCTATGCCAGTGAAAGGCGAATTTTGCCATGAAATGGTTAAGATTCTCAAAATATTTCATTTTTGGCAATTATTGGGTTGAATTTGATATCATAATTTACTCTGACTCTTTTAGGCGCTTCGTATTCTGCTTCATTCTGTGACATTATCAGCCTCCCGTTATCGTCGCTACATTGTCCCGCTCTTGACTCTTAGTATTGATTTTTATATTCGCGTATTCGTCCGGATTTTCACCTCAGCTAGCGAGGCTAAGATGGCAGCATGGTTTGTTATAACTTTGAAACTAAGAATCTGTTATCGCGCTATCTTTATAATCCTGTTCATTTATTATTGATCTTATTATGAATTAGTAAAAATTCGCTTCTCTACGTTTGCACTGGTTGCCAAACGTATTATTTACATCCAATGGGAAAAGTAAGCGAAAAAGGAAATTTCTCACCCATGACCAATTCTATAAATTACAATTGTGATTTTTGTGAGAACAAGTTTCACGTAAGTTTTTTAAATTTACAGGATTTTGTCAAATCTTTTTGTACCCAATAATATTTATCTCGCTTTTTAGATTGGAGGTCCAATTTGGGGATACCCTTTACATGATAAAACATTCTTGAGCAGAATATTAAGCCATATAAAAGATTCAAACATAGAAGTTTATAATACTCAAGCACGAATGTTAGGCATGCTTACAGTTGCTTCTGAGGTATCTAATCTTCTAAATTAAATTTTGCTCATTTTATTTTCCCTCTGATGATAACTAATGGCTTCCAAATTAGGAAATCGACTCTCCCTTATTCTACAATTTAGCGGCTCTTTCAAAAAAATTACATTGCACAAATCCCCCATTAAAAATGTTTTGGTAACTAAACGTGATAAATTATACATTAAAATATTTAATTTTTACATATATTTTTCAAATTAATTTTGTAGTTCAGCGCTCCTGAATAAAGGGTACAAATATTCCACTTCACACGCAGCTGCGGGGTCGGTCAAAACAGACGCCCCGCCAGAGGTGGTTTGGGACATTATGAGGTCATGGGTGAGTGGTGAAAATGTTTTTCGATCAGTATCATCTCGAAACAGTTCAAGTCCAGTTGATAAGACTCGTCATGACTGAAATTTTTTATAGGTAGTTTTGAATCCAATCAACTGGAAAAATGTTCCCGAACATTCCCCAGGTCGTAAAATTCTAACAGTAGAGGCAAGGTTTGTGCTTTCTGTTTAAAAGCTGGACAAATATTCTTATCGGAAACTCGGTTAATTTTAAAAACTTTACAGTTTCAAAGCGGATTTCAGTTTCCACGAGGACGCCGAACCACCATCTAAAAAAATCAAATTGGTTCGGTACCAGATCAACCCTCAACCAAATTGGGGTCCTATGGCTCGAGCCTCCAAAAAGCTAAAGTCGTAAGCTCCATCAAATTTAATGAGCCTTTTTTGTTTTTTTAAATTTTGATTAATATAATTTATAAATGATAGCAAAGAGGAAGAGAAAAACGATCAAGAAATGTCTTAAAGGATCCCATCTCAAATTTTCTAATTTGGTTATCAGACGATCTCCTGATCGTTATTATCAAGAGTTGCCATTAACCATAAAGAGTTAACTCCAAAATGCCATTGCCAGGCACTTATATGTGTCATGAGTTAACGGGATTTGAGTTGATTTGGGATTCTATTCCAACTTGAGTTAGTTTAGAATCCTCAATTCAACACTGTTGATTCCGAATCAACACAACCAATCATGTTCTTTATGATATTCACCAATAAAAAAATTCCTTTTATCAATCAAATAATTGATATTTGACGCGCTTTTAGTTATCGTTATATATATAATACTAGCATTTTATTTATTGTAATTTTGGCACTATTCTTTTCGATTTTCACAACTATTGCTACTACTACCATGACATCGTGCATCACATAAAACCCCAGCTTTTTTACAATTACAATGACTAGTTTTACAACTTCTCTTACAATTGCATTGATAACCTGTCATTTTCCCTCGACTTTGATGTAAGACTGCTTTATGCAAAGAAATAAAGGTATTTGGTATCTCTCGCAATTTTGGAATTTGATAGCCTTAGTAGGCATTAATTCTGCCGCATGGTAAGAATTATTCAAGATTCCTGACTTACATCCCAATCTGTACAGTCTGTTATTGATAATTCCGACTACTTTGCATATAAGGAGCTTTCTATCCATACCTGAACGATCAATCTTTGGAATCCCAATTCACACGAAATCTCCAGTTTCATAAGATATTTTTTGCTTTGCATTTTTATGAAGCATTTTTTTGGCGTTATTAAGGTATCGGTCACAGGCAATTTGATGTATTTTGTGGTAAGTTAGCAATATTGTGTAACACATTGTTTTGGTTATCATCATCCTATTAAAAAAATTAATATAGAAATAAATATAAAAAGGGCAAAAAAACAAAACCATTATCTTGTCACTTAAAATTTCTTTCATCTATTGTTTAATAGCATTTTTTTTGATTTTTCTTAATTCTCTTTCAATAGTATTTATTATTTAATGTTGTTATTGGTTTAATAGTTATTTCTATTAGTTTATGTGTTGCTACTAGTTATTTAACTGTTGTTATTAGATATCTTGTAATGGCTGTTGTTGGTTATCTTTTTAGATATCTTAATATTAATGTTATTGTTTTTGTTGATTAATTTACAGTTGTTTTTGCTGATTATTTTGTTGTTGTTTTTACTAGTTATTTTGTTAATATCTTTGTTAGTTATTTTGCTATTGCTGTTGTTAATTATCTTGTTGTAACTTCTAGTTATTTTGTTTTTAATTAAGTTGTTGTTGTTTTTACTGGTTATTTTGTTGCTGTCTTTGCTGGTTATTTTGTTACAATTCTTAATCAACTTGTTAATGCTTTTATTAGTTATTTTATTATTACTGTTGCTAATTATTTTGCTGTTGTCTTTGTTGGTTATCTTGTTATAGCTTTTAATTAACTTGTTAATATTTTTGTTAATTATTTTGCTACTGTTATTGTTAGTTATTTTGTTATAGCTCTTGGTTATTTTGCTGTTGTCTTTGCTAATTATTTTGTTACTGTTATTACTAATTAACTTGTTGCTGTTTTTATTAGTTATCTTATTATAGCTCTTGATTATTTTATTATTGTTTTTGTTAGTTATTTTGCTGCTATTATTGTTAATTATCTTATCACTGCTGTTGCTAGTTATTTTGCCATTGCTAATTATTTTGCTCCTGCTAATTATCTTGCTATTGGTATTGGTTTACTTGTTATTTATTATTACTTTTTATTTTCTGTTAAATTTGTAATTGTGTTTTTTTATAAGATAATTTTACATTTAAGTTTTTAAGAAGATTTTTTTTAAGTAATTAATTATTTAAAAAAAAACTTAAAAATAAAATAATTTATGCAAGATTTTTTTTTAAACACTATTTTATATAATAAAAAGCCAATAATAACAGAAACTTTTGTATTTATTGTATTTAAGTATAAAAATAAATTATTAAATAAATTAAATAATATAAAAAATATGTTTTTATATATTATCTAATAAAGTTCATATAACTAATTATTAGTTTTTTTATTTTTTATCTATTTTAAAAATTTTTGTTAAAATATATTATTAGCTTATTTGATTAATTCTTAAGATTAAAAATGTTTTGAATATCTATTTATAAAATAAATAGTTGGCCAAAATTCTGTTAATTTTCTAATTATATCTATTATAAACTCTTTTTTATTATTAATTTGCAAAATATTTAAAAATTTAAATATAATAAAAAGTTTAAAAAAAAGCTTGCTACTTTTTTTGTTTCTTAAAAAAAAAACAATAGTCTAAAAAAATTTTGTAAAGTAATTTGAACATAATAAATATATTTATAAAAATTATTTGGCCAATTGTATATATTAATTAAGTTTATTTGTAAATAATACATAAAACTTTTTGCTAAAATTGGTTTTGTAGTTATTAATTAAGTCAATAATTGTTATATAATATATTTAAAACAATATATACAAAGCTGTTTTACTAAATTTTCAAGAATCCAAACATATTTATTTTTAATTTATAAATTAAAAATTAATATTTTTTAGTTAAATAAATAACTTTAAATTAATATTACTTACTTATTGTTTTATATGTTTTATTTATTTCACTATGTCCAATTTTTAAATAAAATTTACAAAGTTTTTTATATAACTTTTCTTTTAGATACACTGGTTTTTTCATTTTTTTGTGATAAAGTATATACTGGTTTTTAATTAGACTAACATAAAAAGTGGTTTGTATTCAATACTTTAATTTAACATTGTAATTCTTTGTATTTTTATTGTTTTCTAATATCTCAATACATTAATTTATATAATTTTAAGAAAGTAAAGTTTTAGTCTGTCTCTTTTTATTTCTGTCTAATAAATATTTTTCAAGAAGCTCAGAAAATGTTTCTTAAATAAGCTATTCATAATTAATAGGATGTTGAGAGATCATATTATACATACAGTATAACAATAACTTAAAGCGCGTCAAATATCAATTATTTGATTGATAAAAGGAATTTTTTTATTGGTGAATATCATAAAGAATATGATTGGTTGTGTTGATTCGGAATCAACACAGTGTTGAATTGAGGATTCTAAACTAACTCAAGTTGGAATAGAATCCCAAATCAACTCAAATCCCTTCCAACTCATGACATATGCATACTTTCTAGTTTCACGAAATATTCAAGGAGTTGCTTAAAATAAAGGGGTCAAATTAGGGGGAAGGGGTGGTTAAACAATTCTAAAATTAAAAATGTACGAATTATAAAATTGGTGAACAGTGAAAACGTGCTCCCTTACGATAAACCTTTCGCGTTTATCAATTCAAAGATACGTTACAAAAATTCGTACAACTTCCAAAGATTTGTGTTAATAGGGGTTTTTGAAAGGATGTCACTCCAAGAGTCTGCTTTTTTATCGCTTAAGAAGACGTTTAGTCGTCTTTCTTTTCTTTCTCGGTCCCACTTCCTTTATCGAAATTTAAACGTTACGTTTCAAAAGAAAAAATTCTTTAACGTCTGCAACAGTTTGTCTTGTGACGAACACGTTTATCTTTGTGATTTTGAACCTGGCGACAGAAATCCAACATTTAACGTGTTGGACTTTAATGACAAGGGTTGAGTGAAAAAAGCATTTAGAAAAAGGTTTAAACGCTTACCAAAATTTAAATATGTGGTGCGACAACTGCTTTCTATTGTTCCCTTTGCGAGCTGGGGCCATTGTGCTGGCTGTTATCATGGCTGTGAGTTTTCTTGGGAAATAAGGAATTTTTCTTCAAGCTCTTGATAAATAAAATTTCTTGATTTTAGTTATACCAGATCGGTGGCGGTATCTTTTTATTTAAGTTTGGAGGTATTTTCACTTTGTAATACTAATTGGAAAATTATCAAAAAATTCATTTTTTATTTATAATTTTAAATTTGTACTCGGGCAGATTTATTCTTTTTCCACGATCCAGAAGCATCAATATATGGCGGATACGCGATGGCCCAAGGTGCCTCAGCACTTATTACAGCTATAGCATTTTCTAATGTATGCAAAATCAATGTCATCTTCTTAATTGATTAAAGACCTAACCTTTCTTCCCATATTTAATTTCCAACAATAGCGCTCCTATCTTTTCACCAAGCTAATGTTCCGTCTTTACCCATTCATTCTGGTTCTTGGTGCCGTCAGAGCTGTTTTAATGGCTTGGGAACTAGATGAATGGAAATATCGCATCGTCGGGGAATGTGAGAGTGGAGGCTACAAATGGATAAGTGATTCAACCAATACAACATGGACACCCAGCTTAGATCATACAATTGTCACTTCCACAGGAACGTTTTCTACTAACTCAACTACCCTGCCTACCGTGTTTTGTAAAGTTGGCATCCCTAATTCGGTCGTTCTTTTTACTACGTCCTTGGCAATTGATTTTATTTTAATGGTGAGTAAATTTTAAATTAAAATCTGCTTTTCGACATTAAATCATTTTGATTAACTATTTTAATATCTCATGCTTTAATTTAGTTATATTTCAATTTTCTTATATGGCGATTCATGGTTAAATTGCAGCACTATCCATTTCAAAAAGGAACCGGTGCTGCAGTATTTGAACAAGGGTTTTTCGCTTGAAATGAACAATTTATATTCTTAATACCACACATCCATCTATTCTGGTCACTCACTTTTTCCTTCATCATCAAACTCATTATTGTACATTACCTTAGTGGATTTTTGGCCCTACAAAGCCAGTCTCCATATTTGTATTTAATATTTATTTCGCAATTTCTCATTAACTTTATTGTATACATATATTTTTCTCTTCTCTAATGTATATATTCAACGATTCTAACCCTGTCCAGTTTATTCAAAGCTATTCTTGCGAACGAGATTTAAATAATTGCGTTTTATCGAAAGAATACTTGTACTGTGATTTACGCGATATATTTCTTGTGAATCAAGAAACTGGCAAATTTCTAAAATTGGTTTTCTACATAATTTCAAACTGATAATTCGCCCAATGCCATATTCGTATAACAGCTGCGTCACAAGGCCACTTATTCATGTGATTCAAAAATTACGCTTCAAATTTTGCGATGTTGCAAAGTTTAATATATCAGTTTATAATGTTTTTTAAAATTTAGGTATTTTTAAAGTTACAAAATAAATTAAGTTAGTTGTTATTTTATAAAACAGAACATGTTTTTAATTTCTATTATTTAGTATTATTTTACAATTTTATTATTTAATTTTAATTATTTATAAAAATTTACAAATATAAAAACCAATTTAAATAAAATTAGTTAAAAGTTTTAAATACACTTAATTAACCAAAAAAATTTATTTGACAAAAAAAATTATATTTTTTTTTATATTTTTAAGCTTAGAATTAATTACCAATAATTATTAACAAAAAATACAATATAAAGAGTTTAAAAAATAAATACTTAAACAAATTATTTTAATAATAATTTTAATAAAATTATGTTATAATAATTAATTTTGAATATTTAAAGCTACCAAAAAAAAATAAAAAATTACAATAATAAATAAAATTTAAAAAAAAACTCTTTCTTTTTTGTAATTATATAATGTTATTTTATTTTTATTAGGCATTTTAACGAGCGAAGCCCAACTGCTATCTAGTACATAGAGCCAAACTAAGTGGTTCAAACTAAACGCGACTCACGCACTTACTACATGTGGCTAGCCACATAATATTATTTAAGTATTTTTTAAGTGGTTACATATTTTTATATAAATACTTAAATAATAAATATATTATGTTTTATTTTATAATATACAAAAAAAAAAATTGTTTATAAAAGTTTAAAAATAATAAAAAATAAACAAAAGCCAATTTAATATTATATTTAAAAAATAATAATCAAATTTTTACTTAAAATACAAAAGTAAATAAACTATCAAAAAACCAAATTAATAAAATAGGTTTGGTTTTTTGCTAATAATAACAATATTTTTTGTATTTTTAAATATTTGTTTAATACTTTATTATTTTTTATATTTTATTAATAATTTTTTAAAACAGTTTTTTATGTTTTTTGCTGTATTTAAAATTTTTTTTAATTAATTTATTAATTTAAAGTTTTATATTAAAGTTTATATTTTTTTATTAAAATTTAATTTGATTTTTTTTGATAACTTTCTTAAAATATAAATCAAAATTAATTGTTTTTGAATTTAAATTGCAAATTTAATTGAATTTATAATAATAAAATTTGGTTTTTTAATAAATTTTATTTGTTTTTTATAATTTTTAAATTAATTTTATTAAACATTAAAAATTGCTTTGCTTTTTTAAAAACTTATATTAAATATATTGTTAACTTAATTATAAATACTTATAAATTTAAAAGTTTAAATTAATTATTATTAATTATAAATAAATAAAAATATAATTAAAAAACTTCTTTTTTTTTTATATTCAAAATTTTTTAAAGAGCATATTTTGAAAAAAAAGTTTTTTTATTTTTTTTGTTGTTTTTTTTTCAATATTTTTCAAACTAATAATTTTTTTATTATAGACTTAAAAACTGTTTTAAATAGTAATATATTTAAGAAAAAGATGTTTAAAAAAGCTTTTTATGATTTTGCTAATAGCTTTTTATTTTCAAAAAAAAGAGTTATGCTTAATAATATTAAACATTTTGATAATAAAAAAGATATTTTCTTGGTTAAATCTAATTTTGGTGGTAATATGTATTCAGATATAAATAATATGTTTAATAATAATAAAAGCAATAGTATTATAACAGATGTTAATAGTAAATCTTTTTTGGATTTAGTTATTACTATGTTTAAAACCAAAAAAGTAATTTTTAGTATAATTTGTGGTTTTTTTATTTTTAATACAGAAAAAAAAGTTGAATTTTTCTTATTTTCTCTCAATATTTCTTTAAACAAAAGATAAATTGACTTTAAAATAATAAAAACTCTAATTAAAATAACCATTAAAAATTTTTTTGCTTTGAATATCAATCTATTAATAGTAAAAAGCAAATTAATAATGACTAAAACTCAGATTATCAGAAAAATTTTCTTAATAACTTAGTACTTTATTTTTTAATCAATTAGTAAACAACAAAAAAATAAAATAAAAAAAATAAAAAAAAATAATAATAAAAAATAAAAAATTAATATTTTATTAATAGCCATAATCAAGAACTATTGTTTTAGTATGATTAAATAGTAGATATTATTAACATAAATTGTTGATTGAGTTAAAGAATAGCAATATTAATTTAATAATATAAAAAACATGAATTGAATAATAAAATAATAATTTTATTTGATATTTGAATGATTTTATTTCAAAGTATAAAAAACCAACTTTTAAAAAAAGAAATATTTAATTACTTGTCTGTTCTAACTTGTTTTGGTATTTTTTTACTTTTAATATTTTTGCTATATATACATGTTTTTTGTTATATAAAATTTCTTGAAATCCTTTAATTTTTTGAAAAAAATTCTAGAATTCTTTTTTTTATTATACTTATTTCTAATTAGCTGTTTTTTTTTAATTATTATAACTCTTATTTTCTATAAATAATATTTTTTTTTCTTTTTTGAATTAATTTTATTAATTCTTTTTTCAGAATTATTTGAATAATTCTGGTTTGTAATTTTTCGAATTAGGCATTGGTAATCTTTTTTAATTAGTTAATAATTATAGTGCTCATTGTTAAGTATATCAGTATTTCTGAACAGTCTTAAAATTCTGCTTGTAATTAGTATATTATTTTTATTTGTATAAATAAATTGTTCTTCTTTATAAATTGTTTTATTTGTTATAATATTGTGATATTAAACATCTATTTTGTTTTATCTATATACAAATTCTAAATATTTAGCTTTTGTTCTAAGTGATAATAACAAAAGTTTTTAGAAAATTGTTGTGTTTACTATTTTTAATTTTTTTTAGTTAATTTTCTGTATAGTATTGTTGTTTTTGGTAGTTCTAGTAATATTTTTATTTTTGTTATTATATTATTTATTATGTTTTTAGGCCTTAAATATGTTTAGTATTGTAAATTGTTTTAAAATTGCTGTTTTTTTTTGTGTCTTTATATTAAATTGTTTATTGATTAATTGTAACTTTCATGTTTAATTTTTAATACTTGATAATTTAAAATAGTTGTTGTATCAACAAATGAATATTATCAGTAATTTTCATTTTTTTGTTGTTTTTATTGTATATATAAGTTTTTTTATATTATTTTAATAGCTTAAATTAATGTGTTTACTTCAATCATTATAATTGGTTCTAAATTTTATCTGGTTTAATTAATATTTGTTGTACTCCCAGTTGTAAAATATTATTAATAAAAGATAATACTATATTGTAATATGGTTTTAATCAATTATTATATACTGTTTTGACTAAGATTTTATTGTCTTATTTTAATTTATAAGCTCTGTTTTTTAGAATTTTTTCAATATAAAATGAATTGTTTTATTTAGAATTAAATTTTTTACTTTATTGTTTTTTTTTTGATATAATATAAGAATACTTTGTTTTTAATCTTGAATTTAACTGGTTTGTCTAATAATTAGTTGTTATATTGTTTTTTTTGTTTTTTCTGTAATCTTTGGATATTATTAACTGCTTTTATTTTTTATTTTTTAGTGTTTTTATTAAATAATAGGTTTTTTACAACAGTGTTTTTTGAATATTAGCTTTTATTATTGATTTTGTTGAATATATGTAAATATCTATTTCTATTAGCAATATTGCTGTTTTATTATATACTAATTTAAATAGTGTTGTTTATATTGTATCTTACTTTATTGTCCAATAAGCAAATAATACTGATAGTATAAACAAATTCTATTTATTTTGGTTTTTTTGACTGATTTTGGCTATTGCTTCACACAATATTTTATTAAATCTTTTAACTAAGTTATTTGTTTATAGATAATATAAAGATAATAATGGTTTTTTAATTCTAAATCTTTGACTTAATTTTGTTAATATTTTGTTAACAAAGTAAATTTTTTGGTCTAACAACAATTTTTTTGAAAATTTATATTAATAAATTAAATTTTAGTATATAAATTTGGTTATAGATTATGCATCTGTTTTTTAAATGACTTTAGCTTTTGGTTATTTTGTAAAATAGTTCATGACAACTGCTATATATTAGTTGTCTTTGTTGATAATTGTTAATAGTCTAACTTAAGATCTTAATTAAACCAAACAGAACCATACTTGAATTGAACCAATTTTTCAAAGTAGGTTCAATTTGAGTTCAGTATTGAATTTTTTTAATAAGTCTGAATTTGGTTCAAGTCTGGTTTAAAGTTTATAAAGTTGTTTAAATTCAATGAAATTAAAAAAAATATAACTTATATTATTTGTTCATTAATTATTACTTTGTTTAATTACTATGATTAATTAAAGAGATATATAAAATTATGTATGTATAACAACTTTACTTTTTAACTTACCAAAATAAATTTATTGTTAGTATTATCCAATGTTATTAAAGATTCAAAATCTAAAATAACGGAATTTGATAACCCAAATAGTCCAAATATTAATATATTTGGTAAACATAGTTTTTAGAATAAAGTATAAGACTATTTTGATAAGTTTGAGTAAATAAAAAAAAACAGCCAAATATATGGTCTCAAAATATGTACATAAAGCATTTTTTTGTAAAACTATGAATATTACTAAATTTTTATGGCACTATTTAGAAACTTTCTACTAAACAGTATATGTTACAATAAAAAAATATTATAAAAAAAGACAATGTTTAAAAAGATTATGAGTTAATTAAAGAAATGTTTTAATAAATGAGATTGCTACTTTTTTTTATGATTTTTGGCCAATCTAACTAGAAAACTGTTCTAATTTTTTGTAATAACTACTATTGATATTAATAATAAAAACTTTGTAACATGATTATTATTTGGCTTATCAACTACCAGCAATTATTTCTTATAATAAAAAACTCTGAATTAATTAAAATATTTTAATATTGAACATTACTTCTCAATTTGGTTATGCTGATATAATTAAGAATAGAGTCATAGAATTTTATGTCTTAAGTAGACAAAAATTAAGAATAAACACTATTTTTATTATAAAATGTTTTTTTTATTCATACTTATAATATAATAGATATATTTAGGTATTATCAAGTTCAAAATTTTTTTTATATTAAATCTTTAGACATTTTCAATAATAAAGTCTTTGTCTTTGTTATTGCTTATTATATTAATAACAATTAGAACTTTTAACAAACAATAATTAATTTTGGATTAATAAATAGATAATATAATAGAATAAATATTGTAAACAGATTTTTTAAAGTATTAAAAGATTATAGAATTACATTAAAAATATATACATATATTTTTGCATAAATTTGGGTTAGTTAATGGTCAATAATGAGATTAATGTACTATACAACATATTAGTATTATCTGAAATTCAGAGTTATCATAATGTTTATATTATTAAATTTCATATTTTCTTAATGTTGGCTTAAATTAGTTTTTATTATTGCTCCAGAGCTGAATTTTTAGCATTAGCATTATCTAAAACTTAGAGTTACTATAGTGCCTATATTATTAAAAACCATGTTTTCTTAATATTAGCTTAAATGGTTTTTATTATTGCTTTGAGCCAAATTTTTAGCCAAAAAGGTTAAGAAAGAAGTTTAAAAAAGAATTGTACTCACCTTTTTTTATATAAGTTTACTATTAATTTTATTAATTATAACTTAATTTTTTTTTAACAGCTTGTTATTATTCTTGATAATACTATAAATAATAGAACTTTTATAAAAGAGTTAATAAAAAATTAAAAGAGAAAAACATTCAATAAAACTTAAAAAATCTTTGATTTTGATGTTTTGATCATATTTTAAATTTGGCAGTATAAACAGCCTTAAATAAAATAAGTGATAATATTTCTAAGATATTTATTAAAAACCCAAATTAAATATATCTACCTAAAATTTTTTTAATGTAAACTTTATATAAATTAAAGATTAGAAAACTTAACTCTGCAATTTATATCTTACTTCAATATTTTGAGCTTCTTAAATACATCTGTAATACATGTCAAATTAAATACCATAAACTTATTTTAGATTGTTTCATTTGATAAAATTTTATTTATAACATGGTCAACAATAAGTTATCTCTTAAATTGACAAGTTGTTTATTTTTAATTTGTATATTTCGAATACAAAAATTCTAATTGTAAATTTATAAACATTAAATACTCTTACTAACACTCATATTGATCTTTATTAATATGCTATTTTACATAATTAATGGACTGTTTTCAATAAAATTGCTAAATTTCTTGAACTATTTAAAAATATTACAGTCAAAATATTAGTCAGTTCAAATAATATTGTTTCTTTAATTATTTTTTTTTTAATATTATTCTTAATCACATCAAAAACATGATTAATAGTAATGAATTTGATAAAGTATTATAATCTTAATTGTATTTATTTAGTTATTTATTTAACACATTTAATATTAAATTTATTATTTGTTATGGCAGTTAGAACAGCAAGAAGAAAATTGGTTAAATATTACTTTAAAACAAATACAACTATAATGTTCTGCACTGTATTAAATCCAAGAAAAAAATTTTATTATTTTACAAAGAGAAAATTTTTGGATGACAATATTAATAAAACAAAAGAATTGTAAGTTATTAATTTTTTTAAACAATTTTATTTTTCAACTTTTACATGATAAATAAACTTTTAGAATGTGTACTCTCTTTGAAATAAAGTATACACTAAATATTATACCAATATTAAATAACAGTTTTTTGTTAAATAATAATTTTAATAATACTATAGTATTAATTATATAATTTATATTAAAAGCAAACTTTGATGATAATAAAAAAAAACTTGACAAAATTGATTATTATATTTCTGAAAAAATAGCCAATAAAAAAATAGATGTAATAATATAATAAAAGATATATTACAAAAAATATTTATCTAAATTAACATTTTATTCATAATTTTATATTTAGATATATTAAACACAATTTTTTTATCTTATATGTATAGTTTGTAATTATTTAGCAATTTAAAAATTATCTATTGTTTCTAAACATATTTTTTCTATAAGTAAAAATATAATTACAGATATGAAGTCTTACTTAGTGTCTAAAATTATAAGAGCAATATAGTGTTTTTAATTATAAATGTAGAGATTATTAAAAAAAAATTAAATAATAATATAGTATAATATAATATTTTAATAGTTAAATCTAAACATATTTATAAACTTTAAATTAAACTTAAATCAGACTTGTTGTATGTATTCAGGTTTAGTTCAAGTTCAGTAATTTTAAGTTTAATTCAAGTTTGAATTCAAAATTTTGCCAAATCTTCTGTTTGAATTCAGTTTAATTTGGTGGTTTAATTGAACTTGAATCAAATCAGACCAAACATTAAAACTCTAATCCAACTAAATCAATTTTAATTTAATCAAATAGTTGTTTTATTTTAATTGGTCTTAATAGTTTACTGGATTTGGTTTCTTCTTTTTTTTAATAAACATTATAATTTTAAACATATTAAATAATATTTGAATACATTAATGGCCAGTAATATCTTTTTCTAATTTTTTTTATAATTGCTTCTTTATGAAAATGTTCTGTTATTAGATCTGAGTATATGTTGAACAATATTATTTTTTTTTCTAATTTTGTAATTACTTTAAGTAACTAATTTAATTTTTTTTTGTTTTTTTAATATAGTATATTTTGGTAAGTAATAAAGTATTTTGATTGTTGTTTTGTGTTGTTTTGTTCTTTTTGAGATAATTTCTCTTTAAACTAATAAGTATTAATATAATATTAAAGTTGTTAATATTTTTATGTATTTATTTTTTTAAGATATTTTTGGGTTTAAAATGTTTTTAAATTTGTCTCATTTGTAACAAGTTATCAATATTTTTATTTTTTTTTCTTTTTTATAATGTACTATATAATTAAATAGGGATAATTTTATTTTCTATTGTGCATAATAATTGTCTGTAAATTTTTGCTTTTGAATTGATATCAATCTTTTATAATCAGTATACACATCAAATTTTTGATTTAAGTATTTTTTTATTTGATAATAGTTCAATAAATAGCTAAATGTTTTAAGTCTGGTATTTTATAGTTCTTTTTAGTTGGACTCAAACTTTAGCTGGCATATATTATTAAATGTTCTTATTTATTCAATTCTTATTATAATAGTATTGCTTTCAATGTTTAGTCTAATAGATCTGTAATAATAATAAATAGTTTGTTATAATCTGAATAAATTAATACTAGAGCTTAAATAAGCTTTTTTTGTAATGTATTAAAAGCTTTTTGCTTTTTTTGAGTCTATTTATACTTAATGTTTTTGACTTAAAACTGGTAAAATAGTTAAGCCAATTTAGAAAAATTTTGAATAAAGCAGTAGTAATATTTAGTAAATTTTAAGAATACTCCTAGTTTAATTAAGTTTATTGGTACTGAAAAGTTTTTAACTATTTTAATCTTGTCTAAATCTGTTTTTATGCTGTTTTTGCTTACAATATGTTCCAAAAACTTAAGCTCGGTTTTTTTAAAGAAATATTTAGTAGTATTTAATTTTAATTTTGTTCTTTTTAATTATTCAAACATTTATTAGAAATGATAAAAGTAATTATTAAATCTTTTAGAAAACATGTTGATATTATTTAAGTAGACTATTATAGATTTTTATAGCAATCCAATATAGATAATTTTTATTAGTTATTAAAAAATGACTGAAATATTAGTTAAGTTAAAAGACATAATATCGAATTTAAAGTTTTTTTTTCTTGTAATAAATGTTATTTTTTCTTGTCAATAGAATTTATAACTACTTATTAGTAACTATTGTCTAAGTTTAATATAAAAAACTATTTTTTTCTCTAAAAGCATCAAATAATTGTCTTTATAAATTATACTGTTGAGTTTTCTGTAATCTACACAAAAGCAAATCTTTTTATTTTTTTTCATACAAGTTCTACTGATAATAATTATTGATTTATTAATAATTAAATTAACTTATTGTCTAATATATAGTTGATTTTTTGCTGAATGATTTTATGACTGGCAAATAGTATTTGATATGCTTTTTGGATTGCAATATAATATCTATATATCTACAAAGTTGTGCAAAATCTGAAATAATAGTTAGTACTTGATCTTTAACTTCAGTATTTAAGTATTTAATAATAATTTTGCTTGGTATTTTTATTGGGTCTCTAGTTGTGTTGTATATTAGAATTTTAATATGCTTATGGTTTTTGGTTAGTATATATAAATTGGTAATAGCAATCTCTCTTAACTTACAAATAGTAAATTTTACTTCAAAAATCTGAAGTTAATTCTTTATTTTCTTCTTAATAACTAATATATATTAGTTATATAGTAAAATAAAAATTAATTAATGAGTAAAAATAATTTTTCTTTGGTTAATTATTATTTTTTTTGTTATATTAATTGGTATTTCTATTTTTTTTGTTAATCTAAACCCATTTATCTCTTTTATTGTTATCTTTAATTTTTTTTTGTTTTTATTAACACTAATTAAGCTATTTTCACTAAAGACAAAAATATTGTTTGTGGTATTTTTTTATTTGGTTCAATAGTATATGTTTTTTTTGATTTATTTATAGTATTGTAATAATATTTTCTATATATTCTGTATCAATTATTTCTTCTCAAATATTAATTTTTTTTATTAAACTAAACCTAAAAACTAATTAGATTATAATTATTGCTGAAATTTTTAAGATTGATAACTTTTTATTTAAAATCAATGGCATTATTACATTTATCAAAGTTTTAGTTATAAAAATTATATAGTATTAAGCTTTTGTTAATAACAACTGGCTGTTCAAAACCAATGCTATACTTAACAAGAACATTTAGGAACTTTAGCTCAACTATAATTATTAGAAAAATCAAATACTGGCTATTTGTAATTATTTAAGACCTATTCAAAAAAACAATTATTAATTAAGTTAGAGGAAAAAAAACCTATCTAAAAAGCATATTAAGTATCATGAACCAATAAAGAATACAATAAGTTATTATTAATACTTACTTAGAATAAAAAAAGAGAAAAATAAATTTTAAGCCATTATTCTTACAAAAAAATTAACAAATAGTTGGCTTATTTTATATTCAGCACTAGTATTAAAAAAACATTTACTTTATATTTTACTTAAGTACATTAATTGCAACAAAAAGCTTTTATCTATAGAATCTTGTATTTTACCAGAAAAAAAATATGAAACATGTACTTGTTACTATTGTAAAATGTGTTACTGAAAACATTTTAAATGCTTAAAATAACAGAAAAAGTAAAACAATAAACTTTGCTTAACTTACCAATAAAAGTTTTTATTGCTCTATTAATGGTGATAATTCTGGTATTAACAGTTTAATCAACTTAGTAACTTAATTGGTTCATAAGTTAGTATGTAATAATATTATCTATTAACTCACTATTAAAAATTAATTTGATAAAGTAACTATTAGCTTTAGTATTAGTGTATATAATAATAATTGGTTTGGTATTAAAAACAGTTCTATTAAAAAGAGACATTATTAGTGGTTTTTTAAGTTTAAAAAAAAATATTGCAATAAGCAACTTGTTTTTCATAATAATAACAGATAAAATATTATTGATATGTGGTTTCTAGACTTTAAAGATACTGGATGAAATGTTTTTTGGAATTGTCAAAAGACTTAAATAACTTTGAAAATTTAGGTTTTGGGCATATCTACTTTTTAAATTCCACTGACATAATTTTGATAAATAATTTAATAAATTAGAAATTGGTTAATGCATTATTATTGCTAATTTTCAATTCTGTTGAATGTGCATAATTCTTGGTTTTTGGTTTCTAGTAGATATTTAAATTAGATTTTAAGATAATATTTGAATTTGTTGAAATTAATAGATTATTTGTGGTTGTAATGCTTAATAAATTATTGGTATTAAGACTTGATAAATTAGAAATGAGCATATTGGCTGTTGTATTATCTGTGTATAATAGAATTGATACTAATATTGTCTTGTCACTGAGTTATTAACATAGTTCATAATTTGAAACTTTCCAATTAGGATTTCTAGATTGATTTTCCAATTATGAGTTATTAAACCTAGAGTAATAATCTGTTCTTAAATGGTTTTGTTTATTACAATGATAACAATTATGTGTTTTATGTTGTTATAATAAATTTGCTAATGTTGATAATGATAATAAACATAATTGATTTTAAACTTAATTTAAGTTTTTTTAATTGTTATAATGTTGTAGAAATTGATATATTGCTGAATTGTTAGCTAAATATCTCTCTAATTTCTAATTAATAAATTTGTTAAACTGTTTTAATTTGGAATATAATTCAAATAATTTATTTATTATTAGATTAACAGCTTAAGCATAATTGGCTTTGAGTTTTGTCAATTCAAAATCTCTAGTATATATAACTGCATCTTAGAAAGTATTTGAATATAATAAGCATACTTAATACAAAAAGCTACTACATAATTTGTGGATAAACCAATTTAAGATCTCAGACATTATAAAATAATTAGTGTTAATTGCTTGAATTTGGCACAAATTTCTGTAAAAATATTTTAAATAAATTGTAACTGCTTTAGTATTGTCTTATTTAATGATAATAAATCTCGTTAAAAGACAGTTAATGCTGTTATAATTATTAAAATATTGTAGAAATGTGATTTTGAATATATTAAAACTATTAAATTTGTTTGCAAAACTTTAATACAAATTGGTAATATTCTATAAAAAAAATATAAAATTGCTTGGAAAGCTCTAATGTTATCCTAATTATTAACTGTAATAGCTTTCATAATATTGTTTAGTTAGGCTTGGACATTGTTTTTTTTGCCAGTAAATTTCTTAAGTTTTGCAATTAAAACATAAGCTATTAGTATTAATAGTGATTGTTATTAGTATAATAAAAAAATGGCTATTTATGTAACTTGTAGTAGATTGACTCATATAACTAGAAGTGGATTTTGTTAAACAATAAAGCTGGTGTTTAAATTGTTTGGGTTTTGCTAGATTTAAACAATTAGAGTTTAAATATTTGGTTTATCTAAGATTGGATTTTGTCTACTGTTTTTACAATTATTATTTTCTTCTTTCTCTGATTTAGTATCTATTCAATTACTAATAGATTCGAAATTAGGTTAAAGTAACAGTAATTAAAGTTTTAATAGTATTATTAGTTACAATTTAAATCTTTCGAAATAATTGTTATAAGTTCTTAATAATTTGGTTTTTTTTGTTTATTTTGGAATAGTACTTGTGTTAATAATGTTTTTAATATAAACATGACTGTTAATATTATCTAAATAGTGCTTTTAAGCATATAATAATATAATAGATTAATAAGTAAAATAATTTTTGGTTTTTTTTAAGTAGACAGTTGTATTTTTTTTAAAGTTTCTGCTAGAATTTGTAACTTTTCTTTTTCTTTGTTGGCAAAGATAATAAAAAATTTCTGTTTGGTATAGTTTTTAATCTTGTGATTTATCTCTGTAATTATTGGAGTAAAACTATAATTTTGTAAGAAACTAGTGTATTATAATAGCTTACTGTAAAAATTTCTAATGGTGACTTCTGAATCTTTTTGGCCTTTCAAGTAGTGTATAATTTTTTTATTAACATAGAAGTTAAAAATTGATTCTGCTGGCCAATAATTATTTGTTAGTTTAAAATAAGTTTGGTAATATTAAAATAAGAATTTCGCAAATTTTAAGTGATTTTTTTCTATGATTTTTTGGTCTGTTACTTTTTCAGATAGTTGTTAATAATGCTTGTTTTTTGCTAAATTATACTTTACAAAAAACATCAAATATTACAAATAATTATTTGGAATATTAAAATAAATAACAAATCTGTAATTTGATGCTTAATAACTGTTGATAATGATAATTTCTGAAGATTTTTAAATATTTGAAGGTTTTGGTTGAGTTTTTTATATAATAAACAAAAATTTAAATGATAGTTTCTTCTGTAAATTTTTTTTTTAGCATGATAACTGGTTTAATTTGGCACTTATGTTTTTCTAATAAATTATCTTCTTTTCCAAATTTGTTATTTTTATTTACAAATTTTTTACCAATCTATCTTTGATATTAATATCTTAGTATTTTATCTTTTAATTAATCAGTAAACAACAAAGAAACAAAATAAAAAATAATAATAAAAAATAATAATAAAAAATAATAAAAGAAATAAAAAAATAATATCTTGTTAATAGCTATAATTAAAAATTATTATTTTAGTATAGTTAAGTAATAAATATTATTAACATGAATTACTAATTAAGTTAAGAAATAGTAATATTAATCCAATAATATAAATAACATAAATTAAATAATAAAATAATAATTTTATTTGATATTTATATGATTTCACTTCAAGATATAGAAAATTAACTTTTAAAAAAAAAGGTATTTAATTACTTGTTTTGGTATTTTTCTCATTTTTAATATTTTTGTTATATATATATGTTTCTTATTATATAAAATTTCTTGAAATTTTTTAATTTTTCAAAAAAAATCCTGAAATTTTTTTTTTATTATGCTTATTTCTGATTGGCTGTTTTCTTTTAATTATTTTAATTCTTATTTTTTATAAATTACAATATCAAAAAAAATGATTATTGCCACAATATTTGAATTTAATTAAATTATGTTAATTTAATTATAATTAATTAAGCTTTAATAAATAGGATTAAACTAATTAGTTAATATTTAAATAGTTATTCTTAATTAGAAAAAATTCAGTATATGGTCAAAACAGTAGATAATTGTAATACTTAGATGTTAAAGAATTGATTTAAGACACTTTTATTTATTTGTTTGTAGGAATAACTGTTTATAATTTTAGTGTGTTATTAGAAAAAACTGATAAAAATACTTGTGTTATTAATTATTTATTTAAGACTGGCAATAGAGTTTATTGTGCTATAATTGGTTTTAAGTTAAATAAAAATCTGAAGTCTGTTTTTTGCATGGAATTAATATTTGGTAATGTGAAACTTTTTTGAGTTTAGCTAAATCTGGTTTGTTGTAAAAAGTGTGAATATTTTGAATACTTTTCTTTTAAGTATAATTTTTTAGATTTTTTTACTCTAGTTTTAAAAAAAGTTTATAAGAAATTTGTTTCAAATAAGAATTGTCTTTAGCTGGCTCACTTTTATACAAAAAAAAATGTGTCTATTTTTTAACTTGCTGCTTTTAACAACAAATCTTAAATGCAAATAATTTTTTAATAATTGTTTTTGTTAATGTTTATTCTGATTTTTTTTTGAATTTTTTTCTTTAGTGCTCTATATCTTAATAAAATGTGTTCTAATTTTTAAAACATGTCTTTAATTGGTAATTGATTAGTTTTTTTAGAATATTTTCTGAAGCTGTTAATTAATCAGATATTAAATATTGTGTACAAGTTAAATGATTTGAATCTGGTATCTTTTGTTTTTGCTTCTTTATTTCTTATATTAAATGATTTAATAGTGTTAAATATGAATTTAAATTCAAATATGGTTTTGAATAGTTTATTAATATTATTTTTTTTTCTATTAATAACAATAGAAAAAACTTTAAGTTTAGACATAAACAGCTTTAAAGTTTCAACCACTAAAATACATAGCTTAGAGTTAAAGATAATTGTTTTTGAGATGTCTATTATATCTGTTTTGACAAAATTGAATTAATTGTATACTAAATCAGATTTTTTGGTATTTTTTTTATCTAAATAAGTGATTTATTTTGGAAAATTGCTATGTGCAATATTAAAAATATGAATAATTTGGCTAAGCAAAAAAACATTATTTGTTGAGATTTAAAATCTGACAATATAATTTTTATTGTTACTAAAACTAAATTAAAGTCTAATACCAAGTCTTAAATTAAGAATAAGTTTAATAATATTTGAATCTTTATATTAAGTTTGAATAAAAGTTTTTTTGATGCTAATATGGTTATTATTATAAATTAATTCTTGGCTCAGCATATATTAAGAATTGAAAAAGTTTACAGCAGGTTTATTTTAGTTTGGTTATTGTTTAAGAGTAAATTTTCAGTCATAATTTTGAGTTTATATGCTGATACATTAACTAAAATGTAGTTTAATCAGGTTTTTAATGTTAATACTATTATTTCTAAAATAATTAGTTCTAGTTTTTTTATAATTTTGAATAAAAATAATTTTAAAAAAAGTGCAAATTTCAAAAAATGCTTAAATATAAGTTTAATTAATTTATTAAATAAAAAATTTTTGGTTAAAATTTTTACTTAAACAACTTTAAAGAAATTAAAAAAGTTATTAACTATAGCTTTGTAAATAAAGGTCTGTTATTAACAGTTACAAGTTGTAAGATTGGTTTTGTGTCTGATTTAATACTAATTACAAAGCAATTGTAATTTTGATTGAATTAAAGAATATATTAGATGTTTATTTGAATAGTATTCACAAACAGACTAATAAAAATTATTAGAAATTTAGAACTAAAAATGCAAATAAGGCCAAATAAAAATGTTTTAAGAAATGCTTTTCTGTTAAACTGTTGGCAATACTGAGTAATTTTGTAAATACAAAAAATTATAAAGATTTATATACAATATAAAAAATGTTAAAAGAAATAATAATTAATTTAGCTGATAAAATGTTTTTTAAACATTGGTTCTGTGATTTTGATTGCTTAAAAAACAAACAATTTTCTAAGTTTTTCAAGCTAAAATTGTTAATTGTTAAAATAATAAAATGTTTAAATTTAGATAATAAGTTTAAAGTCAATTATCTTGTTAAAGTTTAATTAACCATTAATAATATTAAGACTTCTAAGATTAATAATTTGTTTTGTGATAATATAAAGTTTGCAAAAATAATAAAACATTTGTCAAAAATCAAAAAAGCTATTAAAAGTTAAAATACCATAAATTAAAAGTGGCCAAGAATGTATTTATTAAAAATATAATTAAGAAACAAATAAAAAATTTTAGTTCTAAAAAGAAAAACATGATAAGAAGTATTTTAAAACAATTTTATTACAAAGTTGTTTTGGATTATTTGGTAGTTAAGAAGAAGTTAATTTTAGAACTAAATAAAATAAAGCTTAAAATAAACAATATTATAATAAGATAAATAAAAAAGCAAGAAGTGTTTTTAGTTTTGTTTAATTTGTGGTTTTACCAATATGTATTTTTGAGTCACAAAAAGAATAATGTTTTTTTTGATATAATAGACAATATTAGTATAAAAAATTGGTTCTGGTAGTTGGTAGACTGTTTGATAACAAAACTGTTAAACTTTTTAACATATTAAATAAACTTTAAAAGCATTATAATAAAGAAATAATAAAATATCTCTTAGATTTATTAAATTATTGTCTGGTTTTTGGCAATGTCTTAGGTCTTTAAAAAAAACATGAGTGTTAATAATTCCCAAGTCTTATAAATAAGATAGCATTCTAATTAATATGTAATCTATTGTATTAATTGAAACAGCTAGAAAAATTTTGTTTAAGATCTTATTAAATCAATTTTTTTTTATTTGTAGCAAGTTTAAAATTCTTTATAATAATAATTTCTCATTTTAAAGAGTATATTAACTCAGTTTTTAGTGTTTACTGTTGATTTAATAGTAAAAAATGCTTTGGAAAAGGGCCAAAAAATTTGGTTGGTTTTACAAGATATGAATAAGACTTATAATTTAATTGGATGACATTATTTAAATGCTAGTTTAAGGCATATTAAGATATATAACAGATTTATCAAAATTTTTGGTAATATATATATAAACAGAATTAACAGAGTAATAACTAATTTTGGCCTTTTAAATAGTTACAAAGTACATAATAGACTGAATTAAAATAAAATATTTTTACTATTTCTTTGAAGAATTTCTTATAATTTTTTGTTGTACAAAATTAAAAAGCATATAAGTATAAAATCAACACAAATTTTATGACAAAAACAGACAAAATAAAGATTAATAAGAACAAATCTTTATTCTTCATGGCTGATGTTTTTGTTAATAATATAATTTAAGTAAAGAATAGTTAAGCTTTAATGCAATATATTTTAGATATTTTTAATAAATTTTTTAAGATTAATAACATTTTTATTAACAATAACAAGACAGTGACAATTTTTATTAATCAGAAAGTTATAGAAACTTTTTTGTATATTAGTAATCAACTAATTTTTATTGTTAAACATAATAAATCTTATAAGTACTTAGAAATTTTTTTGTTAACAAAAAACATATTTAAGCTAAGTCTTAGTAGAATATACTTGAATGTTAGGTTTTTTTAAATATAATTCTCAAAAAAACATTGTTAAATAAGCAGTTTTTTTATTTAATTTTAGTGGTTTTATAATCTATAGTTAATTATTAAATATAATTTAGCTTTATATCTAAAAGTATATGTTAAAAATAAGATGTTATAATAAAAAAAAAGCTTAAGTTTAAAGTCAATTTGTTAAAAAACTTTCTTAATAAGACTTTGTACTACTTATTTTTATATAATTTAAAGTCTTTTAAGCAAATATAAACAGAAACCAAAATGGCTTTAGTGATTAGTTTTTTTAATACTATAAAAATTTTTAACCAATTGTTTAAATATTATTTTTTGAATTTACAAGTTTTAGATTAGATACTTATAAATTTACTACAGTATTCAATTAGATTAAAAGTTAGTTTAGTAAATAATTTTTTAATAGAAATTATGAGAATTTTTTTAGACAACAAAATTTTTTTGGCCAATAACTTGTCTAATGTGTTTTGTAATTCTGGCCATTTTTTAATATTTAAAATATTGAAAATTTTATATTACTTTAATGTAATTTATTCTTTAAAACGTTTTAATATTGTATTTGAAAACAGTTTGCTAAATAAACATAAAATGATTATAGATTAGAAGATTTTCCAGTATTAGAAAAAACTGAATCTAAAAAGTTTAGTATTATTATAGTTTAAAAAAACTTCAGTTTATATAAATAATTTTCTTGTTAAAACTGGTAAAGTTGCTGTTAATTCTGATTGTTTAAATTTTTTTGGCTCAAAAAAATTTTTTTATATTCATAAATATTTGTATAAGCTATAAGCTAAAGCAATTGGCATTTATACTAATAATTTATTAAAAAACTTAAATATTACAGAAATGATTAGTAAGACAATAACTTATTTTTTTAATATTGAAATAAATATAATATTAAAATACACAAAATATTGTCTTTAATAATATTAAAACTATAGACAATTGTTTTAATATTGGAATATATTCTCTTTTTTTCTTTAGTGGTTTTGTATATAGATAACTAGGCTATTATAAATGTGTATTAAAGCTTGGGCTTTTTTGGTCTAATTTTTAAAACAGATATTGGATAAAAAGATGTAAATTAAAATAAAAGACTATTTAAAATACATTAGTAATAATTAGACAGATGTCTTTGCTTATATTGTAGTGTAGTTATATTTGGCTTTTTTTGTTAAAATCTGTAAGGAATTTTTAGTAATAAATGATTAGATTATATTAAACAATGCTTACTATTTTGTTTATAATATTTATTATATTGTTTGTTATGTTTAATAAAAAGTGAATCTTAATACAAAGATTTTGAATAGCTTATTTATTCAAAGTATAAACTAGAATTGTATTGCTTTAATTTAATATCTGAACTTTCACATATTGGCTGAATTTATTAATAAAACTTTAACTGCTTTGTATATATATTTGATAAAAGCTGTTTACAAAAAATTGCTAGTTGTTATTTATAAAAAACTTTATAACAAGAATTATTTAAATGTTTTATGCTTAATATATAATAATGTTAAATTGTTTAATCATGCTTTTACTTGTTCAAAAAATATTTTTGTGTGTTCTAAAATTTTTAAAAAGACATTATCAATATTTGATAATAAAAAAAAAACTTTGTTTGTAATAGTTAATTTTAATTTTAGTAAGTTGTAATTATTTAAGTTAAAATTTAGGATTAATATAGAAAAAAAAAGTTTAGTTAGTAATATAAGAATAGTGTTTGATTTTTTGTGTAGTCTATTTAACTTTTTGTTTATGAAAATAGTTTATTTGCTTAGTATTATTGAATTTTTTGCTGTTAGTTTTAAATTGTATAAAATGTATTTGTTTTTTTTTAGGTATGAACAATAGTACAAAAGTTTTTATAAGTAAATAATATAGTTTTAATTGATTTAAGTAACTGGTTATATATAAAAAGTACATAAACTGTATTTAATTAAGATTATTTAATTTGTTTCTGTATATTAAATAGTAATTAGACTATATTTGTTAATAAAAAATATATATATATAATTAAATAATAATTATATAAACATATTAAAATAAATAAATATTTGCTAAATATTTTGGTAAATTAAAATATTAAATGTTTTTAATTTAAAAAATAAATAAGTATTTATTAACTTAAATTTAAATAATTAATTATATATAATAAATACATAAATTATATTTATAATTTAACTTTTTTAAAGTTTACAATATAAGTTTTAATAACAAAACTTATTAACAATTAAAAATTAATTAATTTTTTATTATATTTAATAAGTAAAATCTAAATATTACTTAAAACAATACATATAATCTAAACATGCTTCTTTGTGTATATTATAGCTGTTATCATCCTATACTTCTGGTTCCTCTGTGTCTATAGCTCTTTTCAAGGGTTTTATTTTTGATGGTTGGTTTTGTAAAGCTGTTTCCATTTTTTGCAATCCCAAGTTAGCTGGTTTGGAGATTGTTAAGTTTGTGTATTCTTTCAATATGGCTTTTAAAGATAATATATGGTTGGTTCATGCTAAGTACTGTGTTTATATGAAAAAAAATGGTTTGATTCCTCTTGATAGTTCAGCTTTCATCTCAGTTTTTGGTTTGTTTTCAGGATTTTTTGTTAGTGTGGTGAAACTGCTTAGTATGATTAATGCTT
Organism: Geosiphon pyriformis; assembly: GCA_016748015.1. Lineage (NCBI taxonomy): Eukaryota > Fungi > Glomeromycota > Glomeromycetes > Archaeosporales > Geosiphonaceae > Geosiphon > Geosiphon pyriformis. The sequence goes on along the minus strand of JAAOMT010000602.1, from coordinate 803,167 downwards.
TTGGTATACATTTTGGCTTTTGCAAATCTTGTTCATTTTTCTTAGGTTTTAATAATTCAGTATCAGTTCATATAGCTGCATAGTGTTATTCTGATCAGTTCGAATGGCTGGTTACATATAGAAAGTGCATGATTTATACCTAGTTTAGATTATTTCTTTGATGTATGGCATTAGACTGTGTTTGGACCTTACTTATTAAGTGAATAAAATAATAATAATCTAAATTAAAAGTGAATTATATATTTGCAATACATAACTAGTTACTTAAATTAATTAAAACAATATTATATATTAATATATACAGAAACCAAATTCTTTATATTCAAAAAAAACAAATACACTTTATATATGTTAAAACTTATTTTGAAGGCCTTAACAATTTTTAGCAGCTTAATTATATTACCAAACAACACAGATAACAAATTAATAACAATTATTAATACAGTTTTATTATATAAAATCAGATTATTTTTTTCTATTAAAGTTTAGTGCTTAAAGTAAACAATTCAGATATTATTTTTATAAGCCAATTCAAAACCATGTACAAAATTCACAATCTTACAATTAACATCTTAGTTTTTTAAAAACTAAGAAAGTTTTTTAAAACCAATTCTAAAAAATAAATCTTTTATACAAAGTTATATATATAATAACATTAAAAAAACACAAAAAAGCAATTAAAAAACACACAAATACAAATTAAGTTAATTAGAAAATGCTTTTTAGATAATTATATAGACATTTAACAGCTTTTTACAAGAAAAAATATGATTTAAAAATTTAATATCTTTGTAAAATAAATACAAAATATTACAATAATGTTTATTATATAAATATTTGTATACAGTTATTAGTATTCAGTAATATAAAATCTTTATAAAATAAAAAAGTGCTCTAGCTAAAACTCTATTTATAAACTCAACAAACATGTATAAATTAAAATATATCTATAATAATTTAACTCAGTCTATTTTTTCAAGTAAATTAGCTTCTAAAATTTTAAATTCAGATCTGATTTCTCTATGAACATGATAGATTGCATAAAAAATTCTATAAACAAAATATCTTATATTCTCCAAAACTTCTTTATTATTAGTCTTAATAAAACGTTTTTAAACATAAACCAAAAGTACTATATTTGAAAATAAAACAAAATTAACCAATATATTAGTTTTTTATTGTTCAAAACATCTAAGTGGCTCTTAATTTTATGTTAATTAATGTGCAAATTTTTTATCTTAACAATATTTATTATGTGTTGATATTTAATTCAACAATAATTATTAAAGTTTAATAAAACTAAATCCAATTTCAAACTACATATATTTAAAGCCACTTGGCTGTTAGTAAACAAATTAATTATATAAAAAGAAAGAACATACTTCAAAGCAAATACAATAACTTGTAACTTAACTATAATACAAAAAACCAATTCAGATATCCAAATATCTAAACACAAATTCACATTTTAAAAAAAAGCAATAACATTGGCTCTTATACTAATAGTGCTTAAATTGCTTAAAAAGCTGTCAATATAAACAAATTACATTAATGCCAAGCAGTTAGTTACAAACCAGTTTAAATTTACAAAAATTAAGAATGTTTAAAGACTAATAACCAACAACTAAAAACAAGCCAATAGGATAAAACTCAAATCTTATTAAAAATTTAATAGCTGAATTAAACCAATTGAAAACAAAACCATAAAAATTTAATTGTTTTTAATACTTAAAGGTTTTTTAGTCAAAAACATTATCTTCTTTATTATACAACTATTTAACAAAAACAATACCAAATTTTTTGAATAAATAAAAAATCTTAAAAAAGACAAAATTATTTAAAATTACAAATATTAAAGTCTTACCATAAAAACAAAATACTAAATGCAAAAAATTAACCAAAAATAAATCATACTTACAAAAAACATAAACCACATTAACAAAAAATTTATTAATAGAGCTAACTTTAAAATAGACTGAAAAGCACAAAAAATAATATAAAAACCAGCTTAAAACTTGTAAATCAAGGAATCAATATTTAAATATATGATTTAAAATATTATACATATTAAAAAAACACAACACAAAAACCAATTTGTTTTTAACTTATATCTGTTTAAAAGTTTTTAAGCTATACAAAAAAGAATAATAGAAAACATTATTTAAAAAGTTCAAAAGCAAACAAAATTTTAATTTCAAACTTCTATAAATTACAGTGTCTTATTTGTTACATATATTATTAGAAATTAAATTAAACTAGATTTTATAACAGATAATAAAATAAAACACAATTGAAACCAAATATAAAAACTGTTTATTAAAAATAGTTTTTTTTAATATAACACTAATAAAAAATTTAATGTCTAAATAAGCTTTTGTCAAGCTAGATTTTAACAAACTCTTTGTTGACAAAAAAATGTCCAAATATCTGTAAGATTTTTTTTCACAATAAAAATTGGCAGATCATTAATTAACAAAAAAAATTCACAGCTTTATAATTGATCAGAATAATTATCATATTATTATTATTTATAAAAATATTATTAATATAAAAAAATTTACTTATAATATTCAAAATATGTTAAGTTGTTGCTTGATTATATTTTATCTAAATTGTATTATCAATAAAAGCACTAACAATAAAAAATAATATTAAACTAGCTTAAGTCTTAATTCAACCAATCTTAACAACAAATTTAAAATTAATTTTATAATTACATACACTTTTTTGTTTTTTAACTTTGTACAAAAGATAATTATAAAAGATGCATTAAAAAAAAGATAAAAAAAACTTCATTTTGGTCTAGTTTATTATAAATATGGTATCTATTTATCAAGTCAAAATTAGTTATAATTCAATTAATTTAATTATTGTAAATACTACCAAAAAATTTAACAAATTTATTATACATTTTAATTCCATTTAAATTATATATTAAATGTTCTTAACTTACAAAATTATATGTTTTGTGCATATTTTAAAAAATCAATCAAAGTTTATAATTCTTTTTTAAACCATTTTTTATTATTGATTTAATTAAAAAAAATAGAAAATTGTGTTGTTATATCTTTTAAAACTAAAAAATTGTTACTATGAAAAACATTATACTTATTGTATATTACAGAAATTTTATTAAAAAAAATCTTAAAAAAATATTTTAAACAGTTTTAATTAAAACAATAAGTTGAGTATTTATTAGAATGTTTTTTTATTTAATATTTTAAAAAAACCAACTGCTTTTTATTAAGCAAATCTGCAATCATATTTAATAATTCACTTATATTAATAAAACACATAATATTAGAAAAAACAACAATATAATCTAACAAAAAATATTGATAACATTATATCTTAAATATATCTTATGCTTTTTTATTTATTTTTTTATAATAATATTTATTTTAGACTTAACCAATTTAGGCTAAAATACTATTTTTTTTCAAATACCAAATAATTTAATATTATCTTATCAAAGAAATATTTTAAAATACTTTGAATTATATAGTCTTTGTTTAAATCAAAACTTTTCATCTTTTTATTAATAATAATCTTAATATGTATTTTTTTTAATATGCTGAGATTCTATTATCTTAAAAACACAATATAACTTCTTAGTTTTTAATAAAACATACTAAACAGTATCAAAATAAGCATCTGAATTAATAAAAACTTTTATACCAAAAGTATTGTTAGTATTAAAAGAAAGTTAAAGTTTCAACAGTAAATTAAATATGTTACTTAAAACCAAGCAAGATGTTTTTATTAATTTAAAAACAAAAATTTTCAGTTTGTAAAAATAAAATAAAAACATTATTATAGTTTTTAAACCAAAATTTGGAGAAAATTTTATTTGTTAAAAAATAAATTACCTTATAGACAATATTTCATATTTTATTTACATCCAAAAAATTTTTTGCAGTAACAAAATTATTAACAAACATAACAGAAATATTAAGTATTAAAACTTTAAACAAATTTTATTTTGCATTATTAATATTCTTTAAATTAAATTTTCATCAATTTTTATTGGTTTATATATATAAAGTTTTTAAAACTAGATCTAAAAAACTATTAAAATTAATAATAACATAAACAGTATTGTAATTAATATTGAAAAATTCATTTATATATATGACTTTTTTGTTAATTAGTGTATTTATTAAGTTGAACAAAACAAAAATAAAATCAATAGTTTTTTCAATCTTCTTAAATTTTTTCAAATATAAAACTTAGCAAAAACCTACTAATTAATAAATTAAACAAACTTAAATCTACATATTTTTTAAAGTTAATACTTTATTTAATACTATTTTTATTAAAATTATTTTTCAAAATAACAAAAGTACTCTTATTGTATATATAAGCTATAAAAAAATTAACAACAACAACTTAGTCCAAATATTTCTTCAAAGATATATTTATATATAATCTTAACACAAAAACTGATTGTTTGTTTTAAAATAATAAACAGATTATTAAAAACTTATTAAAAATTTCTAAAATTTTTAAAACATGCTTGGCCAAATGTTTATCTATAATCAAAATAATACTAGCACTTAAATATTCAGAATTTAAATCAGAAGTAAACACTTTTACATTAGAAAACTTATTTGCAATCTATAATTTAATATTAAAACAAAGCTTAGTTTTAGTAATAATTAAAATATTATTTTTTAATTTATTATACTACCTAATAATATTATCTTATTTGGCAGAAATATTTATTTTTTTAATATTATATGCAGTGTTACTCATAGAATATAGGGAGTATATTAGCATATGAATTAGCCAATCAGAAGTAATCATAGTCAATATAGAATTCCAGGATTCCTCTCAAGAAGAATTGCAGGATTTCAAGAATTTCAGAATTTTTGTACAAGAAATTGCAGAATTACAGGAATTCCAGGATTCCTGGTGTAAAGAATTGAGAAATTGAGGAATCTCAATTATATATATATAGCAGTAGTGTTAGAACCAGAAAGATGCAGAATTTTTTTAGTTAGAGACCTCTTAGTTTAAATTTAATTTAGCAACCTTTCAACTTACAAATATCAAATAAATAATTATTCTTACAATTCCAAATCCACTCTCTACTATCAACACTTTATGTTGATTGTAATTGATACTTAACCACATTGGACCAATAGTTCTTGATTATGGCTATTGATGGGATACTAACATTTAATGTCTTGGCTTATTTCTTTTAAATTTTTTTTATTTTTGTTATCTTTTTTGTTTTACTAATTATTTGAAAATTAAGTGCTGAGTTATTGATGTCATAAATAGCCTAATAAAAAACCCCAAAGGAAGGGTATAAGAATTAAGAATTTAAGAATAGTTTACCAAAAAGGCATTTTTGCCAAGATTACCAGCCACCATGCTGTTACTCATAAAAAGAAAACAGATATAAAAAAATAATAGACCAATAAGAAAGTAGTAGTTAGCATGTGAACACATTGCTTAGCAATATGGAGCAATATCAGAAATTACAGCACATTACTCAGCAATGTAGAACAATATCAAGAAAATATGGCACATTGCTTGAGAAATTATAGCACATTGCTCAAGAATGTGAACAATCTCATAGAACCCAAATTATGTATATATAGTGGTAACATTAGAAATAAAAAAGACAGACTTCTCAGTTTAGATTTTATCTAAGCAACCTTCCAATTCACAAAATATCAATAAATAATTATTTTCTATCTCAAATTCATTTCCACTATCAACACTTCATGTTGATAATAATTGATACTTAACCATACTGAAACAATAGCTCTTGATCACAGCTATTGACAAAATACTAACTTGCAATTGCTTTTGTTTATTTTCTTTTATTTTTCTTTTATTTCTTTGTTTTACTAATTGATTAAAGATTAAGTGCTGAGTTATTGACGTCAAGAATAGCCTGGTAAAAGATCCCAAAGGAAGGGTATAGGAATTATATATATTAACAGATAGCTTATTAGAAGGGCATCTCTGCCAGATTACCAGCCACCACACTAAGAAAGAAATTTAATGGAATTGCAATTCCAGAAGGCTACTGAGAAGACAACAATTAAATCTCTGTCCATTATACAAAGAACTTCACAACAAAACCTTCAAATCAACAAGACCTTCAGAAACCAATATCAATATAGCAATTGAGTACCAAGTTACAGGTTTGTTATTTGATTTGAGACTCCAAATAATTATCTGTAACATTTGGTGCTCCCTGTGAGGTATAATCTTACAGAAAACCAGTACCAACAACAATCATTCAAAAGTGGCAGAATCAGAATCGATAGGAACAAACCATTTAGGATTCACAAAATTCTTATTTCAACACTACTGTTAATATTTGGAATTAAACCATAATCACATATCAGCAGAATCAGCCTTCAATTTCTACATTAATGAGAGAATTGCCTATCTGTTAGGGACACCAGTAAATACTGAGTCAGCAAGAGAAATCTTTTACAATGAATTAATTCAAAACACTAGCCTACCAACAAACCACAATTTTGCATCCATCATTACAGAAATCAATAAAGAAATTGAATATCACATCCAACAAAGATATCCAATTACATATGCCAGTAAAAAAAAAGGAAAACTGCAAACACCAATAGTGACACCCCAAAAGATACAACCATTCACTTGAAAGAAAACCAGAGTTGAATTGTCAACAAACCCATTATACCACTATACATTTGGAAGTGCCATCAACATCTTATTAACAGGCGCGTTCACATTAAATGTGACATCAACATTTGGACAACTTCTATTTCAAAGTAAACAAAAGAAAATAGAGTTACTAGGGACTTACAGCAATTATTTTGAAGGATTTAAATTGCAATCGCCAATGCCATCAGAATTCCGATCACTGCCATTTCAACCAGATTTCGGAAATGCAAGTTTCTGGAAGATAACGGAATTAGACAAAAAGAAAGAAGAAGAAACTGAAAATCAAAAATTTACTTACCAAAACCTGATTTCAGAAAATCTGGACATTGAAATCCTGAATTTTCAGACTTAGCAAAATCCAAATTTAGAAAAACCAGAAATCAAAACTCCAAATTTTCAAATGCAGCACAATCAGAATGATCGAAACCCTGACATTAATAATCAATACCACTTACCTCCAGAAATTGTTATCAACCCACCACCAGTTAATGCACTATGATAACTACTACCACAATCTCTGATCCAATTACCACTATAACAACAGCTGAACTTGGATTCAATGGCCTACATTCCAATAGCAAAACTCGAGAAGTTCACCAGTGAAGAGAATGATGCCCAAATATGGCTCAACAACATTGAAAAGGCCATCACAGCCAATAGATGGAATGACACAAGAGCATTCCAAGTCATTTTCTATTTTTTACAGAATACTACCAACTCATGGTATCAAAGTTTAGCTGCCAAACCTCAAACATTCCAGGAATTTAAAGTTGCATTCTTAGGATATTTCAGTAATAATAACAGCATTTATCAGCCACAGCCTCAAGTAATTTATCAGTCCCAACAAATTCAAACACTGCCACAGAACTTACCTTAAAATGGAACCCAAAGACCAAGATTGACCCAACAAAGCTAGAGATCATTAATGATGGTCTATCAACCAATTTCCAGTTCTATGGCACAACCATTAGGATCTTGACAATGGAATTTGAGCACCAAGAACTCCCAAAACCCAAATGTCCAACACTATTTAAGTTTTCTGATTACCCCAAAAGACGCCTCACCCAACAACTCAGAAACCAACCAAAAACAATCACCCACCAACAACATAACTCCAGTCACTGTCACCAACAATAAATTACTAACAGCAATTTTTCTGTTTGAACTTAAGGAAACCACACTAGTCCCATTATTCAGTGGAGCTGCTTTTGATACCAAACCAATCACCACCATGTACACTAATGCAAAAGTTGATGGCCATGCCATCAAACTGATCCTAGATAGTGGATTAGCTGGCAGTATTATCACACGACAACTCATGAACCAATTAGGTCACAGAGTTAATCATGCTGCCAGTGCACGCATAATTACTGCTGATGAAGTGACCAAAACACCAATTGGTGAAATTGACAACTTTCCTTTTGAAGTCAATGGCATCATTATTCTCATCAAAGTTTTAGTAATAGAAGCAACCCAATATTAAGCATTGGTAGACAACAATTGGTTATCCAAAACTAATGCCATACTTAATTGGACCACTTAAGAACTGCAACTCAGCCAAAATGGCCAACACACTTAAATACCAGCAATCTGTGATCACTTCAAACCTAGCACTGCTACACAACCATTAATTGAGTTCGAAAAGGACAAGAAAAAACCAACATGGGTAGCATATCAAGTCTCTTGGGCTGATGAAGACCACAACAAGTTACCACTTATACTATCCTGGGATGACAATGGCAAAGGAAAGTAGAAGAACACAGAACTTACTTAGAACACCAACCAAGCCTAGGAAACCAACAACAATCAAAACAAAATAACAAAATGAGAATAGAAAGAAGCTAACAATAAGAGAAAAGAAAAAGAGGAGAAAAAAAATCCAACACTAACCACTACTTATAATCACTATACCTATACTACACCACAATGATCTATCTATCATTGGCCAAAACTCATATGTGTTGATTGCGACAAGAAATTGTCATCAATGAGCATGTGCTGTGGCAACAATGAAAAATACTTAACAGCAACCAAATTTTACTGTTGTGTGTGTATCATTGAACACTTTGAACAACCAAAATGGAAAAGAAAATGGAACAACAAACCTTGTCTAGCTTGCAGAGAAACATTACTCAATGAAGGAATGTGGAATGACATTTCTGGTTGAGAAAGAACGTGTAATACTTCATGTTAGTACACGATTCTCATCAGCAATTGAGTTAAGAAAAGAACACCAATAGAAGCCACCTAGAGAAAAGCCATACAATAATTAGACAGTTGTCCACATAACAATGATGAAATATGGAGAATGGCAATCACCAAAATAAAAGGAACATCCTCTGAAGAAATCAGAGAAATCAAGAACAATCTTCCAAAGCCCATAGAACTTGACTGAAACTCAGAACCAGTCATAAATCTCTTAAATCCAGAACAATTTCACAAACACTATCAAAAGCTAGCATCTACAAGAAAAGAGTAGGAGCAACACTTGGAAGAAATCAACACTCAACTATATGACCACTGTTTGATTCCATATGACTTTCAATATTGTAATAAGTGTAATTTCATTTACAATTCACCACCACACATGATCTACATGATCCCAGAAGAAGATGAACCAATGAGCAGCTGCATATCAGAATTGGAATCAACTTTCAATTCCAATTCAAACTCCAACAATGATAATGATAAAAATAATAGTTCCAGCTCCGTTCAATGTGGCAATAAAAAATATAGTAATTCAAACTCCAATTCAAACTCTGATTCAAACTTCGAACAATATATTGCACTTCCTAATCTCAACAAAAAACAAGAACTGAAATGGTTTAGCAATAATAATGAAGGTATTATGTCAGAATGTGCACATGATACTAATGCAGGGTTTAATCTGAAATATCCAGGAAAAAATCTCATCAAATTAGAACCACATTCGTGCACCTGTATTGATCTCAAAATAGCACTGAAAATTCCAGCAACAACTATAGTTCAATTAGCATCTAGGAGTAGCCTAGTGAAAAAGAAAATCAACATCAAAGGAGGGATAATTGATGCAGAATACATGAGAAATATTATTGCTATGCTACAAAATGACTCAAAAAAGATCTACACCATAGATTCAAATGAAAAGATAGCACAAGCAATATTTCTATTTCTGGTTAAAATAGCTAAATTAGTATCAGTAGAAAACAGAGAAGAATTAGGGATAACAACAAAAAAGATACAGGGATTTGGATCCACAGGTAGAATAGATGTACCAGTCAATATGGCAGAGGAAAAAATTATTAACAAGGAAGAAATTATTTCCACCTGTCAACCAATTTCTATTCCACCATATGACCAATACATGGTAGTTATAGAAAGGAAAGTAAAAGATCAGATTCAAATTTTTGAGACAGAAGCAACACTATGTGAATCAGAAGAGATTGGACTTACCAATCTTTACATACCAGCCAAAAACCATAATTACATCAAAATTTCCATCTACAACAACACTGGAAATATTGTAGAGATATCAAAAAAAACCATTATCAGCTATTTAAATACTGAAATCAAAGACCAATGACCAGACACCATTTCAGATTTTCCATAGCTATGCGGATATGTGGATATTACATTACAAACCATATATGGATGAAAAGAATGTTATCTGCTCCAACTGGAACAGTTGGAACAAATAAACATGGGAAATTTAGATCCACTTTAATGTATGCAACTTAAGATATTACTCAACAACTTCAATGACATCTTTGTCAGTAAAAACAAATTTGGCAGAACCAACATAATTCAGCATCAAATCAAGACCAAAGATGCAATGCCAATCAAACAGAGAGCATACAGAATACCACCAGCTAGTTATGAGATCATCCATCAAGAAATCAATTAGATGCTTAATAACAGGCTAATTCAGCTATCAATAAGTCTATGGTCATTACCAATGGTACTAATCCATAAGAAGAATGAAAAAATCTGCTTTTGTGTGGATTACTGAAAACTAAATGAAGTAATAAAAGGAGACAACTACCCAACTCCAAAGATCCAAGAACTTTTTGATGCTTTTGGAGGAAAGAAATAGTTCTTAATGTTAGACTTAGACAGTGGTTACTGGCAAGTAGTTATGAACTCAGAAGATAAAAAAAAAACAGCTTTTACAACATGGAAAAAGAATTTTGAATTTGAAGTAATGCCATTCAGCTTAATGAATGCACCAGTGACATTCTAACAGTTAATGAAAATTGTATATACTGGGCTACTATAGAAATCAGTAGTTGTATACTTAAATGACACCAATATGTTTTCAAAAACATTTAATGACCATTTGCATTATCTTCAACAAGTGTTTGAAAGACTAAGAAAAGCCGAATTAAAGCTAAATGCAACTAATGTTTCTTTGAGAAAACTGAACTCAAGTTTTTGGGACATGTGATAAGCAAAGATGAAATTAAAACAGATCCAGATAAAATTGCAATAGTAAAGAACTTTCCAGTACTAACCAACTTGATAGAACTGAGAGCATTTTTGAGATTCACTGGATATTATTGCCATTTCATCAAAAACTTTTCTAAACTGGCCCAGCCATTTCATTACTTACAAACTAAGAATGTAAAGTATGAATGAACAGAAACTCAACAAAAAGCATTTGACACACTGAAAAAAAAGCTTATTTAAGCTTTAGTGTTGATGTATCCAGATTACAACAAACTATTCATCATCATTATTGATGCATCAGGCCAGGCATTGGGAGCAGTATTATTACAGAAAAGACCAGATGAAAGAGAACATCTAGTAGTTTACACAAGTAAAAGCTTAAGTTTAGTTGAAAAAAACTATGTAACACCAGCATTGGAATACTTAGCCATCTATTGGACAGTCATAAAATGGAAAGAATACTTGAGTTAAAAGTTTGATGTGTACATAGATCATAAAAGATTGATTTCAATCCAGAAACAAAAATTTGCAGATAATTGCCATGCCAGATAGAAAATAGAACTTTCACTATTTAATTATATAGTACATTATAAAAAAAGAAAAGAAAATGGAAATGCTAATGAACTGTCATGAATAAGACAAATCTAAAACACTTTAACCCAAAAATATAACAAAAGATGAATATACAAAAATACCAACAACTCTAATATTATATAAATACCCAATTGTTTAAGGAAAAATTATCTCAAAAAGAACAAAAAAACATAAAACAACAATCAAAATATTTTATCAACCATCAAAATATACTTTACTGAAAGAACAGAAAGAATTCAGATTAACCAACCAAAATAATCACAGAACCAGAGAAAGAAACAATATTATTCAACATGCACTCAGATTTAAGAGCAGGACATTTTCATAAAGAGGCAACCATAAAAAGAATCAGAAAAAGATACTATTGGCCATTTATGTATTCAGACATCATCCAATATGTTCAAAATTGTGATGCTTGTCAGAAAAGAAAAAGAACAAAACCCAGTAAACCATTAAGACCAATCAAAGTGAGACAGCTATTTGATCACATTAGAATTGACTTAGTCAGACCATTAACAATCACCAGTAAAGGCAACAGATATATCGCAATAATCATGGACTATCTTACTAAATGGCCAGAAGCAAAAGCCATTTAAAGAGCAGATGCAGAATCCGTTGCCAAATTCATTTATCAAGATTTGATCTGTCAACACGGATGTCCAAAAAAACTACTGTTAGATCAAGAAACTTACTTTGTGAACAGAACATTGACAGAATTAAATCAAAGATTTGGAATTAAAAAACTATTGTTATTATCATACCATCCACAAACCAATGGATTAGTTGAAAGATTCAATAAAACATTGTGTGAAGCAATTGCCAAGATCAGTCAAAAAAACCAGGATGAATGGGACTTGTTTATACCATCAGTATTACTTGCTTATTAGACAATGAAACAAAACACTACACAAGCAACACCATTTGAATTAGTATATGATAGAACAGCAACATTACCAATTGAGATAGAAGTTAACACTTATCCAACAGAACCAATAACTGAAGACAATTTTCAGAAAACATTGCTAAGAAGAACATATGACTTGATAGAAACACTAGAAAACAAATGGCAAAAAGCAGCTGATAATATTTAAAAGTCACAAGAAAAACAAAAAGAAAGACATAATAACCAACTACCAGATAAACCAGTTGAATTCAAGATTGGAGACAAAGTACTTTTACATCATACCAAAATAGAAAAACAATGGAATAGAAAATTTGACTCCAAATGGAATGGACCATTTCACATAGAAGAAATTCTGGGAAATGGAGCTTATAAATTAAGATGAAACAATAAAATCTTAATCAAAGCAGCATATGGTAATTAACTGAAACCATATTACCATATAGTGTCATCATTCACCAATAATATTTCACAATTAGAAGTACAGAGAATACTAGTCCAACCAGATAAGATTCCACAAAATCTGGAACCAATCATAATTATTGAACTGAACATGTAAAATTAAAAACAATAAAAAGAGAATATAAAGACATGGTAGACATAACAAAAGACTTTAAAAAAATGGAAATCACTGACAACATCTACTCACTAGCACAACAACTCTTCCAACTGATTCAACAACATAATATGGAAATTACTATTAATCAACAAACCATTTGATACTGAGATACCAGAAAGATACTCAAATACAAAAGTCAAAGAAAAACAGAAAACATGATTGACAAAATGGTTTTGAAAATAAAATTAGCAATAGAAGAACCAACAAGTATCATCACATATCAAGAGTTGACCAAAGAAATATGAAAATGGTGAATACACAAATTTCTAAGAAACTTTTGTTATTTCTACTTGGGACAACACTTGAATATTCAGAACTTATACACAAATAAAACAAAACAATTATTTGACACAACAATACTGCAACAACTGGAACAATTTGTGGGAAAGAACAATCTAACAACACAAACAAGAGCCATCTATTGATTGCATGCTAGATTTCAAGACAGACCGGAAATTTTACTTAATCCAGAAATGAATTCCATTATAGTTAACCAAATGGGAAAGATAACCAACACCCAATTTGAAAAATTACAAAACAAAATAACTCAAGTAATTCTCGAAAAAGAAGTTCAAGAAATACTCAAAAACAGAGAATTAGAGTTAAGAGATTTGGGAGATCTCAACAAAGCTCCATATTAAAAAGAAGAGAATAATGTTACTTATAGAATATAAGGAGTATATTGGCATATGAATTAGCCAATTAGAAGTAATCATAGTAAATGTGGAATTCCAGGATTCCTCTCAAAAGAAATTGCAAGATTCCAAGAATTTCAAAATTCTCGTACAAGGAATTGCAGGATTCCAGAATTCCAGAATTCCTCTCAAAAAAAATTGCAAGATTATAGAAATTCCAAAATTCCTGGTGTGAAGAATTAAGGAATTGAAGAATCTCAATTATGTATATTTAGCAGTAGTATTAGAAGCAAAAAGGGACAGAATTTTTTTAGTTAGAGACCTTTCAGTTTAGATTTAATCTGGCAACCTTCCAATTCACAAATATCAAATAAATAATTATTTTCACAATTCCAAATCCACTCTCCACTATTAACACTTTATGTTAATAGTAATTGATACTTAATCACATTAAACCAATAGCTCTTGATCATGGCTATTGACAGGATACTAACATTTATTGTCTTGGCTTATTTCTTTTAAATTTCTTTTATTTCTGTTATCTTTTTTGTTTTACTAATTACTTGAAGATTAAGTGCTGAGTATTGACGTTATAGATAACCTGGTAAAAGACCCCAAAGAAAGGGTATAAGAATTGAGAATTTAAAAATAGCTTACCAGAAGGGCATCTCTGCCAAGATTACCAGCCATTATGCTAAGAAAGAAATTTGATGGAATTGCAATTTCAGGAGGCTACTGAAAAGACAACCATTGAATTTTTGTTCATTATACAAAGGACTCCACAACAAAACCTTCAGATAAACAACACTTTCAGATATTATTAACAACACTATTAATTAAACATTAAGTTATGGGTTTGTTATTTGATTTGAGATCCCAAATAATCATCTGTAACAGCAGTTATTTTCCAAATTAAACTACTTATTAAAAATAAAAAAAAATATCACACTATTACTCAAACTAAAAAATTTTAATTTATCGATAATAGATTTAATAAAATCTTCTAAAATTATTATGCTAGCTTTTAGACCACCAATTTTAATAGTTAAAACTTTGAAACATTAAAAAACATCTTAAAAAACACCAGAATTAATATACAAAGCAGAGAAAATAGACAACAGCTTATTAATAATTATATTTAACTTTAAAACAGTATTAAAAATAGGCATATTTACAATACAGTTTAAAGATAACTAAGAAAAAAATGTATTTAGTTTGCAAAAAATACCAGTAATATAATCAAACAAAAACTTTAAGAAATATTCGAAAATGTTTAATTTAAAAGCCAAAGTTAAAATGACAAAAACTTTTTTTCAAACTGTCAACCAATATATTCTCTAAAAAATACTAATAAATAACTTAAAAAAAAGATATTTTAAATTATTACTTACTACAAAAGTTCATATTATACTATTAAAAAAAATTTAATAAAACACAGAAATCTGCTTTTTAATATAAATAAAAATAAAATATCTTTTATCTGACTTTAAAAATAATTTTTTTTGAACTTTGACTAAATAGTTTAAAACCACTATTATATACAACTAAAATATGACTAAATTTTTATACTTGATATACTTAAGAGAAAATAAATCAGTCCAAATTAAGTTAATGCTTTTAAATACAAAAAATTAAATAAATAATAGTAATATTTTTAATTATGACTGATTCAAAACTCACAATAACACAGTATGTTTGTATATAAAAAACAGAATTAAAAAAATGGAGCATGTTTTTTATTATAAAACTATATTAAATTCAAAAAATTGTAAACAATTATGCATATCAACAAAATATATAAAAAAATACAATAATAATTTTTCAAATTCCAGATATGTTTGTTAGCATTGGCTTTAACAACTTGTACTAAATTTTTATTTAACAAAATTAATTATTTGGTCACAATAAAATTAGTAATTTTAGAACTCTTAAATTTAACCAAAACTTTTTGCCAAAAACCAATAAGCTGTATTTTTTTTTATTTTTTTATTTATTTAATGAGTGAAATCCAAATGCGACCTAGTACTATACATCATACAAATGATCTAAACTAGGTGTGAATCATGTGCTTACTACACGTGACCAGCCACTCAGGCCAGTTAGGACTACATTATATACTTATATGTACAGAAACCAAATCTTCAATACCTGAAAAAAATGGACAAAACTTACGAAACCCGAAACCAATTCCAAAAGCCTCAGCCACCCCCAGCAATTTAACCACACCAGCCAAAAACACCATAGGCAAACCAGACACAGAAGCAGGAGTGGAACCATCATGTGGAATCAAACCGTGCTTTTCCATAAACGCTCAGTGTCTGGCATAGACCAACCAAATATCATTCCAAAATACAAGACAGAACTCACACACAAAGCTCACAATCCTTTTAGTACCCTCCTTAGAATCTTTAAAAACTGAGACCAATTCATGAAACCATTCATCAAAAACAAAGCCCTTACACAGAACAACACCAACTCCAACTTCAGAAACACAAGAAGCCAAGGTCTGTAAGACACATGAAGAAGAGCAAGATAGACCAGAAAGAGTTTCCCAAGCTGAAGCATAAGTGCCCAACAAACGAGCACAGCCAACAGCATCCTGAGGACACGAAAAGACATGATCCAAGGTCTCAACATCACTACAGAACAGATAGACCACACTGGAGTATCTCCTATCATATAAACACTTGCGCACAGCAACAGGAAGCTAATAATGGAGAGCCTTCATAAAGTAAGTACGACAGCCTGCCATGCGCATGCTGATAAAACCTGATGCCAAGTGAGAATTAGGGTGCCACACCATAGAAGACTTAAACCAATTGATATCAGCATGCAAACTATCATCCACAACATGCGAACCTACTCCAATCTCCCAACGAGCTCGATGAACTGACTGGAAAACATCACAAACAAAGTGTCTAGAATTACCAGAAACCACTGTATCATCAGCACATAGAAAATGTTTACTGACTAAATAAGGTAGGTGCCAAGCAGAGAAAGCAGCATCTTTGGCAAGCACATTAGCACGCTTATTGCCTAAGACACCTGAGTAACCTTTCACCTTAATCCAATTCACATCCAAATTTTTTTGACGAATGATGGTCACAATGTGACAACGCTTGATTCAACAGCGGTTCTTGAAATCTGGACAAACCAGTAAAGACTCTGACTTACATGTATCCAAAGCAGCTTGGCTATCTGAAAACAAGTCAATCAAACGAGAAAAAGGAACACACTCAAAAGCCAAAGCTATGACTTGCAGCTCCGTCAGAGTAGAAGAAACCAAACCAGACATCCCAACACCCAAACCCAAGTTAATGTCCTCAAAAAAAATGGCAGCATCTGTTCTTACATCAACAGTGCCCAGACCAGAAAGAGATCCATCCGTATACACAGAAAGGTGGGCAGCATCAATGGTTGGCAAAGCATCATGAACCACACCAAAATCATGAAAAAGATGAATATTAGACACAGCATGACCATTCACCAAAGAAGAATTTGAGGAGAGAGGTCCAACACCACCAAGAAAGCGAATGGAAAAAACAAACCAAAAAAGGACTGGGCCACAAGGGTCTAGCCTCTTCCAACACTTGAAGGTCTCCCAACTGAAAACATTACCATTATGGTCATGAAGCTGCTCCATGAAAGCAATTCCATAGCGTCTGAGCGAAGAGACACACTTGAAAAAACAGAATTCACCAAGAACCAAAGACATAGGAGTACTGCACCAATGACAAAAAGCACAAGCCAGAGAGCCTCCCAAAGACAAATCATACCCGGAAAAAATACAAACCACACCAGCCAAAAAATTGTTTGAGGGATTAACACCAATACGAGATGGAAACAGCAAAGAGTAACATGAGTGTCAGCTAAGTACTTGAAGATCATGAGTCCTATGAAAAAAAAGATGACCCAAAATACCAGCAGAGTTTGCAAAAACAACAGTGGATGCCAATTTACTCTCAGCTTGAATCTGCTCAAAAGTCTTCAAACCGTACAATAAGGGGTGGAGCAGCACATCATTGGGAAAATCACAGGGCAATCCAGACTTGGATTTTAAGATCTTGTGCACCAGAGCATCCCATTTGTTACAAATGCCCACAGAAACGAAATTAAACTGAGTTTTATAACTGATGATAGGAAAAAGAACCGCGAACACTAAATACACACACTGTTTATCAGAAACTGCCTTCCTCAAAACTAGATTCACAAAAAACCACACATCCGCCTAGGTCTTAGCTAAGCTGGGCTTTGAGAGACCTTCAGAAGATAAAAAAATGCCTAGGTAATGATGAGATTCCCCTTTCTTGGCAATAGAAATAGGCGCACCACTGATAGTTAAATGAGGGTCCAGCACCTGGCAATTGATGGGGATGGCCACCATTTTGTCATTATTTACAGAAATATTGTTAAACCCAAAAAACTTGCTAGCCACATCAAGGATGTGTTGTGTAGCAGCCTGGCTGCTACCAACCCAAATAGTATCATTGACAAAAGCACCAGCAGCAAGAAACAAAGACAGCCCAGCTTGAGGGTCCACCCAGCCAGTTCTTGATATGAAATAAGAATTCAACCTGTAGTCATACACACTATCCTGTCTCTTGACTTTGCACAAAAGTGGATCATAAAAAATATGTCAAAGAAGAGGTGAGAAAACTTCTCTCTAATCCAGCCCATCATAAACACAATACCCATCAGTCAAGCCAAAGTTAGTCATCACTCTGTTGACACGACCATTGTGAATACTGCCAAAAAATCTAATAAACCTGTCACACATTTTGATCCTGATCAGACTTCTCTTAAGATGTTCCCAACCAACCGAGTCATAAGCTTTGCACATGTTCTGCAAAACCAGCCAAAGTTCGCGGTTCTTTTTCAAGGCATCCTCAACCACAGAACTGATAGCAAAAATGGGGGATTGCGTCGTCATACCTTTCAAAACTGAAAAATTGTCCCCACGAAGAACATCAAAAGTGCTGCAAGCCAGAGATCCTATCTGAAAGAATCTTGGAGAGAATCTTGTGGGCTGTTTCAATCAAAGCTATAGAACAGGTGTTCGTGAGAACTTCCTTCCATTCATATGGTTTAGAAATCATCAAAACTCAAGCTTCTCTCCAAGGCTTAGGAACCAACTCGCCAACCAAACAGAAATTCAAGAGCACCAAAAGCATATCCAAAACAGATTTGTCACAATGTTTCTATAATTTGTTGGAGATACCAAAAAGACCAGCCACTTTTCTATCAGGAAGATTCTTAACAACAGCTGACAACTCATCAAAACTAATTGAACACATGACATCAGAGAAAGCATTATCGAACACGTAATCCAAAGGCCAATATTGACGAGCCCAATTCCCAGATAAGTCAGACACCATCTCACGTCTTCTGGTTCATCCCTCCATAATTTTGTCTACCTTAGACTTAACCAAACCAGGCTCTAAAATCAACTCATCTTCTACAACCAGATAATCTAGAACTACCTTATGAAAAGGACGTTCCAAAACACTCCTAATGGTGTGACTCTTGTTCAGCTCAAAACTTTCCATTCTCTTACTAATAGCCTGCTTGATTGAGGATTCTTCAGTGTGCCTGGATTCCAATAATTTGAAAGAGTGGTACAATTTCCTTGCTTTGGCCAGTGCAGAACGAATAAGATCAAAATTAGATTTTGAAAGAAACAGAGACTTAACCACCGATGCACCAGGGGAGTTGAGTCTGTGCCACACCTCCAACAAAGAAGCAAAACCATCACTAGAAGCCAAACACGAAGCCTTGACCAACTTAGAAACCAGCAGCTCCAGCTTATGAAACCTAGAAGAAGTCTTGGTAAATATGCTGTCAAAACCTTTGAACCATTTTTTCTTAAATATACCACCCACTGAAAGAACCATAATCTTGCAAACAATGTCCTACATAACGTCCACATCCGAAAACCTTACTGCCATGCCAAAAGCATCCGAGAACATAGAGACATTAACAGCTGAAGCATTCTTGAACTCCAACCACTTAGCTTTATTGGCATCTTTGACATTAAACTTCCAATAATCTCTATTCACTTGCTTGCGAAGAGAATTCAAATGTGTGTCCAAGAGCCCACCCAAACCCAAATCCACTGAAACAGCTTGATAGTCTGTGTCAAAATGCCCACTGACATTCAAAACTTCATAATGCACTATTGCATTGACAAGACTCAAGGAGACAAACACATAATCAATTGTTTTCTTAACACCCCTAGAATTTTCCCAAGTGGGCATTTTTGCCGCCGGGCTACCAACCAAAGAATTGACCAGACCCAAATCAAAGCATCTTTTGAAACTTGCACTTTTATGAGA
The DNA here is from genome assembly GCA_016748015.1 of Geosiphon pyriformis. Lineage (NCBI taxonomy): Eukaryota > Fungi > Glomeromycota > Glomeromycetes > Archaeosporales > Geosiphonaceae > Geosiphon > Geosiphon pyriformis. The sequence continues at coordinate 782,995 of JAAOMT010000602.1, read as the reverse complement.
ACCGTCCTCATTAAAATCACCCCCGAGAACGATGAAAGAAGATTCATTAACAGCCCTTGCAATAAGAGAGTTAATTTCATCAGCCTGAGAAAACCGTACCACCAAAGAAGCACCAGCGTAGAGCCCCAGAATTGACACTGAGAGCTTATTCTTAAAGAGTAATCTAACAAACAAAAGCTGGCCAGGCACTTCAGAAACTTTGCATACATGCCTTGCCAAAGAAGAGTCCATTACAACTGCCATACCAGCACTCAGATATCCAGAATCCAAACCAGAGATAAACACCTGAACACCATCAAATTTGTTGATAATTTAGGGACGAACCCTATTCTTCAACTTCGTTTCAGTAAAAATAGAAACTAAATTGCCCATGTCTTTGTGCCAACGAACTATATCTTTCTGTTTTGCAGAAACGTTCATGCCTCGAACATTACACGTAGCAATCTTTCAAATCAAACCAGTCATTGAGAAGATGAGAGAACTGAAAAACCCAAACCAGAACACAACATATCCAATCTAGCCAAAACTGAGCTGACTGATGCATCCAAAGCCATCAACTTTAACTCCAAACCACCAACCTTGGCAGTCAGAACCTTCGAACTACTGGAACCAAAATCAGGACCAGCATTATCAATGGTTGGGCAAAGAGAAGGAGATGTTGCCAACAGAACATTCAGTGCCATATCCAAATCCACACATGAGGCCAGAGAAGCAGATGCAACAGAATGAGAGGCAAGAGAAGAAGACACCGAAGATACCACTTCAACACAGCCCAGTTTTTTCACAATGGCAGAAACTCGGGCCATCAAAAGCTCCAAAAAGCATTCCAAAGACACCACCCGATTGCACAAACCAGAGATAACAGAAGGGGAGGATACTACTGAAGCAGATTTAGCACCAAAATTCACACCAACACCAGAAGGACCTGAAGGAACCACACAAGAGAGAGAGCCACCAGCAACTTGGGCCCATGTCTTGCCACCAAAAGAAACTGGGTGAGCGATAGGAGTCTGCTTTTTCTTATATACATTAGCCAGACAAACCCAATTCTGAGAAGTTACCACCCACTTACTGCGAGCACCAGAATTCCCACCCATAGAACAAACACCAGAAACATGACCAAACTGTTTACACACTGCACAACAGGCCAAAGAGAGACCAGCCCAATGCAAACTCACACCCTTGAAGACTAGAACTGAACCAATAGCAGCCAACTTGGATGCCTCATTTTCAAAACAAATCACAGCACACTGATCATGAACATATGAAGTTGGATTACAGCCAATATAACAAGTTCTCCTGCCATAGGCCTCTACCAATCCAGACAAATCATGGGTAGTGGTGCCAACTGGAAGAGTGTAAAGCAACACCTGATGCTAATCCTTATATACCCACGTTTGTTTATTAATACTTGCCTTTGCCATGCGAACAGAATCCTTTTCCATGAGCACAGACCATCTAGCTGCGACCAAATCAGCTATCTCAGATGAATCATATTCCACTAGAGCCTTTTGCCAAAGACCAATAAGCTGCACCTTGATTGAAATGATCTTGCCAAACTTGGAGAACACTGTCTCAATCGCCAATTTGAGAAGATCCACTGGGATTTCCTTGACGATCACTTCCTGATCTGAACGGCTGTTTACTTTTCTTAGATTATCATTTACCAAAATTTTTTCACTAATTGCCATTTTCTTTGTCTTAATCAAACTTTTTTCAAATGTAAATGATGATCTTATTATTCCTGGAAATTTTGAGGGAGTCAAAGCTCTCCCAAATCTATCAATTTGATAAAAGATTTTTTTCACAGCCATTAATTTGTCAACATTTGTCTTTCTAGGCACTGCTGAAATCTCAATATCCAAGACAAACAATTTAACTGGTTCAAAATTCCTATTTTCTGCGACATGTAACTCAACTGCCAGCAAATGCTTGGAACCAGAGAATTTCGGGGATGGAAGTACCATGGCATCCTCATCATCACTCATTTTGTCAAAAGCAAGAGATTTCGGCAGTTGGCCCAGTATGTAAGTTACAGTCCTTGTTATCTTTGGAGTGGCATTGTTTGCTATATTGTCAGTGTTCAAGACGTTCGAATTCACATAACTTGTTTCCTCTGCAACCGTGTTCTTTAAGTTTTCCATATCCGAGATCTCGTTGACACTATTACCATCACTTTCCACATTACTGCCCCAGGACTTCTTGTGTTCCACCCCGTCAGCACCCAAAATGCCTATAGAGAGAGGACCAGCCGATGAATTCACTATCCTCCCAGCAGCTTCAGGCTTTCTTGGCTTCTTGTACAACACACCGCGAGAGTGGATACCCTCAACATGCTTCTTGCTTCTAATGCCAAACTGAGTCCCCAACCCAATCGAACCAGACCCAGAACCACTAGCAGAAAAGCTTGCCAGTTCCATAGCAGTAAACAAAGGGATATTGAAAGAAATAACGAAAAAACAAAAAGGGAAAAGAGAAAAAGGAAGCGTATTTCTCTGGCTACTCAATGCTCTCATTGTGACCAGGGGATCAATGAAAGAAAAATAGTTCCTGTATTTTAATAAAAACAATTTTGCCAAACTTAAATAATATTGATTCAATTACCAATTTAGGAAGATCTATTAGAATTTTCTTGACTATTATTTTTTAATTTAATTTAATGTTGATTTTTTTCAGATTAGTATTAATTAAATTTTTTTTACAACTAGCTGTTTAATAATTTTAAAATTAAATTCAGATATAAATAAAATCCTAATAACTTCTTGGAATTTTGAAGAAGTTGATGTTTTTTTAAAATCATTAATATTAAAAAAAAATTTCATAATAAATTTAAATTTGTTATTTAGAATCTTGTCAGATATGATTGAAAAGTTAATATTCAATATAAATAATTTGGCTAAATTAAAGCTTTTCTTTTTTTTAACTTGAATGTTTAAGTGCAAAGTAAAATTAATTGATAAAAATAAAAAAAAATTCATAATATTATCATTATTATCAAAGCTAAAATCACAAAACTTTAAAAAAAAATTATCATTTTTTCAAAATTGAACCATTTTGTATTTAGAATATTGATGCAAAGGTTCAAAAATCTATCAATTTTACTTTTGATATTATAGTCAACATTATAAACTACCAAGTCTTTTATTATATTATCAAAAAAATATCCATATTTTCAAATTAATTGACATTATACAAAAGTATTTTAAACTCCAAATTTGCCTTATTATCTGAATGTTTTACTTTGCCAATTAATATTTTAGATTTTTGTACTAAACTTTTATTTATTAAATTCGAAACAATATTTTTAGCCAACTTTTTTTTAGATATTATATTAGTAATAATAATTATTAAAACAATAGTAAAAAAATTTGTATTTTAAGAAATAGTAAAAATGAAATAGTAAACAAGAATAAAAAACAAAAAACTTTTTTTATTAAATTGGCTCTTTAAAAAATTTTGAATATAAAAGAGAAAAAAAGTTTTTTTTTTTAAATTAATTTATATACAATATAATATTAATAATAATAAAATTACACTTAATAAAACATTTAAAAAACTAAATAATATATAATTAAAATAAAAAAATATTTTTCTTTTGTCAATCCTCTGGCCATGATAAAAACATAAAATTATTGAAAGAATAGTTTTTTTTTTTTTTTTCTTTTATACTTTAGTTATTTCTTCTAATACATTTTTTTTTGTTATAATAGAACCAGTAAGCTCATCTGCTGGTGATTTTGGCTGGTTTAAAAATCTGCTCTAATATTAAAAAAAAGTAGATAAAAAGTGTCTACTCTTATAATGTGTCTTATAAAAAGCCAAAAAAACCTGATATTAGTAACAGTATGGTCAATTTGTTTGTTGGGCCTTTAAGTTTAATAGATATTAAAGACTTTGGTGCTAAACATACAGTGTTTTGGAACAAAAAAATTAGTAGTGTAGCCAATAATATTAGTGATTTCTTAAATGTTAAAAATATGAAAAATACATTTGCCAAAGAAACCAGTTATGCAGATTCAAATAGTTCTGTGGATAGTGAGAATAAAAATAAACCAACACCTAAAAAAACTTGTACTCAAACATACATATTAGAACACTCTTTGAAGATTCAATGTTTGATAATTTAAGTAATAATAATAATGTTTTAATGCTTCTTTTTTTCAAGTTTGTTGGCTTTAAGTCTTTAGTCAGGTTATGTGTTTTGGAAAGATGTAATTTTGAGCTAATTAAATCTTTCACATTAGATATTAAGTTGTTTGTTGTGTTTAACAAAACCAATGATAATAAGTTAATTACTGTAAAAAAAAATTTTAATCATATTAATGGTTTTGAAAAAGTCTTTACTCTTTTAAAATTTTCAGAGATAATTAAGTCATCTTTTATTTCTAAATTAAGCTTATAAAAGACTAGAAAAATGGCAATCTGTAAGAAAATTTTGGTTAATAATAATGTTAGAAAGATAAACAGCTGTATAAATTAAGAAGTAATAGTTAAAAAGATTTCAATAGATTTTCTTAAATTGGCAATAGAGTCAGTGTTTTCTAAGTTTAATAAGATAGTATTAATTAAAATACAGCTAATTGTTCTATGGCAAAAAGTCTTAGTAAAGTTTGAGTTATTAGATATTGCTAGTTTAGTTGTTTTTAAGTGATTAGTTTTTATAAAAAAAGATTCTGTGTGTATACCATTGGCTGTTAATAATAAACAATTATGAGTATTTAGGGATCTTTATTAGACTTTATTATATATTTTGCCAATTAACACTACTGCTTAGAATTTTTCTGGTTTGTTGGAATTATATAATAGAAAAACTTGTTTCATTGGCTGTAATCTAAGTTTATATGTACATAACAGATGTGTTATGGTTTGTTTTACTGATAAAACATTTAAAAAGACTGTTATTGGTTTTATTTTGGTTTTTAAGAGTGTGAATTTGCATTGGAGTGGTTTTTTTTTGGTATGTTATGCTTAATATAAACAGTTTAGTCATATTTCTAGTATGTATTTAGTAAGTAGATATCTGGGTAGTTGTAGTAAATAGATAATTAATTATCAGAATTAAATTTGTTTAGCAAATATATATAAGAAGAAACAGGTGCCAATTGCTTATCTAGTTTTATTTGGTGGTAAGATTTGGGCTTAAATTGTTAATAATTCTACTTCTTATGTAATGTCTTTGGTTTTTTTTGATGCTGGTCTGTCTTTGGATACTAGATCTATTCCACTGATTTTTTTGAATGTAAATAATAGATTTGTTGTTTTTAAATACAGTTTTATTAGTTTTATAAAGCAAGTTGACAAGTTGGCTAAAAGATTAAATATACTTGAGCCAATGGTTTTTCAGTTTAGCCTTAAATGTTAGCTGTTGATAACTCTTTTATTACAGAATTAAGGAGTAGATATAGTGATAAGTAAGAGTTTAAATGCAGTTACTAATAATAAAACTATTGCAAATACAGTATTTATGAATTTATCAATAGTTTTTAAATTGAAAAACAGCTTAATAAGTCTCTTGAATACAGTTATGAGTCTTTTGACCAAAGTAGACAATTTTGTTTTGGAATTAGAGTCTTATTTTTTTTAATAACCACTCTTGTTTAAAAGTTTGCTATGTGTAATATTAAAGATATTAATATTTCTGCTAAGCAAAAAATGTTATTTGTTGACATACTAATTTGGATAATATGGTTTCTTTTGTTACAGAAATAAAACTAAAGATTAATATCAAGTTATGAATTGCTAATAAGTTTAATAGAGTACATATTTTTATATTTGGTTTAAATAAAAATTTTTTTGGTGCTAAAATAACTATTATTATAAACAATTCTTTGGTTAGACATGTTTTTAAGATAGAAAAAATTTCTGGTCACATTATTTCAATACAGCTTTTGTTTAAAAGCAAACTTTTAATCATAATTTTGAATTTGTATGCTAATGTTTCTGTTGAAGTTAGGTTTGGTTAAGCTTTAAATGTTAATTTTTTTATTGCTAAGGCTGTTAATTTCAGCAATTTTGTGGTTTTGGATGGAAATTTTAATGAAAATAAGTCTGAAAAAAATGCAAGTTTCAAGTTCTGTTTGAAGTTAGGTCTACTTAACTCATTTAGTAAACATTTATTGGTTAAGATCTCTACTTAAAGCAACTTAAGAAGTGTCAAGAAGATTATAAATTACATTTTTGTAAGTAAAAGTTTATTGTCAATTATTGCTGATTATGAAGTTAATTCTATGTTCAATTTTTTTGACATTAATTATAAGACTGTTTTGGTATTAATTAGTTTGATTAGTTTTTTGGATGTTTATTTGAATAGTAGGTACAAGCAAGCTAATATAGATTGTTGGAAGTTCAAAATCAAAGATACTAATAGCATTAAATAAACATGATTTAAAAAATGTTAATTTGCCAAGTTGTCAGTAATAGAAAATAAGTTTTTAGAAGCAAAAGCTAATGGTAATTTAGATGCTATATGGATTTACTAGAAAAAGTAATAGTAGAATTAGCTAATAAAATATTTTCTAAACATTGGTTTAGTGAGTTTTAATGTTCAAAAAACTGGCAATCTTCAAAGTTTTTGGATTAGAATTGTTAATTGCCAAGATTGTTAAAAAGTTAGGCTTAAGTAACATGTCTAAGTTTAATTGTTTTGTTAAAAAGTGGTCAACTTTGGATGTTGATAAAGCTCTCAAGATTATAGATATGATTCAAAACAATAGAAAGTTATTGGATGTTCTTAAACATTTGTCAATGGTTTGAAAAAAGTACAGAAAGTTCAAGCTTTATAAGTTAAAATTAGCTAAAGAGACATCTATCAAGAAAGCAATTAAAAAGCATATGGAAAATTTTTGTTTTAATAAAAGGAGCATGATAAAAAATATTTTGGATCAGTCTTTTTACAAGATGGTTTTGAATTATTTGGTAATGAAAGACAAGTTGGTTTTGAAACCTGAGGAGATAAAACTCAATATTAATAGGATTATAGAGAGTTAGACAAGGAAATAGGCTGTGTTTCAAGTGATGCCTAATCTATGAATCTGTTAATATGTACTATTAAACTATGTAAATAATGATGTTTTTTTTGGTGTGATAAAGAAGATTAGTATAGAAAAACTGTTCTTGGTATTACTCATAAAAAAAAAAAAACAGATATAGAAAATAGCAGACCAATAAAAGAATAGTAGTTAGCATGTGAGCACATTGCTCAACAATGTGAAGCAATATCAGAAATCATGGCATATTGCTCAGCAATGTGGAGCAATGTTAGAAAATTAGGGCACATTGTTTAGCAATGTAAGCATTGCTCAAGAAATCATAGCACATCACTCAGGAATATGAGTAATCTCATAGAACATTAATTATGTATATATAGCAGTAATATTAGAAATAGAAAAAGCAGAATTTTTTAGTTAGAAATCTTCCATTCACAAATATCAAATAAATAAATCATTCACCATTCAAATCTACTCTTCACTATTAATACTTCATGTTAATAGTAATTGATACTTAACTACACTAGAACAATAACTTTTGATCACAGCTATTGATGAATACTAACTTGCATATTGTCTTGGCTTATTTCTTTATTTTTTTCTTTTATTTTCTTTTCTTGATTTTATTGTTGTATATTAACTGATTAAAAATTAAAGCACTGAGTAATTGATGTTATAGATAGCCTGATAAAAGACCCAGAAATAAAAGTAAAATTATATATATATTAACAGATAGCTTACCAGAAGGGCACAAATGCCAGAATAAACTGGTGTTACTGGAGGTTTTTGGTCTCTTTTTAGCTCTTGTATATTTGTTGTAATACTGTTAATTCACGACTATGAGAAGTGTTTGAACCTCCGATAACTGAATTTATCTTCAAATTATCTCTTGTAATTTGAACTGCTGGGCTTATGAGTGGAATGGCCAATTCCGTACCAGTTACTTGTGTAGTTACGTTGTAGTAAACATCAACTCTTTCCCAAGAATTGCTTGTCTGGAAGCTCACTAAAAATGTGTAGTTACTTTGCTGTGAAATTCAACTCTTTTACAAGAATTTTGTCTGTAGACTACTCTAATAATTGTAATAAGAAAAAAAAAGAAAAATAAAAGAAATGTAAAAGAAATAGGATTTTATCAAGGGAAATAATTAAGAATTTGGCTTTTTAAATTATTTGATATTTATTTTGTTTTTGTGTGTAAAGAATAATTCTAATTGTTAAATCTGAAGTAAGATACATTTTCTCAAAGAGAAAAGCTCTTCTTTTATACAACTTGTCATAACACTATTCTATGAACTTGAACTTTGCTCTTTTCTACAATTTTGCTGAACTAAAAATACATTTCAGCAAACTACAAGTTATTTCTGCGAACTATTAAATATTTCAGTGAACTATCAATTATTTCAGCAAATTTCTACAAATTTTGGTGAACTCTTGAATGTTACATAGTTTGGAGTATTGTATGATTGATTATTGCAATTAGGTTACATTTGTGTTATGTATAAATTGAGTTATTAATTAAATGATAATTTCGGGTATTTTGCTAAATGTAATAAGTGATAATTTGAAATGCTAATTAATGATAAGAATTATAAGAGTAATTTTATGTTAAGCAATATTTCTAATTTTGTCTGGTAACATAACCTCCTTCTCAAGACTGAGCTCTGTTGAAGTCTAAGTACTGTCTGTAATTTCCAGATAGTAATCCAAGACTATTGAAGAAATTTGGTTTGAAAATTTTTGAAATTCCAGTTTTGTTAGCTTTCTAATATATTGAATCTTCAAGAGTTGTAAAATTGGGTTTTGTAAGACGTTTTCACAGGTGTGAAATAGGTCATAAAGTCTAAGAGCAGCTCTTAGTTTATAACAACTGTTTATAGGTCCAGCTGTTGTCTTGAATTCATTGTGGAGTTGTTTCTAAATAGTTTTTTTTGTGAGATTTGCTGCTGTAAGCTCCTGTTTTTGTTCGTGAAGTGTTTTTCCAATGTAGAAATATCTATATATTGGAGTATAGTCGTAGTTTTCTTCATTAAAACACAGTTGAAGTTTTTGTTAAATAGTAGCATTTGGTGGAATACTAATAGAAGTGAGTATTAAGTTTTCTTTTAAAACAAGCTTTAAAAGTTTTGGCAGGTGAATTCCAGAATAACTTCTTGTGTTTTTCTTATATGGGTAATATTTTTGTAAATTTGGGGCTAAATTTGTACCTACTTCTGTTTGGGTATAATTAATGTGGTTTCTAGTAATAGTAATGAATAATTCAGGTATTGTTTTTAAAATTAACATTAATTTTTGGGATAATTGTTGAATGTTTTGAGGAATAGTTATTATAAAAGATTTGAAAAATAACAGAAAATTATTTTTGGTGAATGGGTTTTTATGTTATTTTTGCTTTGTTTTTGTGAGATTGTTTCTAAATTATAAGGAGATAACTATAATAATAAATTTAAATTAAGTGTTCAAGTTGAGAGGTTGTTCAATGACAACTATTGGTTCTAAATTTCGGGGAATATCTTCAGAATTGATTAAAGAGGAATGTGTACCAATTTGTGGAATTAATGGTTCAGGATTGTGTCTGGAATTATAGTGTTTCAAATAATCTCTATGTGCAACTTTTGCTAGGATTTTGTCATCAAGTCTTAGTTTGTATGATCTGTTGCCTAGGACTTCATGGATAAAGAATGGTCCATCCCATTTATTTTCAAATTTTCCACTTCATTGTTTTTTAGCTTTAGTTCTGTGTAAGAGAACTTTGTTTCTGATTTTAAATTCATTGGTAACTGAAGGCAATTTGTTGTCATGCTATTCTTTTTGTTGAGCTTGAAAGTGTTTAATATGGGTGGCTGCTATTTGTTGTTTTCCTTCCAATGTGCTAAGCAGAGTATAGGCTCTTCATTGTAGTGTTTTCTGAAAGTTGTCTTTATTAACTGGTTGTACTGGATATGTTTCCATTGTAAAACTAATTGGTAACATTGCTGTCCTTCCATAGGTTAAATCAAATGGTGTGTGTTTTGTGGTATCTTGTTTTAGTGTTCTATATGCTAGTAACACTGATGGAATAAAGAGATCCTATTCTTGCTCAAAATCAGTTAAGACTTTGGCTAATAATTCACACAATGTTCTGTTAAAACATTCTACAAGTCCATTTGTTTGTGGATGATAGGGTGAAGATAATGGTCTTTTGACATTAAATTGTTCACAAATTTTCTGGATTAAATTGTTCACGAAATATGTTCCTTGATCAGATAAAAGTTCTATTGAGCATCTATGTTTACAAATAATGTCTTCGTAGATGAAGTTTGCTACAGATTTCGCATCTATTCGTTGAATGGCTCTGGCTTCAGACCATTTGGTGAGATAGTCTACAGCTACTGCAATATAATGGTTTTCTTGGTTTGTGATAAGTAGTGGTCCAACTAAATTGATACCAACTCGGTCAAAAGGCTGTTCAACTTTGATTGGGTTTAAAAGTTCTGTAGGGTGAGTTCCTCCTCTTCTTTGACAACTATTACAAGACTTAACGTATTCATGAATGTCTTTTCTTATTTGAGACCAAAAGTAATATTCTAGTGTTCTTTGGGTAGTGCTGTCTTTTTTTAGGTGTGTTAATGAAGAATCTGAGTGCATGTTATATAAAATGGTTTTTTTTCATGTTCTTGTATTAATCTGAGTAGATTGTCTGGGTTTCTGAAGTTTTGATAATAAATTATGTTGTTGTGTAAGAAGTATTGTTTGGCTTGTTGTTGTAACTGATGTTTTTTATCTGAGGACTAATCTGTTGGGATTGTTAATGTCTCCAAATATTGTTTAAGATTGTTGTAGTTTTCGGGGTTCATTGTTTGTTGTTTTGTTGTTAATTCAAATGAGTGTTGGTTTTGTATTCTAATCTTGCCTCATTTTTGAGAGACAATCAACATTGATATGGAGTTTTCCTGGTTTGTGGTGTACAATATATTGGTAGTTGGCTAAAAATTCTGTCCATCGGGTTTGTTTTGCATTCAGCTGAGTGTTTTTGTTCTGAAGCCATTTGAGTCCAATATTATCAGTGATAATATCAAATTCTTTGGGTCTGAGGTAAAGATTGAAATGATGTAGGGCTCAGATTACTGCTGCAGTTTCTAATTTTGTTGCAGAGTAGTTCTTTTCAGCTGGTTTCAATGTTCTGCTAGCATAAGCAATTACTCACTCATTTCTATTGTCATCTAACTGTGATAGGATGACACCAAAGGTGGTATAAGAGACATCTGTTACTAACTGGAATCAGTTGCTGAAATCTGGATAGACAAGAATTGGAGCTGTTGTTAGTTTTTCTTTGAGGATTTCAAATGCGTTTTGGTGTTCAGTAGTCCATTTGTATTCGACGTTTTTGGTGGTAAGCTGGTTGAGAGGTTTTGCAATTTCTGAGAATCTTTTAATAAACTTCTGATAGTAGAAGGCTAACTCTATGAATTCTTTTAGTTCTGTAATGTTTTGAGGAGTTTTAAAGTTTTTGACAGTGTTGATTTTTCCAGAGTCTGATTTGATTTCATCTTTACTAACAATATGACCAAAGAAGGCCAAGCTTGTTTTTTCAAAGTAGTATTTTTCAATGTTAAGTTTCAGTCCTGCTTTTCATAATCATTGAAAAACTTCTTGCAGGTGTTTTAAGTGTAATTTGAACAATGGAGAATAAACATCAGTATCATCAAGATAAATAACTACTGACTTTCAAAGAAGGCCTTTGTAAACAACATCCATGAGTCTTTGGAATGTTGCTGGTACATTGCATAATCCAAAAGGCATTACATTGAACTCGTAATTTCCTCCTTGAGTGGTGAATACTGTTTTGGGGCGATCTTTGGGATCTATGACAACTTGTCAGTATTCACTCTCTAAATCTAATGTTGAAAAGTATTTGGACTTCCCAAAAGCATCTAGCATGTTATCAATTCAAAGAAGAGGGTAGGCATCTCCAATAGTGATACTGTTGAGTTGTCGATAATCAACACAAAATTGTATCTTTTCATTTTTCTTTTTAACTAAGACCACAGGTGAAGCCCATAGACTCATTGATGGTTAAATAAGTCCATTGTTGAGCATCTGTTGTACTTCTTCACAGATAAATTGGTGACTTTCTGAAGCAACTCAGTAGGCTTGCTGTTGCCTTGGTTTGGCATCTTCTGTATAGATTTAGTGTTGAACCAAATCAGTTTTTCCTAAGTCATTGTTGTTTTTGGCAAAGATATTGGCAAATTCTGCAATTAGTTCTTTAAGCTGGCTCTGTTGTTGTGGTTCAAGTTGTCTCATGTTGATTCAAGATAGTTTTTCCATAACAACATAGTAATTTTCAGAGCTGGGGTTTGGGTTGATTTTTGGTAGTGAATGTTTAATAATTTCAGAGAAATCGGAGACTGTTTGGGGTAATTCTTATTGAAAAATATTACTGTGAATAACTCCAATTTTTAAGTTATTTAATAAAACTATGGGGTAATTATTAGGGTTGTAAAAAATAACTCAGACTTTCTTTGTTCCTTCTGGAATGTAAATATTTGGGATTGAGATATTATGTTCTAAGCAGATTTGTTCATTGGACTCAAAAATTTGTTGTGTGGTTGTTGGCTTTTCACAAGTGTAAATTTCAGGATGTTCTTCAAAGGGTGAAATAGTAATTGGTTGTAGAAGTCATAGAATCTAGTGAGATTCACTTTGTTCATTAAGAGCTATGTTTACTGGAACTGTAAATCATCCAGTTAAACCAAAACCATTGGTTCCTCTTTCATTTTTTCCCAATTGTTCTCTTTGACTGACTAATTGTAAACCTGAAATGTTGATTAAGAGTAAATAAATAGCTTGAGCAATTTTTTCAGCATGTTCAATCTGAAAAGATTTATTGGTTTCATTTTGTAACATGATTGTAATGTCTCCTGTATATTCAGCATCTATAATTTCTTCTCTAACATTGATTTTTTTGTTTGCCAATGATAATTGTAAAGTGATTTGGACCATTGCTCCTGGTGGGATTTTAAGGGCAATTTTGAGGTTAATTTTGGTAAGGGAATTTGGTTGAAGAACCAAAGTGTCTTTTCCTGGATATCGTAGATCATATTCAGCATCAATTTCATGTGCTTTTTCTGGTTTTATTCCTTGTCCATTGTTGTTGAAGTATTTGAGTTGTAAAGCAGACTGATTTTCAATGAGATAGATGGGTGTTGTTTCAATTTCTTCTGTTGCTTCAGGTTCTCCAAATTCAATTTCATATTCATCACTTTTACTGGACAATGGAATGCTAAGAGTGTAGCATTCAAGACACCATTGTTCATCACATGGCATTATACACTTCTCACATAATTTAATGTTTATTTGCTCTAATCGTTGAATTTGAGCTTCTTGGGTCAGGTAGGTGTGACTTGCGATTTGGTGGTATACTTCTACTTTATCTTCATAATCGAATCCAGCTAATTCCAATGTATATTCAATATATTCAGCTTTCTTTATTTGAAAAACATCTTCTTTGGTTCCTCTATTAATTAAAACCATGGCAAGTTCATAGATCATTTTGGTGTTATGGGGGTAGTGATAGAGTTTGCTAAGGGCATTGTTGTATGCAGCATTAAAAAGTGTTCCATGTTTTACCTTTTTCACAATAGAAAGAGCATATTGACAAGTTTGATCACAGACTCCTTCTCTAAATGCAACATCAATCCAGTCACATTTATCAGGAAGCTGCTTTCCACAAGTAAGACAGAGTGTTCCATCCCATTTTCCACTTCTTTTAATCAAGTGGTCCCATCGTTCTCAATGGCAGGCCTTGCAATAGTAGCAGATGTGACTTTCATATTTTTCTTCAAGTGAAATACAAGCTCCCATTAATGATAGTTTCTTGTGGCAGTCCTTACATTTAAGAGGAATATAGGAGCATTGTTTCCTTGGCTCAGTCTTTGAGTAAGGGGTATTACATCCAGGAGTTTTGGGTTCAGAGTGTGGGGTAAAATGTTCTTGTTCAGTTTCATTGGCCCAATTGGATGTTGACCCAAGAGCCATAAATGTTTTGATTATTGGTTTTTCTTCTTCTGGTTCGAATTCAAAAGCTGGGGCTTTTTTGGAGCATTTGTTGAATGTACCACAAATGGCAGGTACTCGGGCATGTTGTTCTTGGTAAGAGATTTGTAGTTCTTGGGTTTCCCAGTTTAATTTTGCATTGGCTTTTTGAAGCCAGTCATTTTTGACAAGGGCTTGATACTAAGGAGCATCTATTACAAGAACTTTGACTGGAATGGTAATTCCATTAAGAGTGAATAAAAAATTGTCAATTTCTTCCATTGGAGTTTTTTTCATGCTATTGGCAGTGACAATTACTGTTTGAGCTGGTCGGTCAACATTTTTTTTTAACTGTTGCATCAACTAATAAGTAATAATACTTCCAGCAAATTCACTGTCTAGGATTAAGTGAATTGTCTTTCCTTTAACTTCAGCTTCAGTATACATAGCTGTGATTGCTTTCTGTTTATTTGCAGCAGCATTGCTGAGTAGAAATGGTGATTCATTGGCTTCAAACTCAAAAGAAAAGATATCAGAGAGATTGGCATTTTCAGCAATTCTGGCTGGTGGAATAGTGGTGTGGTTATAAGAAGGATTTTGTTGTTGTGCTGCAGCTCTACCTTTCAAGAGTGCAGTATGGTAAAAATTCTGTTCTTCTGGTATTGTTAAATAACTGGGTTGAGTGTGATAGTGGTTGGGTCTTGGTTGAGTGGAATTTTAGGGAACCAATTGGTTGTTTAAACTGATTCTATTGTTGTTTACTTGGTATTAGTTTTGTGGTGTGAATTGATTTTGTGTAATCAATTTTTGAGCAGATACTTGATAATGTTGTGTAGGTGGTTGTTGGTATTGCTGTTGAATTGGCTGTGAGGCAGATTGATAATAGTTATTTTGGTATTGGGGTCTTGGTGGATAGTAAGCTGGTGGTGGTGGTTGATAATAAGATTGCTGTGGTGAAGGGTAATGTTGATTACTCCTATTTTGTTGGTCTCATTGTAGCTTTCTGCAATCTTTTTTCCAGTGGCCAGGGATTCCACAGTAATGGCAATTTTGGATTTGGTTGTTGGATGGTGATCCAAAGTTGTTTTGATTGCGTCATTGTGGAGGTTGGTATCTTTGTAGTTGTTGTGATTGCTGTGGCTGCTGTTGTTGCTGTTGGTTGGTGAAGTAGTTTTCAACTTTTTTGGTTAATTGGTCAATCTTTTCTTCAGCTGCTGAGCTAGTTTTTCCAATAGCCAGGTTAACAAGTTTGGTATGATTGGCTTCTTCCATGGCCATTTCATAGTTTTTTGCCTGTTGAATAGCAGTGGCTAAATCTTCTGGTGCATGTGGGTGAACTTTCTTGATAAGTTTGTCTTTTAGTCCAGCAATGAATTGATCCAAGATTTGTGTATTGGAGTAGTATTCATTTGTTTTCAATTGGCAAATCTTTCTAAGCAGTTTGTTGAATTTCCCAAGGTAGGTTATAACTGATTTACTTGGTTCTTGCTTGATATTTCAGAACTGATTTTGAAGGATGATGGAAGTGTTATTGTCAGTAAACTGTTCTAGAAAAGCAGTTTTGAATGCTTCCCAGTCTTCTGGTAGGGCTTCCAAGTTTTCAAACCATTCACCGGCTGTTCCTTGTAAGAAGTATGGAATTGCTTTTAACATTCTGGCAGCATTCCAACCATTTGCATCTCCTGCTTTTGAAACTTTGTCAAGCCATTCTTGAGGACTGGTTTCACTGTCTTCTCCTGTGAACTCAGGGATTTTTGCAATATATGTGGAGACTATTTCTTTTTCATTTTCTGAGTCTTCTGTTTCTTGTTCTGATTCAGTCTCTTCACTTTGATTTTCTGCTAAGTAGTCAATAAGGTTTGTGTTGGTTAATATTGGTTTTTGTTGTTGAATAGAGCTTTTGGGTGACTGAAAATCTTCTATTCTTGAAAACTGAATAAGTGGTGAGCTTGGTGTTTGTGATTGAGCAAATAAAGCTGGAAATGGTGTGATTGAGAGTGGTAATTTAAAGCTGGTTCCTGGTTCTGAAGTTTGTAAGTGTTTGGCAGTGGTTTTAGGTGTATTGGGAATAGTTCTGAGTTTTTGTTTCCTTTTTTCTTTTCCTTCTTCTGTTTTCAATTCAAAATTAAGAGAAAATTCTGTTTTACTGGGTAATTCTTTTCACAATACTGAATGATATTGAAGTTGAGTTCTTGGAAATATGTTTCAAGTGTTTGACTGTTAAAATTCTGAGTGTTTAGATGAGAGTAATATACTAAGCTTTTATATAAGTTGTGTCTAACTTCTGAAATATTGTAGTCTTCAAGAAGATAATTGTTGATGTAATTTTCAATGTACTGGTAAAGTGTTTTCTTGAATGTTTCAATTCCGTCTGGGATGTCAAATCTTTGCTTGCAGTGGGTGTAGATTGACTGATAATACTCTAGAGTTCTTGAATCTGTTTGAGTTGCCACTTTTGAAGTTGTTGTTACTGTGTTATTTCTGTGGGAGAACACCAAATGTTACCGGAGGTTTTTGGTCTCTTTTTAGCTCTTGTATGTTTGTTGTAATGCTGTTAATTCACAACTATGGGAAGTGTTTGAATCTCTAATAACTGAATTTATCTTCAAACTATCTTCTGTAATTTGAACTGCTGGGCTTATGAGTGAAATGGCCAATTCCATACCAGTTACTTGTGTAGTTATGTTGTAGTAAACGTTAACTCTTTCCCAGGAATTGCTCATCTAGAAGCTTACTAAAAATGTGTAGTTACTTTGCTATAAAAGTCAACTCTTTTACAGGAATCTTGTCTGTAGACTATCCTAATGATTGTAATAAGAAAAGAAAAAAAAAATAAAAGAAATGTAAAAGAAATAAGATTTTATTAAGGGAAATGTTTTCTATCCAGGCCTGGAGTCACTAACAGTTTTAATGAAATTGGTAGCTAATCAATTTCAAAACATTAGTAGGAATTGGTTAATTTCAAGAGAAATAATTAAGAATTTGGCTTTTCAAATTATTTGATATTTATTTTGTTTTTGTGTGTAAAGAATAATTCTAATTGTTAAATCTGAAGTAAGATACATTTTCTCGAAAAGAGAAGCTCTTCTTTTATACAACTTGTCATAACACTATTTTATGAACTTGAACTTTGCTTTTTTCTACAATTTCACTGAATTAAAAATACATTTTGGCAAACTACAAGTTATTTTTGCGAACTATTAAATATTTTGGTGAACTATCAATTATCTCGGCAAATTTCTACAAATTTTGGCGAACTTTTGAATATTACATAGTTCAGGGTATTGTATAATTGATCATTGCAATTAGGTTACATTTGTGTTATGTATAAATTGGGTTATTAATTAAATGATAATTTTGGGTATTTTGCTAAATATAATAAGTAATAATTTGAAATGCTAATTAATGATAAGAATTATAAGGGTAATTTTATGCTAAACAATATCTCTAATTTTGTCTGGTAACACTGGCCACCAAGCTGAAGACAGAAATTGGGAACACAACTTATCAACCAACTACATTAACACTGAATCTCTGTCCATTATACAAAAGACTCAACTCTAAAAATCTTCAGATACAATCAACATATTAGTAACACTAGCATTATTAAAATATTGAGTACCAAGTTACAGATTTGTTATTTGATTTGAGACTCCAAATAATTATTTGTAAAATTTAGTGCTCTCTGTGAGGTATAATCCTGCAGAGAACCAGCACCATCAACAATCATCTAAAAGTAGCAGAATCAGAAATCATAGGGACAAACCATTAGGATTTGCCAAATTTTTATTTCAACAGTACAATCAACAATTAGAATTGAACAATAATCATTTCTCAACAGAATCAGCCTTTAACTTCTATGTCAATGATAAAATCACAGATTGCTTAGGAGGAACAGTTAACATTGAATCAACAAGGAAAAACTTCTATACAGAAGTATTTCAACATATCAGCTTACCAAGAAATTACAGTTTCACACCAATTATTAGAGAAATCAATCAAACTATTAAAAGGTATACACAACAACAATTTCCCATCACCTATGTAGATAAAGGCAAAAGAAGATTGCAAACCCCAGCAGTAACACCAAAACAAATACAACCATCCAATTGGAAGAAAACCCAAGTCGAATTACTCACCAATCTATCATACTATTATATGCCTAAAAGTGTCATCAACATTTCATTAACAGACGTGTCTACATCAAATGTAACATCAACCTTTGAACACTTCCCATTTCAAAATAAATAATGAAAAGCAGAGTTATTAAAACCATATGGCGATTACTTTAAAGAATTTAAATTGCAATTTCCAATGCCATTAGGATTCTGATTACTGCCACCACAACCAGATTTTGGAACTGCGAGTCCCTGAGAATTGACAAAATTGGAAAAGGAACAGAAAGAAGAAAAAAAATTTGAAGATCAAGAATTTACTTATTAGAACCCAATTACAGAAAACCCGGAAATTGAAACTCTAAATTTGCAAATGCAGCACAATCAGAACAATCGAAACTCTAACATTAATAATTAACAACACTTACTTCCAGTAATTGTGATCAATCTACCCCCAGCTCCACCAATCGACGAATAGCAACAACAGTCACTTTAACCACCTTAACTATCACAGCAGCCACTTCCACAGTCATAACAACAACTTTAACAACCAAACTTGGATCCAATGGCCTACGCTCCAATAGCAAAACTCGAGAAATTTACTGGCAAAGAAGACGATACCCAAGTATGACTTAATGACATAAAAAAAGCCATAGTGGCTAATAGATGGAATGATGCCAAAGCCATCCAAGCCATCCTATATTTTTTTCAGAATACTGCCAATTCATGGTATTAAAGCCTAGTCAACAAATCCCAAGATTTTAATGCATTTAAAATTAAGTTCTTAAGATACTTTAGCAACAATAACAGCATTAACAGACTAGCAAACACCTTCACTACCATCAAACAAGGGGAAAATGAAGCAGTTACTACTTACTTAGAATGCTTCCACAAGAATCTGCATCAGATCCAAGCCATTGATGCCAATTATTTTACAGTGGCTCAGATCTTAAATCAGTTTATTCGTGGATTATACAGCAGCATTTTGCAATGTATATGCCCAATGCATCCTGTTAATCTGCAAGCAGCCATCACAAATGCCAGAGATTTTGAAGCCATTGAATTAGAAGCCAACCACACCCAAGCAATTAATTTAGTAATGAATGAATCATCTGAATTGGATTCCAAATTGAAACAATTTAGTGATTCCATCAATCAGAAATTAGAGAGATACTTAACTGACAATCACGCAATTTATCAACCACCACAATGATGCAATAATTCCAGAAATGTAAATCACTTCTAGAATTAATCGCATCCATCATCATTGACCAATCAACAGTGGCAACAGGAAACACGTGTTTGCCACTATTGTGGTAAACAAGGACACCTACAAATTGATTGCTGCCATCACTTAAATAACCAATGATCAGAAAATTAATATCAAAACCCTGATTGCCAGTTTCAAATTCCAAATAACCCACCAAACTCAGAACCATATCATTAAAATTACTTACCTATAACACAGCAGCCATCTTATCAATCACCAGTATATCAAATGCCAATTTATCAACTAATAATACCAGCAAATTATCAGCTACAGCCACAACCCATTTATCAGCCACAGCCTCAGCTAATATATCAGCCCCAACAAATTTAAACACCACCACAGAACTTACCTCAAAATAAAACTCAAAGGCTAAGATTGACCCAACAAAACTGAAGATTGTCAATGGTAGTCCACCAACTGATTCCCAGTTCTTCCACACAACCAGCAGAATCCTGACAACAGAATTCAAGTACTGGGTACACCCAACACCCAAATTCCCAGAACTATTTAAGTCTATTGGTTACCCAGAAGATGCTCAACCCAATAACCCAGAAACCAACCAATACTTAACACTTACTAGCAACATTCTGCCAGCTACTATTACTGAGAACAAATTACTGGATGCCATCTTCCTATTTGAATTCAAAGAACTATCGACCACACTGTTATTTAGTGGAGCCGCTTTAGAAAAAAAACTCATTACTGCCATGTACATTGATGCCAAAGTTGATGACTACTTCATCAAACTGATCTTAGACAGTAAATCAGCTGGCAGCATCATTACAAAGCAATTCATAGACCAATTAGATTGTCAAGTTAATCACACTGCCAGCACCAAGATCATAACCACCAATGGAGCAACCAAAACTCCTATTGGTAAGATTGATGACTTCTTTTTTGAAGTCAATGGCATCATCATTTCCATCAAAGTTCTAGTGATAGAAGCAACTCAATATTAGGCATTAGTAGGGAATGACTAGTTATCTAAAACCAATGCCATACTAGACTGGATGACACAAGAGCTTCAACTGAGCCAAAACAGTCAACACACATGTGTACCAGCCATGTGTGGCCATTTTAAGACCACCAACTCAACAGCCCCACTTATCGAATTTGAAAAAGACAAAAAAAAACCTACCTGGAAAGTGTACTAAGTCTCTTGGGCTGACAAAAACCACAATGAGCTACCACTAATACTTTCTTGGAATGACAAAGAAAAAGGGAAGGAAAACAAAGAACTTACTTGGAATACCAGTTGAGCCTAGAAAACAGATAATAATCAAGACAAATCTACAACTTGAGAATGGAAAGAAACTAACAAAGAAAAGGGAAAGGAGAAGGAAAAAGAAACTACCCTTACCAGCAGCACTTACAGTTCATATTCTTATATTTCATCACAACCATCCAATTATTGCTAACCAAAACTGGTATGTGTCAATTGCGACAGGAAATTGTTGTCAATGGATGCATGCTGTAGTAATAATGAAGAATACTCTACTGTCACTAGATTCTACTACTGCCCATGTGTTATAGAACACTTTGGATGACTGAAACAACAAGGAAAGTGGAACAACCAACCATGTCTTGCATGTGGAACTATCTTGTCTGACAAAGGAATGTGGAATAACATTTCTGGATGAGGAAGGATGTGTAACAAGATATGTTAGTATACTATCTTAATAAACAACTGGATATGCAAAAAAACTTCTATTGATGATGCCTGGAAAAGAGTATTGTGACAATTAAAAAGATATCCCCATGACAAACATAAACTCTGGAGAATGGCATATGTAAAAACAGAAGGTGTGACAACCAGTAAACTACTAGAAATAAAAAACAACTCTCTATCTCTTCCTGAACCCAAATACGTTCAAACTTTCAATGTCTTTGGCAACATCGAGGACAATCCAAAAGAATTCCACAAACATTACCAGCAATTAGCACCCACCAGAGAAGAGCAGAAACAATGCTTGGAAGAAATAAACACCCAATTATGTGACCACTGTTTGATTCCATATGACTTCCAGTATTGTAATGAGTGTGACCTCATTTACAATCCACCACCACACATGATTTACATGATCCCAAAAGAGAAAAAACCAATCAACAACTGTGCATCAGAATTGGAATCAACTTTCAATCCCAATTCAAATTCCAACAATGATGATGATGAAAACAATGATTCTGCTTCAAATAGCAATGAAAATTATGATGATTCAAACTTTAATTCAAACCCCAAAACATTTATTGCATTTCCTGATCTCTTCAAGAAACAGGAACTCAAATGGTATAGTGATAATAATGAAGGTATCATGCCAGAACACACACATGATATTGATGCAGAATTTGATCTAAGATATTCGGGAAAAGAAGCCATCAAATTGGAACCAAATTCATGCATATGTATTGATCTCAAAATAGCTTTGAAAATTCTAGCAAAAATATGGTCCAATTAGTATCTAGAAGTAGTTTAGTGAAAAAAGGAATCAACATCAGAGGAGGAATAATTGATGCAGAATATGTAGAAAATATCATTGCCATGCTACAAAATAACTCAGAAAAGACCTATATTATAGAACCAAATGAAAAGATAGCACAGACAATATTCTTACCTCTGGTGAAGATAGCTCAGTTAGTTTCAGTAAGAAAGAGGGAAGAATTAGGGATAACAACAAGAGAAATACAGGGATTTGGATCCATGAGTAGAATAAATATACCAATTAATATAACAGAGAAAGAAATTATTGACAAAAGAGAAATTATCTTAACCTATCAAACAATTTCCATTCCACCATATGACCAGTATATGTTAGTCATAAAAAGGGAAGTAAGAAATCAAGCTCAATTGTTTAAAGCAGAAGCCACTATTTGTGAATCAGAGGAGATTGGACTCACTAATCTTTACATATCAGCCAAAAGCCCCAAAAACATCAAAATCCCTATCTATAATGCAACTGGAAAGGTCATTGAAATACCAAAGAAAATCATTATTGGATATTTAACCACCGAAGTTGAAGATCAACTACCAAACTACATTCCAGATTTTCTACAGCTTTACGGATATGTGAACATTACATCACAAACCATCTATGGAAAAAGTAAATGTTATCTGTTCTAATCAGAACAATTGGAACAGATGAACATGGAGAATCTAGATCTATTTTAACAGATGCAACTCAAAATGTTACTTAACAATTTCAATGACATCTTTGCTAGCAAAAATGAATTTGGCTGAACCAACATTATCCAGCATTAGATCAAGACTGGAGATACAATGCCAATTAAACAAAGAACATACAGAGTATCACCAGCTAGCCATGAGATTATTCATCAAGAAATTAACTGAATGCTTGACAATGGGTTAATTCAGTCATCAATGAGTCTATGGTCATCACCAGTAGTACTGGTCCATAAAAAAAATAGGAAAATCCATTTTTGTGTAGACTACTGGAAACTGAATAGAATAACAAAAGATAATAGCTATTCAACTCCAAAGATCTAAAAACTATTCAACACTTTTGGAGGAAATAAATGGTTCTCAACACTAGATTTAGATAGTGGTTACTAGCAAGTAGCCATGGATCCAGCCAACAAAGAAAAAACAGCATTCACCACAAGAGAAAGAAATTTTGAGTTTGAAGTTATGCCATTTGGCTTGATGAATGCTCCAGCAACATTTCAACAGCTTATGGAAATTGTCTATACTGGATTACTATGAAAATCAGTAGTTGTATACTTAGATGACACCAATGTGTTCTCAAAAACATTCAATGATCATTTGCATCATCTCCAACAAGTGTTCAAAAGATTAAGAAGAGCAGGATTAAAACTAAATGCAACCAAATATTTCTTTGGAAAAACTGAACTCAAGTTTTTGGGACATGTAGTAAGCAAAGATGGATCAAAATGGATCCAGACAAGATTGAAGTAATTAAAAACTTTTTGGTACTAACCAACTTAACAGAACTAAGAACATTTTTAGGTTTCGTAGGCTATTATCACTGTTTTATCAAAGACTTTTCAAAACTGGCTCAGCCACTTTACCATCTACAAACCAAGAATGTAAAGTATGAATGGACCAAAGCTTAACAAGAAACATTTGACACATTAAGAAGAAAGCTTATCCAAGCTCCAGTATTGATGTATCCAGATTACAACAAACCATTCATAATCACCACTAATGCATCAAGTCAAGCATTGAAAGCAGTATTATCACAAAAAGGATCAGATGGAAGAGAACATTCAGTAGCTTATACCAGTAGAAGCTTAAGTCCAGCTGAGAAAAACTATGGAACTCCAGCACTAGAACACTTAGCTATCTATTGGGCTGTTATCAAATAGAAGGAATACTTGAATCAAAAGTTTGAAGTATACACTGATCACAAAGAATTAACTTCAATCCAAAAACAAGAATTTGCAGATGATCACCATGCCAGATGGAAAATAGAACTTTCACTATTTAATTATACAGTACATTATAAAAAGGGAAAAGACAATGGAAATGCTGATAGATTGTTACGAATGAAACAAATCTAAAAACATTTCAACCCAAAAATATAACAAAAGATGAACACACAAAAATACCAACAACTTTAGCATTATATAAATACTCAATCATTCAAGGAGAAATTATCTCAAAAGGAACAAAACAACATAAAACAACAATCAAAATATTTTATCAATCATTAAAATATACTCTACCAGAAGAACAGAAAAAATCCAGATCAACCAATCAGAGTAATCACAGAACCAGAAAAAGAGACAATATTATTTAACATGCACTCAGATCCAACAACAGGACATTTTTATAAAGAAGCGACCATAGAAAGAACCAGAAAAAGATATTATTGGCCATCAATATATCCAAACATCATTTAATATGTTCAAAATTGTGATGCTTGTCAAAAAAGAGGAGGAACAAGACCAAGTAAACCATTAAGACCAATCAAAGTAAGACAACTATTTGATCACATTGGAATTGATTTAGTCAGACCATTAACAATCACCAGTAAAGGCAACAAATATATTGCAGTAGCCATGGATTATCTTACTAAATAACCAGAAGCAAAAGCCATTTAAAGAGCAGATGCAGAATCCATTGCCAAATTTATCTATTAAGATTTAATATGTCGATATGAATGTCCAAAAAAACTACTATCAGATTAAGGAACTCATTTTGTGAATAGAATATTAACAAAATTAAGTCAGAGATTTGGGATAAAAAGACCATTATTATTACCATATCATCCACAAACAAATGGACTAGTCAAAAGGTTTAATAGAACACTGTGTGAAGCAATTGCCAAAATCAGTCAAGAAAACCAAAATGAATAAGATTTGTTTATACCATCAGTATTATTTGCTTATTGAACAATAAGACAAAATACTACATATGCAATACCATTTGAATTGATATATGGTAGGACAGCAATATTATCAGTTGAGAGAGAGGTTAGCACATATTTAACAGAACCAATAACAGAAGCTAATTTTCAAGAAACATTGTTGAGAAGAACATTTGACTTAATGGAAACACTAGAAAACATATGACAAAAAGCAGCTGATAACATTCAAAAGTCTCAAAAAAAGCAAAAAGAATGACATGATAACCAATTACCAGATAAACCAGTTGAATTCAAGATTGGAGACAAAGTACTTTTACATCATACCAAAGCAGAAAAACAATGGAATAGAAAATTCGATCCCAAATGGGATGGACCATTTTACATAGAAGAAATTTTTGGAAATAGAGCTTATAAACTAAGATGAAACAACAAAATCTTAGCCAAAGCAGCACATGGTAATTGACTGAAACCATATCACCAAATAGTATTATCATTTACTAATAACATTCTACAATTAGGAGTACAACAAATACTAGTTTAACCAGATAAGATTTCACAAAATCTGGAACCAATTATAATCATTGGACTAAACATGTAAAATCAAACAATAAAAAAGTATATAAAGACACAGTATACGTAACAAAGACAACCAAGAAAAATGGAAATACCAGATCATATTCATGTCATAGCTTAACAATTATTCCAGGCCTTAAGTCAACAACTTTTAAACATAGAAATTATCATTAACAACCAAACAATTTGCTATTGAAACACCAAAAGAAAGACAAAAAATACACCATATTAGTGGTTACCAAAGAATGATAAAAACTGGTCAGATAACATAATAGAAAAAGTAAAGAACACTTTTGGGAAAATACCTATTATGGCACCAACAGAAGAACTTACAAAAAAGAATTGGAAGCAATGGACAGAACAACTTCCAATATCATACTGTTACTACCAGTTAGGTCGAAAGTTGAATATTCAAGAGTTGTATATTGACAAATCCAAAAGGATATTTAACCAAAACATAATACAGCAAATTAAAGAATTTATTGGAAAAAAGGCAAACTCAACACTACATGTGAGAACAATTTACTGACTGCACAACATATTTCAGAACTATCCAGAAATACTGTTATATTCTGACATGGAAACTATAACCATTAATCAATAGGAAAGAATGAACAATACACAAGTAAAAGACATGAAGAACAGAGTCAAACAAACAATACTTGAAAAAAAAATATTAGAATTAATTCAAAATAAAGATTTCGACAGAGCTCAATATTAAAAGGAGAAGATAATATTACTCATGAAAAAAAGAAAACAGATATAAAAAATAGCAGACCAATAAGAGAATAGTAGTTAGCATGTGAGCACATTGCTTAGCAATGTGACGCAATGTCAGAAATCATGGCACATTGCTCAGCAATATGGAGCAATGTCAGAAATCATGACACATTGCTCAGCAATGTAGAGCAATGTTAGAAAGCACAGCACATTGCTTAGCAATGTAGAGCAATGTTAGAAAATTAGGGCACATTGTTCAGCAATATGCACATTGCTCAAGAAATCATAGCACATTGCTCAGAAATATGAGCAATCTTGTAGAACATCAATTATGTATATATAGCAGTAATATTAAAAGTAGAAAAAGCAGAATCTTTTAGTTAAAAACCTTCTATCCACAAATATCAAATAAATAAATCATTCACCATCCAAATTCACTCTTCACTATTAACACTTCATGTTGATAGTAATCAATACTTAATCACACTAGAACAATAGCTCTTGATCACAGCTATTAACAGATACTAACTTGCATATTGCTTTGGCTTATTTCTTTATTTTTTTCTTTTATTTTCTTTTCTTGATTTTATTGTTGTATATTAACTGATTAAAAATTAAAGTGTTGAGTAATTGATGTCATGGATAGTTTGGTAAAAGACCCAGAAATAAGAGTAAAATTATATATATATTAACAAATAGCTTACCAGAAGGGCATAAATGCCAGAATAAACTGGCCACCAAGCTGAAGACAGAAATTGGGAACACAACTCACCAACCAACTACATTAATACTGAATCTCTGTTCATTATACAAAAGACTCAACTCTAAAAACCTTCAGATACAACTAATATATCAGTAACACCAGCATTGTCAAGATATTAAGCACCAAGTTACAGATTTGTTATTTGATTTGAGATCCCAAATAATCATTTGTAACATTGGTGATTAATAGTTTGCCTGGTGGCAAAGCTGCTAGTTTGTTTAATATTCTTAATAAACTTTAAAAACATAATAGTAATAATGTAATAAAGTGTCTTTTGGATTTGTTAAATACATATTTGTTTTTTAGTAGTGTTTCAATTTTGTAAAAAAGAGCTTAAGTTTCAATAATTTCTAAACTTTATGATTGGAATAGAGATTTAATAAACACTTAACCTATTAGTTTGATTAAAATAGCCAAGAAAATTTTTTTCAAAGTTTTATCTAATCAAATTTTGTTTGTATGTAGCAAGTTTGGTTTTCTTTGTGGTAATAATTTTTTTGTTTTAAAAGACATATATACTCAGTTTTCTGTATTTGCTATTGAGTTAGTAGTTAAAGATGCTTTAGAAAAAAATAAAAAACTTTGGTTGGTCTTATAAAATATGTGTAAAGCATATAACTTGGTTGGCTGGCACCATTTAAGAGCCAGTTTGCAGTGAATTAAAATGTGTAACAGATTTATAAGATTTTTTGACAATATATATAAGAATAGAATCAATTAAGTATTAATTAATTTTGGTCTTTTGGATGGCTATAAAGTACATAATAGACTAGATTAAGATAAAGTCTTTTTATCTTTTCTTTGAAAAATTTTTTACAATTCACTTTTGTGTAAAGTTAAGAAGCATAAACATTTGTGTGAATATCAGATTAATACTAAATTTATGGCCAAGACAAACAAGATAGAGAATAATGATAAAATGTTTTTCTTTTTTGTTGTTGACATATTTGTGAATAATATAATTTGAGTCAAGAATTGTCAAGCTTCTACACAATATGCTTTAGACATTATTAGTGAATTTTTTTCAATTAATAATATTTTTATCAATAATGAAAAAATAGTGGCTATTTTTATCAACTAGAGCATTAAGGTTATTTCTTTAAGGATTAGTGGTCTGTTAATTTTAATAGCCAAGAAAGATGAAATGTACAAATATTTAGGGATTTTTTTGTCAACTAAGAAGTTGTCCAAGTCAAGTTTAACCAAAACTCATTCTAATATTTGATTTTTTGTTAATATAATACTTAAGAAAACTATTATAAATAAGCAGTTCTTATATTTGCTTTTGGCTGTATTATAATCTATTATCAGTTATAAGACTTAGTTTAGTTTTGTTTTATCAAATATGTGTTACAAATGGAATGTTATAGTTGGGAAAAGCCTTAAGTCTAAAGCCTATTTATTATGTAATTTTCTTAATAAGATTTTGTATCATTTTTTCTTATATAATTTGAAACTATTTAAACAAATGCAGTCAGAAAAAAAATTGGCTGTATTTATTGTCTTTTCTAATGCTTGAGATATTTTTAAGCATTTATTTAATCACAAATTCTTGAATTTGCAGGTTTTGGGTTAGATTTCTTTGAATCTTTTGTAGTTTTTTATTAAGTTACATGTTAGTTTAGTAAACAATTTTTTGGCTAAGATGGTAAAAATTTTTTTGGACAATAAGTTGTTCTTAATGAATAATTTGCCCAATGTATTTTGTAATTTTAATAAGTTTTTTATGTTAGTTGTTTTGGAAAAAATTTTGTATCTTAGTTTTGTTTGTTTTTTAAAGCAGTTTGAGATTGTATTCTATAATAAATTTTTAAATAAAAAAGACAATATAATAAACTGAAAAACTTTTTTTTAATAGAAGAGATTGAATTTCAAAGGCTCTGTATCTTATTAATTCAAGCTTACATTAAAGTTTTTATATATTAGTAATTCTGTATTGGTTGATTTTGCTGAAATTAATCAGTTATTTTGGCTTGAATATTTTGAAATCTAAAGAGTTTTCTGATATAGAATTGTTTACACAAGATTTGGTCTAACACAATTGAGATTTATATTAATAGGTTTTTGAAAAATGCTGGCTTTGCTAATGTTGTTAATAAGACAGCTGCTTACTTTTTAGCTATAAATATAAGTATTAATGTTAAGATATATGGGCTTTTGTCTTTTACTATGATCAAATTACAGACTGTTGCTTTATTATTAAAGTGTGTTCTATTTTTTTGTGTGGTTGTTTTGTATCTGAACAGCCAAGCTGCTATTAATGTATTTGTGTTTGAAATAATGTTTGCTGTACCAAATTTTTATAATTAATGCTGAATAGAAAGAAGACATATTGCTAATTTGATTTAGAATAAAAATTTTACTGTAAATTAAGTAAAGATTAAAGATTATTCCAAAATTTTTGGCAATATAAAGACTGATTTAATAATAGGCAAAACTGCTTAATCTTTTTTTTTTGCCAAAAAGAGTGCAAAAACGTTTCTTGGTGGCTAAAAACACAGCTGTGTTTGGCAATATCTGTTATTTTGTTTGGAATTTATTTAGGTCTGTTTGTTAAGTTTGATGGAAAACTGGTCCTAGTTATAATATAATTTTATGTACACTAATCAAAAAAGTAAATTAAAGGACTACTATAAAGATTTAGCATTTTGATTTGCACATATTCTCTGAGTTTATTAGTAAAAAATCTGTTAATCTGTGCATGTACTTAATAAAAGCTGTGCATAGATAATTGCTAATAATAATTAAAAAGAGATTGTATAATAAAAAATATCCTGATGTGTTATATTTATTGTATAGTAAGATAAAATTGTCTGATTATGTCTTTATTTGTGTTTAAAATATTAATGTTTAGGAAGAGATTTTGGTTAAGACTTTTACTTAATGGATTGCTTTGACAAGTACTTGTAATTTGTTTTTTTCTACTGTTTTGTGAATACTTTCTAAATGTTCTTTGGATGTGAATCTGTATGTAGTGATTTATAAAAGGTTTGTATTAAGAGATTGGTATTCAAAAACTGTTGAGATTTTTGATGAGAAGAATAAAATTATCTTTATTGTTATTAAATATGTAAGATATTTTGTGAAGTTATATTGTACTAAGAGATAACTGGCAAAATTCAGTTATAAGATGAATATAGAGAAAGCTGGTTTGGTTGAAAATAGTAGTTTGATATTAAAATTGTTTTGTAATGTGATGTTTATGCTATTAAATAAAGTAATTAAGTTACTTGGTATTATTGAGTCTTTTGCAGTCAGTTTTGGTAAACATAAGCTGTGTCTCTTTTTTTCTGGTTTAAGTGATAACATATATGTTAATATAAGTATATAATATTGCTTTGTTTGGCCTGAGTGACTAATTATATATAATAAGAGTATAAATCATGTTTAGTTTGAACCACTTAGTCTGGTTCTTTATACTAGATAATGGTTGAACTTTACTTAATAAATTGTTTTTTTAAAAAAAAAATAATAATTAAAATAATTTAACATAAAAAACATTTTTAAAAAATTTAATAGCATAAAATTATAATAATAGCATTATTTTTTATCAATAATTATAATTCTATTTTTCATTTTTAACTTTTTTGTAAATTAAAAATTGATATTTTAAAACTGATTATTTTAATTATTATTGTTGTAATTTTTAACTAATTTTATTGATTTTTAGTATTTACTTTTATTATTTATTAGCTTGTTTTTATTTGTAACAATATAATTTTTGTTTAAAAATAAATTGTAAAATATTAGTAATAATTAATTTGGTTATATATATATTATTTTAGTTTTTGTTTATTTTTAATTGTTAAACAATTTTGCATTTATACTTTTTATATATTTAAATTAAAACTCGTCTCAAATCGAAAAATAACAAATATCGTTTTGATAATATCTTCGCGACTGTAATAAAAAATAGTATTAATGTATCTTTGATGTTATTTTGATCTCAAACTTTGGATTTTTCTCAAGGTTTGAATAACAAAACAAGCCATCAGTGAAATTGACAGACAATAGGTAAATTTATTTTCAGACACAAAGACTTAATCCTGGGATATGAAATGAATATCAAATCAAAACTTACAATTAAACGGTTTTCGAAAGGTCAATCCGTTAATTAGGTTGCTTTCCAGGTCCCAATTAACTGGTAAAAGGCTGCAAGAGTCCCAAAGATTCCAACACCAATTTCAGGGAAAGAAGAATTTTCAATTGACCAATGAAGCTAATCAAATTAATTTTCAAGCCAGAAAAAAACAATTTATCAATGACGCTGTTATGCGAAAGCAGATGTTTCATCTTTCTAATGAACACATACAAAATAAAAATTACTCACCGTCAATGGCAAATATCCAACATTGATGATTGCATCCCGAACAATTCTCTCACCATCAACACTTAAGGCTCGCTCTTCATGTCGAGCCTCTTCTTCATTTGCATCAAGCTTTTTACTAATATCGGTTTTTCGTTTTTTTGTCAGTCGCCACTGCTCATATAAATGCAAGAATTGTAAAATGACATATCCAGCCCAGAATCGGCAACTCCAAATTCCAATTTTATTCATAGTGTTTGTGGAAAGTGGGACAACATTGTGGGCACCCAACCACCAAGCATGCTCGAGCGGGTAATATAAAAGATTCAAGAAATTTTGCACGCGTGCAATGTTGAGTAAAAGTCGAGATGGAGGAGGATTATGTTCAATATAAATCATCCATTGAATAAGGTTGATCAAACCGTAATATCTATGAAAAATATTAGTATTGGATTAATAATTCATGCGACTTCTGGAAAGGTGATACAATTTCTTTGTTTAAAGAGCTATTTTGAGTTCATCCCCATTAAATTACCGAAGCAATACACGGAAATCCGCAACCGGGGACGCCAGATTGGTGATTCTTTTTGCCACTGTAGTTTTACCCGAGCGCAAAAGAAACCAGGTAACTATTTTGGAATAATATTGTATAAACTATCCATCAAAATTTAATTAAAAATGTAATAAATAAAAATATTTTTTAACAAATGATTTTTGAAAATAGTTTCATATTTATCTGGTTCAACGGAGCTTTCTCGTTTAAAACACTCAATCGTCTTGAGCCTGAAGAAAGAGAATACTTCTCAAAAGGACTCAACCTGACTAAAGGCTAAACGGCGATGTGAAAACCTACCATGAACACTTTATCAGTTCCTCCAACCGAGCTTAGGAACCTGACCAAATGATCAAGAAAAGGGCTTGGACGAAAGAAGCCAGCGAAGGCTAAAGGGTTAAGGCTGCTTCCTGTTGTTGGTTTAGAAAGTATTGCCATTTAAGAAAAAAAGGGAAGGTGGAAGTATTACAAAACCAGCCAATAAAAAAATCAAATCAAATTGGAAAATTGACAAAATCATAATTATTTTAATTAATTTTAATTACATTACATTAAATTTATAAACTAGATGTTATCAAATGTTATATTCGAATCAAGATAATTATTCTAATTTGTCGAAATTGCTTCAGGAAATATTTACAAATTATAAACCGGTATTTCTAAAGCTCAAACCACTCTTAGGGCTTGTTAATTGATGTGACAAATTGTACATTTAAGATATGAGAACCACCATAATGAATAGTGGTAATCGCTCAAAACTCCCGACCATGAGTTAATTGTTTTATTCTTTTAGATAATTATCTTTTGCGCGTTTGAAGAATAGCACATAGATTAATATATTTCAAAAGAGCCTTACTATTCGACTAAATTGCACGGTTCCTGGCACTTCTTTTTGCTAGTGGACCAGGTCCCAAGCTGCCGAAAATCTTGATCCGATAGCAATTAGCTTCTACTCCAGAAAGCAAGTTGCGAACTGCCGTCCCATCAATTAGGAAGCTCGTAGGTGAGCTGCCTCCATTTATAAAAGGAATATAGTTTTGAGATGATTATTCGTAATCATCTTCATCTTCATCTTCATAAGCGGAGGGTCTTTTTTGGAAGCCACTGGTACTAATATCCGCATCAACACGAGAATGATGATCGTCTTCAAATTCTAATTGCGAATCATCATCTTCAAGATCAATACCGGATGAACCTCTAGGTCCTTTATTCCTAGCATTAGCAAGTCGGTTTCTATTTCTCTCTTCTTGTACCGATTCGACTGCATCCACCCACTCAGAATAAACATCTACGGGATCACTTAGCTCTATTTAAATTTTTAGATAACCTGTCAAACGTTAAAAATTTACATTATAAAAATATATTCGAAAAAAAGATAACGCACGATTGATATTTGCTTGAAACTGGACGCCACATATGCGACATTTCAAATTGCCAACCTTGTGTTCTTTGTCCCTATAATAAAGAATAGTGAATGAGCACAGCTTAGACTCAAAAATCAAGTGAATAATCCTACTCTATTGAGCAAAAGAATGTCACCTCTTTATTTTCTATTCATAAAATAATTTAAAGCGAAAAAGTAAAGGTGACAGAGAGATTGGAGGTGGAAATTCCCAGGAAAAACCTTACATTTTTACTTCAACGCTTCGTTCATGGTTGCAAAACATACAATTGAATTGTACGTCAAGCGACTCTTTTTTTTTAGCCATTGGCTTTCTCTTAGTCTTTCGCTTACCCATGGCTGAAATGAAATTTTTACCTTCTTCTAAACATAAGATCGCTACATTTCTTTTATATCTAATTTTAGTCTAGTGATCTAAAATTATGTGACCAATATTATATAATCTGATGGGGTTAATAAATATTGATTTCCAACATATAAATTACAAAAATGCCGTTTGTTCAAGCGAGAAAATGGCATACTTTCAGGCGTCTTATTCTCGCACGCGAATTTATTTTGCTAACTTTGCCGTAATTCACCTTTATTTCGCTTTAACGAGTGTAGCCTAACCACAATACAGTAAAAACTATACTAAATTAAGTGTGGCTCATGCGCTTTCTATACCTGACCAGCCACCCGAGCCAGTCAAAGCTAAACTATTGTTACAGGGAATTATTCTTGGTAGTGGCAAGTATTGTTTCCTTGGTATCTGAAGGTCCGTTGTTATTAAATCCTGATTTATGGTATCAATGTTGATGATTCTGACAATTTGAAAGTCTAAAAGTTGGTTATTAACTCTTAGCAAAAGCAAGATAATTTTTTATAAGTGGTATTGATTTGTTGTATGTGTTGTTTTCATCAAAATTGTTGATGATAGCTTCCTGCTATGCTTGTTTGACAAGATTTTTTAATTGTTTTTACTTGTAAATTTTTTTAAAATAAAAGAAAATTAAAGAAGTAATTTATAAATAATCTTAATTAAAAATTATTTTTTTAGACTATAAAAAATTTTTTCGGATTTTTAAAGTTAATTAAGAATATTAATGAAAAAATAATTGATTTTAATAATTAAACTGTAATTTTATAAATAATATTTGTTTTGTAATTTTTTTTTATTAAGCATTTTATAAGTGCAGTTCAACTACTACCTAAGACTATAGAATTATACAAGCTCTTATATTAAGCATGATTTATGTATTTTCTACATGTAATCAGCCACTTAAACCAATCAAGGCAACACTAATCACTTAAACTATCCACAATAGGAAAATTGTGCAAGAAACCAAAACATACACTAAACAAACAAAGATACAAACCAAAACAAACATGGATATTCAGCTTTATGTCAAACTCAAAAATTATATCAAGAAACCACAAGAAAGTTAAACTAAACACAGTTAATACTATGGATCCATCATATGACAAAAGACCCTATTTCTTATAATGTCCTCTCAGCTTAGTGGTTGGCAATTACATAGTAAATCTGTAATTCTCAACAAATCCTAAACCAAATCAACAACTAAAGATATATCATTGAAACCATCACTCAATAAGTAAATTGTGTCAGTCACCCAATCCTTTATTACAAAGCCTTAGACCAATAACATTGTTACCAGACAAAACTAGAGATATTATTTAGCATAAAATTATCTTATAATTCCTATCATTAATTAGCATATATTATCGTTTCAAATGATTACTTATTACATTAGCAAAAATGTCCGAAATTATCATTTAATTAATAACTTAAATTGTATACAACACAACTGTAACCTAATTGCGATGATCAATCATGCAATACCCCGAACTATGTAACATTCAGAAGTTCGCCAAAATTTGTAAAAATTCACCGAAATAATTAATAGTTCACTGAAATATCTAATAGTTCACCAAAATAACTTGTAGTTCGCCGAAATGTATCTTTAGTTCAGCGAAATTGTAGAAAATAGCAAAGTTCAAGTTCATAGAATAGTGTTACAACAAGT